>JAJOZX010000211.1:945000-1300000 GCA_023014485.1 Bathynomus jamesi | reverse complement strand
TCAACTACCTCTGGTATAAGATTGAAGTCCCATAGATGATGAGGCTAATTTTGTGTTATGCAAAAACTTGCGTGCTCATGCGTTATATTAAACCTTAATAAACCTTTGTTTTGCTCCCGCCCGAATTGTTCATTCTGACGAAGATCAAGTTTGTTGTCCCACCTTGACCTCTCCCAAGCTCCAAATGGCTATTACACTTTCTTCCATAAAATGTCTTGTGTTGAGTCTATACTGTATAAAAAAATGAGGTACCAAAATGTACAACTCAGTTATTCCCACCTTTACAACATTGTTTTAAATATATTTGGATAGTTATTAATATTGTTTTTTTTTCTGTTTTCAGGCAATTTTAATATGACGTATTTTGATGAAATCAACATAATGACCAATCGGATAACACTATATATATATATATATAATCTAGATGTAGCAGGAAAAAATACACGTTTTTGTACCTCATTATACCCTATTAACTTAATAACAGACATTTTATGGCAAAAAGTTTAAATTTTTACTACCCATTTTCCACTCGGGAATAGTCAGTTAAAGCTGAAAATGTGTGTGTAAGCTTTGGAGGCAGGGTTGGCAAAAACCCAGCAAAAACCCAGCAAAAACCCAGCAAAACCCAACTACCCAGCAAAAAACCAGTTAGGTTTTGCTGGGTTTTTGCCAACCCTGTTTGGAGGGGGTAAAAACTGAAGTTACCCCTGTGGGTAATATCTCGTTGGAGAGGTATTTTAAAGCATATCATCATGACGGGAATGGTTTGGGGTTGAATTTTAAAATCGCATATTATTACCGGCCCCTAATGGAATGATGAACAGCTGGGTGAACCGAGCGACGCCTGCCCTCCCTGAGAATCGAACCCATGGCCGGTGGATTCGTAGTCAGTGATGCTAACCACCGCCCGCACCATATATATATATATATATATATATATATATATATATATATATATATATATATATATATATATAATTCAAGAATCCAGTTTAAAAACTTAATAGTATACGTACGGTCCCATTCCTCATAACCTTCTCTACGATAGTCCTGCTATCACTTTAAATACCCAAAACAATTTATTGGAGGGGCCTCTACCCCCAGCCCCCGTAAATAACACCCCAGTTAACCAGATAATGATCGGACAGGAGGGAATCAAAAGGCTCGGAGAGGAAAAGATTTCATATCGCGCGAAATATACACACAGTGCCTAACTTCTTGAGACGGTGCCAACTCTCATACCTATTTTAAGGCTGTGACAGGTGGAAGCATTCAAAATATTTCCAATGAAAGATAGCGAAAGGAACAGAACGAAACGACTATGACATAGCGTGCATTAGATTTCCTCCTCAACGTCGAAATTCATATTTCCTATTGTTATCTAATTCCATAGCTGAGATTGTGTCCTAACTGCAAAATGTGTGTAAGAAACAAGGCGACAATTCATTCAGATACAAGTGATGTATAGCACGCAAAAAATCGCTCCTTATATGCGATATGCATTTTTATTTCATGAAATCGTGTGATTATATATATATATATATATATATATATATATATATATATATATATATATATATATATATACAGGGTGTCCCATAACTCCGGCATCATAGGAGAAATTCATATTTTTCTATTTCTACAAACCATAATTCATATGCTCGGGATGCCAATTTCCAGTCCACCATTCTGTTCAGTGACGAGGCTGTTTTTTATAGAAATGGTGAGGTAAATCGACAGAACACCCGCTTCTGGTCTCAAAACAACCCTCACTGGTATACCTCTTCAAAGGAACAAGGTGCATCTCGGGTGATGGCATGGTGTGGCATTTGGAAGGATCGCATCATAGGCCCTCTCTTTTTCGATGAACATGTCACTGGAGGCACCTACCTACGTATGCTCAAGGAAGAAGCATTTCCCAGTGTCTTGAACGAAGAAGGAAATTTCCCAACATCGTTCCAGCAAGACGGCGCTCCTGCACATTACAGCACCCAATTAAGGGAATACCTGTACCAACAATTCCCTGGTCATTGGATAGGACGTCGAGGGCCTGTGGAATGGCCAGCTAGAAGCCCGGATCTCACGCCACTAGATTTTTATCTCTGGGACCACTTGAAAGCGTTGGTATCCGCAAAGAAAATTAGGTGTGTTGAACATTTGCGGCAGCGCATTATTGGGGCATGTAACACCATTACTCCTGACATCATTCACCGGGTGCTTGCTGACTGGGTATCACGTCTGAATTTGTGTATTGAAAACAATGGTGGACATATTGCGCACGTTCTGTAAATAAAAACTTTTGTTTTGCCTTTTTTTATTATTTTTCCTATGATGCCGGACTTATGGGACACCCTGTATATATATATATATATATATATATATATATATATATATATATATATATACAGGGTGGGCCGAAAGTCTGGATCCATAAGAAAATATTTATTTTAATACATAAATTACAACAAATGGTAAATACTTAAAATGAATATCAACTTTAACTCGTAAATGCGTATCCGTGATACTGTACAGTAGTTCGTACTCCAGTATAAATACTCAAATACTTTTTTATTTCAGCCCAGAAATGGCTTCGAATCTAACAACAGAAGACCGGGTAGAACTTGTGCTCATGTACGCAAGACAGGGCGCTACACACAGAGAAGTTGCTACCGAATTCAATAGAAATCATCCTGATAAGCATCCAGTAACACATGCGACTGTTGGCAAGTTGTTTAAACGTTTCAAAGAAACAGGAAGTGTACATGATCGACGGCGTTCTGGTCGTCCAGAAACTGCAACTGATGAAAATATCTCTGCAATGGTATGTGAAACTTTAACGAATAGTCCAGTAAAGTCAACAAGAAGATTATCAAATGAAACACGCATCTCGAGAACGTCAATTCGAAGAATTATTAAAAATCATAAATTCCATCCCTAAGTGTCTCGATGTCAGAGGCCGCCAATTTGAGCATTTGTTATAATTTGTTGTTTATACTGGAGTACGAACCACTGTACAGTATCACGGATACGCATTTACGAGTTAAAGTTGATATTCATTTTAAGTATTTACCATTTGTTGTAATTTATGTATTAAAATAAATATTTTCCTATGGATCCAGACTTTCGGCCCACCCTGTATATATATATATATACTGTATAGTTATGAAATAAATTCACAGGTTTAAAGTAAAAGTAACCTATATACTATGCGTGATTATTTAAATTATTCCAACACCCATACCCTCGTTTCTTGGGTATACCGAATTGAATTCCATTCTTACACACCTCCTCATTACGCTCTTGTCATCAATAAGGAAAGATCCGATACCTATCTCACACACACACACACACACACACACACACACACATATATATATATATAACTTCCGTTGAATTCTTTTGCAGCATTCTGACTCATTTAAAGGATTTGATGGACTGTATAAGAGTTGATTTACACTCTCATCCTGCTCTCAAAGCCAGTTACAATCAATATGACTGGTCAGGGACTTTGCACAAGGAACCTGTCGAGATTATTTTTTAACGTACGTACTGAGAGAGAGAGAGAGAGAGAGAGAGAGTTACAAGGACAAGAGGAACCCTCAAAGACCTTCCGGTCCAATCTGGGAGGTTCCTGTTATTAAATAAATTTATTTTTCTTTCAACTATCCTAGCAGTAGTAGAAAACTGGATAGAAAAGTATAAGGCTCTCTCCGCACCCTCCGCTCCCACCCTGCCAGAGGCAGGTACGGAAAAAGGTTGAAGAAAATACCTTGACCCTGGAAAAGTAGCCAAGGAAATTTTATAGTCTTAAACCATGCGAGTATTCAGTACTTTGTCTAGCCTATTTTTAAACACATTTACACTTTGGCTGGAAACAACCTCTGAGGGAAGTTGGTTCCAGATATTAACTACCGGGTGTCCGAGAATTATCTGTACAAGTTTTGGCTGTTATTAAAAGTCAACCATGAAGTGTAGAAATTCCAGTGTTGTCCCATTTTACAGAGAATCTCATTAAGTTTTTTCTGATACCAAGTTTTGACAAGTTTTTTAGAAATTCCAGTGTGTCCGAAAATTATCTGTACAATTTCATCTTTTAATAAAATTCTTGATAACACACATAAAATTCTTAAACAAGATTATTTAGAATCTGTATTTTCAAAAGTTTCTTTTATTAAAGTAACGTTGTTACAAACATTCGATATGTGCACCATCAGTGATTTGCAAAACATCCAATCGATAATCCAAATGTTGCCATGTACGCTGCAGCATATCCACATCAATTCGCTCAATAGCAGCTGTGATTCTTGCTTTTAAATCATTAATGTCTGTCACCCGCGTACAAAAAAGAAAAAATTTGTCAAAATTTGTTATCAGAAAAAACTTAATTGAGTTTCTCTGTAAAATTGGACAACACTGGAATTTCTACACTTCATGGTTGACTTTTAATAGCCAAAAATTGTACAGATAATTCTCGGACACCCGGTATTTTATAGGAAAAGAAATTCCCGCAGACAGAGGTCCTAAATGTCTTTAGTTCCAGTTTAAACCCATTATTTCTTGTCGGATTGGCATTACGTGAGAATAAGTTTCTGTAATCTACCCTGTCTATTCCATTGAGCATTTTGAAAACTTGAATTAGCTGACCGCGCAATCCCCTCGTCTCAAAGGTAAACAAATTTAGGCGCTCCAATCTCCGTTGGTAGTTTTGTATTCTCATTGAAAGGATCAATTTTGTAGCCCCTGCTTGTACCCTTTCTAATCTTTCTACTAGGGCCACTCAATATACCGGGTGTCTCAAAAAAATGTTTACAGATCATATTAACATATATATATATACTTCCATTTTTCCCGGGCTTTTTAGGCATTGCTAATGTACTTAAACTTTTGGATATTAATGTAGTATTTTCATATAACAATATTGTGAAAAATATCGTAGTAAAAAATAGCCCTACCAATAATTCAGGCATTATCTATAAAATTGGTTGTAAACAATGTGATTCCTTTTACATAGGTCAGACGGGAAAGGATTTGCACACGTATAAAACAGCATCAATATTCCGTTAGAACAGGACAGTCTTCCAGTGCCCTTTTTGTCCATTTGTCAGAGTTATCCCACTGTATTGATTGGAATAATGCTTGAGTTTTATTTCACTCTAGCAACATTGTTAATAGAAATATTCTTGAGTCTGCCATTATCCAACTTTCAAATAACTTCAACATAAGCAACGGTCTTTTTCAACTCGATCCTGTTGTTTTGAATTCCTTCTGAAAGATTTAGATAAGAAGGGTAGAACGCTAAATCTTTGGTAAACTTGTATGCCACTCTAATAACTTTTATTTTTCAATTTATTTTTATATACAAGATGGGTAGAGTGATAAAACCCGGGCAGATTTCCAGTATAAATTTCTTTTTTTTTTTATAACATTCGTTGGAAACAATTAATTTAATCTTGTGCTAAAAATCGGTAGTTTGATCTTGTGCTAAAAATAAATAGTGTTTCCTTACAAAGTTGTATGCCCCTCCCACAATCTTTTAATAATTTTTTTTTTTTATAGGTATGTATGTTAGGCCTGTAAAAAAATCAACTTTTTCTTATTTTCATAGGTTTCTGTACATTTTCCCATGCTTTTTGACCTGAAAAAGCCGAAAATCACAACTATTTTGAACTAGGATGTTGGGAAGCATTGCCGCATGGAGCTTTAAATTTTCTGCCTTGAAATCGGCCAAAGCGCCAATTCCGGGTTCCCTTGAATTATGTTTTGCACTTTAACTTTTGATCTAAACAAGATAGAGCAACAAATTAGGTATCAAATGAAAGAGCATAAAATTAATAAATAATAATAATAATATAATAATAATAATAATAATAATAAATAAATAATAATTAATAATAATAATAATAATTATCTATCATTTTTCAGGAAACAACAGAAACTCAATCAGAATCTAGAAAACCATCTACAAGTTACAACTTCACAATGGCATTAAGCAAGGAGCTGAGGGAGCTCCGTGGGCGCACAGTTGATATCTCAGAACCTCCACGTACTGTCCACAGGCAGGTGTCAACTGGGCCATCTACCAGATCTCTCACTGAAACTTTCCTGGTTGGATACCCTTCAGCTTTTATCAGTGGTTCCCAGCTTCCCACCAACAGACAGGCGTTCCAGTATTTCCTTAATCTTCAGAATTTACCGGAAAATGCAGGGAGGCCCATGGTTCAAGGCCTTGCATATGAAACAGTTGAATCTATCATCCCATTCTGGCAGATGGCTAGGATCAAGACAATGACCAAGTACAACGCAATGAAGCTCTTCATGAAACTACATGAGAAACATCGTGCTCTGGTGAAAAGCAAAGGAAGACAAGTAACCCTGGAGGAAAAAGAGGAGCATTTGTGCTGGAATTAGACAGCCTGTTCGATATAGGAGCTCCAGATGCAATCCAGGAAATACAGAACAACAGACTGTTATCCAGAGAGAAGAAAGATGAGGATATCAGGTTCTACGAAGACCAAAAGACTGAGAGGAAAGGTCATATGTCTGGTCATGACAAGATTTTTGGGACAAGATCCCTGCAGCAAGCAGCGAGGAATGAAAGACTGCAGCATAGACAAGAACAAGGTAAAACTAATTACTTTGAACGTTACAAAAAGTTTTAAGTTTTACTCCATTGCGATATTTAGCATGTACTTAACAATTACTGTCTTAACATGTTGTACTATTTTACAGCTGCAGCAGAACAAGAGACAGTTGTTCATGTGGATGACATTACCTGGGGTGACTCAACTGACAACGACGCTAACACAGAGGACATGGATTACCATCAGCCTCGTCCTGGATGTTCTCACCATCAGGACACTGTGACTAGTGTGACTTTGACGTTTCCAAGGAAGGTCATGGAATGTGATGTCATCTGCAATACAGCTGATCGTCTTGGTTTATCAGACAATCAAGTTACTGCCATGGTTTCTGCCACCTTGAAAGCTGGAGGGGCTGATCTGGATAACTTCGTCATCTCAACCTCAACAACACGTCGCAACAGAATGCTGTCCAGGTATAATATCAGCCAGAGTCACATGTCCAAGTTTTGTGAAAACCCCCCACAGTACGCTGCCTTACACTGGGATGGAAAGTTGTTCAAAGATGTCTTGGGCAGTGAACCTGGAAGTACCTCAGAGACTTTAGCTGTGCTAGTGTCTGGTCCACCTTCATACACTGAAGGAAAGTTATTGGGAGTACCTGTCATCGACAATTCTTCTGGCACAGCTCAGGCTGAGGCTTCAATGGATTTACTGGAGACATGGGAACTTACGGATAATGTTACTGCCCTTGTTTTTGACACTACATCCAGTAACAGTGGAGTTCACAGAGGAGCTGCCAAACTGCTAGAGAAAATGCTGAACAAAAAGGTGTTTTATCTGGCCTGTCGACATCACATCCTGGAAATCCTAGTAGGAGCAGTTTGGGAGAAGCTGTTTGGGAAGGTGAAGGGGCCAGATAATCCCTGGTTTGAGCATCTGAAGGATGTTTGGACGGACTTGTCCAAGGAAAACCCAAAGATGCTGGCTATCAACAGCAAATGGTTGAAGGAAAAGAAGAACAGTGAAGAAATACTCCAAGACATTCTAACAGCAGAAAGGCTTCCAAGAGCCGACTACAGGGAAATGGCTGAACTGACAGTCATTGTTCTTGGAGGAACGCCTCCTCGAGGTATTCACTGGAGTCGACCAGGCGCCATTCATCAGGCCAGATGGATGGCCAGAAACCTGTACTCCATGAAAATGCTGATGTTTGCAGATCAACTTGAGTACGACGAAGACACTGTATCAAAGCTGGAAAGACTCAACACCTTCCTTGCGCTGTTCTACACTCCTGTATGGATGATGTCAATGTCTGCTGCAGATGCTCCCGTGAATGATCTAAGTCTAATCCAGGACATGTTGAAGTACAAGAAAACTGACCCAGAGCTTGCTGATGCAGTACTTAATAAGATGGAAAACCACAAATGGTACCTGACGCAGGAAGTCGTGCCATTTGCCCTGTTCAGCAGTAGATTGAGTGATACATTGAAGCACGACATTGCTGCCCAGTTACATGCCACTGAGAAGCCAGACAGCTTCAGAACAGGAAAGCCTCTATTCCAGAGAGTCACAGCTAAGACCACCCTGGTTGATCTCATTGGCCCAGAATCACATTTCCTGCTGGACACACTGAATATTGGATCCGAGTGGCTTCTGGAACCTGTCACGTCTTGGCCACAGAATGAGGACTACAGAAAAGCGTTGGACTATGTTAAGAATCTGAAAGCGGTGAATGACATTGCTGAACGTGGTGTCAAGATGATGAGCGACTTTGCAAATGTCATAACAACAGATGCCAAGCAAAGGGACTCTCTCCTTCAAGCTGTGGAGTTCAACAGACGCCGCTTTGACAGCTTCAAGAAACAAACTCTCAACAACTGACTGTGTAAATGTCATTATGAAATTAATCATCATGTAATGCTTTCACTTCTTGATCGATTAGACTTGTGACAAAATGTTAATCTCAAATTTGTGTCATGAATAAGGCGCCTTGTCTGCCTTGAGTGTGAGAAAACGAATTTTGTGATATTTCTGAAATCTTTGCATGTACCAATGTGCCATTTCTTGTTCCAAGACTATCATAATTGTATAAGTTAGAAAGAGGATTAAAAACACTTTAATTTGGTGCCTATTTTGTTGCTCTATCTTGTTTAGATAAAAAGTTATAGTGCAAAACATGATTCAAGGGACCCCGGAACTGGTGCTTTTGGCCGATTTCAAGGCAGAAAATTTAAAGCTCCATGCGGCAATGCTTCCCAACAACCTAGGTCAAAATGGTTGTGATTTTCGGCCTTTTCAGGTCAAAAAGCAAGGGAAAAAGTACAGAAACCTATGAAATTAAGAAAAAGTTGATTTTTGAACAGGGCTAATGTATGTATATATATATATATATATATATATATATATATATATATATTTTTTTTTGTAACCTATATATAGGCTGTAACTCTATGTACTTCAGTGTTCCTGAGCATGTCATTAGACGAAAGCGCTTGAGCACCATTCTGTGTTTCCTTTTCTTCGTGGTTTTATTCATCATAAATATTTTTCACGTGTTACTTTTGTGAAATAATTTTCATATATATATATATATACATGATGAATAAAACCACGAAGGAAAGGAAACACAAAATGGTGCTCAAGCGCTTTCGTCTAATGACATCCTCAGGAACACTGAAGTACATAAAAGGGTGACAGCCTCTATATAGGTTACAGAAAAAAAAAAAAAAAAAATAATATATATATATATATATGATGAATAAAACCACGAAGGAAAGGAAACACAAAATGGTGCTCAAGCGCTTTCGTCTAATGACATCCTCAGGAACACTGAAGTACATAAAAAGGTTAAGCCTATATATAGGTTACAGAAAGAAAAAAGAAAAAATAAATAACATACATACACACACACACATACATATATATATATATACATACATATCTATATATACAAATACATACACACATACATCATACATATATATACAATAAACAGAGAAGTAAAAATAATAAAAAATTAATCGGAAGCAGGGATTTGGGAAGAACTTGCTCCTCCAGACACTTAGTAAGAAACTTCCGTCGGATACGAATTGCATGCCCAAATCCCTGCTTCCGATTCGCCTCAGACAAATTGACGACCATCCGTTCAACAACTTCAGCAGATTAATTTTAAAGAAACATATTGAAGTCACCAGACAAAATGAGTGGTCCGCCTTCAAAAATTTAAACATCGCCAAACATAATTTTGTAACCGTTATTCCCCAACCGTGGATCCAACCTTTGTTTGATGAAATTTACAACGAGTTGCGTCGGAGAACTACTTCACTTCGTAACATTTTGGATCGAAAAATTAAAAGTCTCATTCGAGATAGTCAGTGGAGTAAAAAAGCAAGCTCAAAGTGTGTTTTGAACCTTTCTTCGAAAAACATTAGTGACGATGCAAAAAGTGCCCTTGGATATGGTATGTCCTTTTTTATTGTTAAAAAACCTTCGGCTTTACAAATTTGTTACAGTCTCGCGTGTTTTGAAAAACAGTGTAATCTCCCTCAGTATTTGTTTAACATAGTTAAAGGCCTCGTTTATAGTGCGGCGAATGGTAATTACGAAGATAACTTTCCTAAACGTTTTCGCAATAGCCTCTCACAATTAAAAAAAGATGGGGAGCTCCATATTACTAAAGCAGACAAGGCTAACACCATAGTTATTATGGACAAAGTGGACTACATCGGAAAGATGAACGAGCTTCTCCAGGACCCCGGCACATACACCAAACTTAGGAAGAACCCGCAGGATGACGTCATCAAATCATTTAATAGTGGCTTGAAACGCCTTCTCAAAGATCATAAGAACTTAATTCCGCTTTTCATGTCCACTTCACCTGCTCTGCCCTACCTTTACGGTCTTATTAAAACCCACAAACCTGGTAACCCTATGCGCCCTATTATTAGCTCGGTGGGCTCTATTACTTATAAACTCTCCAAATGGCTTGTCAAAGTCTTGTCCCCCATTCTCGGAACTATCTCTGATTCACATGTAAAAAATTCCATGGATCTTACGGAAAAATTGAATAATGCACGTACTGAAACTAACGATAAATTGATTAGTTTTGATGTTTGTTCATTGTTTACAAAAGTGCCGATTGACGATATGCTTGACTTTCTCTCCCAAGAATTACATAAGTATGACCTGCCACTACCTTCACACATTGTTTTGGAACTCATTAAGCTTTGCATCAAAGACTGTAAATTCACTTTCAATAACGAGTATTATCAACAAGTTTTTGGGATGGCTATGGGCAACCCCTTATCGCCCCTCCTCTCCAATATTTATATGGAGTTTTTCGAAATTACCTATATTCCGAGAATCCTGGGGGTTGGCATCCCTTGGTTGCGGTACGTCGACGATATTTTGTGTATCTGGCCCATGAATCGTGACCTGGATAGCTTCCTCCTTCAGTTAAATGATCAAGTCCCCTCCATTAAGTTTACTTTAGAAGTTGAGCAAGACAATTCAATCCCAATTTTGGATGTGCGTGTACATAGGGAAAGCCCAGGTTTTAAGTTTAGTATCTATCGGAAAACGACAAACAATTTGTCCTACGTACACTTTTACTCGGGACATGATACCCCACTAAGAAGGCCATATTTTCATCAATGTTTCTCCGCGCCCTTAGGATCGCCAGTCCGGAATACATCGATGCCGAATTGGAAAAAATCAACGGTATTGGAAGTGATTTGTGTTATCCATCTGCGTTTATGGAATCTTGTCTCAACAAGGCAAAACGAACTTTCTATCGTGTCAATATTAACACTCGTACTTTGTCAAAAAATATTTTAGTACTTCCATTTTTCCCGGGCTTTTTAGGCATTGCTAATGTACTTAAACTTTTGGATATTAATGTAGTATTTTCATATAACAATATTGTGAAAAATATCATAGTAAAAAATAGCCCTACCAATAATTCAGGCATTATCTACAAAATTGGTTGTAAACAATGTGATTCCTTTTACATAGGTCAGACGGGAAAGGATTTGCACATACGTATAAAACAGCATCAATATTCCGTTAGAACAGGACAGTTGTCCAGTGCCCTTTTTGTCCATTTGTCAGAGTTAGCCCACTGTATTGATTGGAATAATGCTTCAGTTTTATTCCATTCAAGCAACATTGTTAATAGAAATATTCTTGAGTCTGCCATTATCCAACTTTCAAATAACTTCAACATAAGCAAAGGTCTTTTTCAACTCGATCCTGTTATGTTGAATTCCTTTAAAACAGATATAGATAAGAAGTGTAAAACATTAAATCTTTGGTAAACTTGTTTTCTACTTTATTAACTTTTAATTTGCATTTTATTTTTTTATTATATATATCGAAACCTGACCATAGGCAGCATTGTGTTAAAACCCGGACAGTATAAATTTGTATTTTTATAATCCATTTGATCTTGTGCTAAAAATCGATTAACTTTTAATTTGCATTTTTTTTTTTTTTTTTTTTTATCGAAACCTGACCATAGGCAGCATTGTGTTAAAACCCGGCAGAGTTCCAGTATAAATTTGTATTTTTATAATCCATTTGATCTTGTGCTAAAAATCGATATTTTTCCTTACAAAATCTGTACGCCTCACTGGTAATCTTTTAAGGTTTTAATTTTTAATTTTTTTATAATTTTTATTATTTTTACTTCTCTGTTTATTGTATATATGTATGTATGTATGTGTGTATGTATTTGTATATATAGATATGTATGTATATATATATATATATGTATGTGTGTGTGTGTATGTATGTTATTTATTTTTCTTTTTTTCTTTCTGTAACCTATATATAGGCTTAACCTTTTTATGTACTTCAGTGTTCCTGAGGATGTCATTAGACGAAAGCGCTTGAGCACCATTTTGTGTTTCCTTTCCTTCGTGGTTTTATTCATCATAAATATTTTTCACGTGTTACCTTCGTGAAATAATTTCATATATATATATATTATATATATATATATATTATATATATATATATATATATATATTAATATATATATATATACACATATATATATATATATATATATAATATATATATATATTATACATATATATATATATATATTATATATATATATTATATATATATATATACACATATATATATATATATATATATATATATATATATATATAATATATATGCAATAAACGGAGAAGTAAAAAATAAAGTTAAAAATTAAAGGAGTAAAGAGGCATACAGATTTGCAAGGAAAAAATATCGATTTTTAGTACAAGATCAAATGAATTATAAAAATACAAATTTATACTGGAAATCTGCCCGGGTTTTAACACACTGCCTTTTTGGTTAAGTTTCGATGTATATAAAAAATAAAATGAAAATTAAAAGTTAATAAAGTAGCATACAGTTTATCAAGATTTAGCGTTCTACCCTTCTTATCTAAATCTGTTTTTGAAGGAATTCAAAACAACATCGAGTTGAAAAAGACCTTTGCTTATGTTGAAGTTATTTGAAAGTTGGATAATGGCAGACTCAAAATATTTCTATTAACAATGTTGCTAGAGTGGAATAAAACTGAAGCATTATTCCAATCAATACAGTGGGATAACTCTGACAAATGGACAAAAAGGGCACTGGACAACTGTCCTGTTCTAACGGAATATTGATGCTGTTTTATACGTGTGTGCAAATCCTTTCCCGTCTGACCTATGTAAAAGGAATCACATTGTTTACACCAATTTTCTATCGTGTCAATAATAACATTCGTACTTTGTCAAAAATATTTTGTACTTCCATTTTTCCCGGGCTTTTTAGGCATTGCTAATGTACTTAAACTTTTGGATATTAATGTAGTATTTTCATATAACAATATTGTGAAAAATATCATAGTAAAAAATAGCCCTACCAATAATTCAGGCATTATCTATAAAATTGGGTGTAAACCGAAGTGAGACTAATGGGACGATAGTTCCCTGGACTTTCGTGATTCCCTTTCTTAAAGATAGGGGTCACGTTGGCTTCCTCCAGTCACCAGGCACCTGGCCCGTCTCCAATGATTTGTTGAAGACTGTAGCCAGGTGGGGAGCCACTGGTCATGCACTTCCCGCAAAACTCTGGGGAGGAACTGGTCTGGCCCAGGAACCTTAACGCGCTCAGTTTGTCTATTCTTTCGGCAATGTCTGTTGCGGTACACCGAACACTATCCAGGCTAGCACTGTGTGCCTGACGCCTGGCTCGGGGATGACGCGGGTGTCTCCCTGGTGAACACTCCGCAAAGTACTCATTCAGCACATTAGCGATGTCCGCGTCGGAGGTCCGCAGCGCGCCGCTGGGTCATGCTTCTAATGGGCTTTCTACTATTAACATAATTGAAGAACTCCTTAGGGTTCCCCTTGCAGAGGCTTGCCAACCGGAGTTCGTTACTTTTCGCTAGCCAAACCTTCGCCTTCACTTCCCTGCACAGCGGACATACGCCTCAGTGTTCTCATGGGAACGATTGGCCTTTACCCTCCTATACGCAGCTTTCCTATTTCGGTTAGCCGAAGCGATGTCCCGACTGAACCACTTAGGCTGCATTGAAGCAGGGGTGACCGGTTTTGAGAGTACGGCAGCAGACTGCACCACCATAAACTGGTCCAGGAATGCACTCCACACTCCTCAACATCGCCGCCGACCTCTAAACACATCTCACCTACGCTATCCCGGAGGTCAACAAAGTCCACCCGCCGTAGATCAAGCTTACTTCCTCTCGAGTTACTACCCTTCACCCGAGGGACGCAGACACAGAACCTAATCAGACTGTGATCACTCCAGCCCAACGATTCGTCAACGGTGAGGCCAGTGACGAGGTTGTCTTCGGTCGTGAATACTAAGTCTAGAATGCTTTCGCCTCGTGCAGGCCCATTGACCCATTGAATCAGGAAGTTTTCATCAGCAAAGTCAACTAGCCTCCTCCCTTCGGCATCAGCAGTCCTGTCTTCCCAGTTTATGCCGCGACAGTTGAAGTTTCCTAAAACTACACACACCCTGTTCCCTAGCAGGCTACGGAGTTCGATGTACAGGACTGTATCCTCCTCGAGGAGGAGATGCGGAGGTCTGTACACCAAGATTAACCTGTAGTTCGTCCCTTCCAGGTTCAGATCGACGCCAAGCACTCCCGTTCCGATCGGAACTGGCAGTCAACCGGCCTCAACGTGTCCCTGATGTATATTAATACCCTCACCCCTCCCCACGGGTGCGGTCCTTGTGAAACATTCTATACCCGGGAATCTCGAACTCCCAAACGTAGTCCCTACAATCAGTATGAATCCAGGACTCGGTGATAGCAACGATATCCTGGTATTCTGATGCTAAGAGCGCCCGTAGCTCGCAAAACTTATTCCTAATCCACCTAGCATTAAAAAGCACTGCACGGAGGGAGCCTTCCCTATTCTGACCGCCCCCTAGCACGATAAGTTTCCCGAACAGCGAGAGAGAGAGAGAGAGAGAGAGAGAGAGAGAAGAGAGAGAGGAGTGTGTTGTGTGTGTGTGTGTGTGTGTGTGTGTGTGTGTAAAGAAAAAAAATTAAGATCACATAAAGCGATAAAGTGACATTTATAACAACTTATTTCAAGTTTATACAAGTAAAGTTATTAGATTATCCGTTTTACAGATCAGAAAAATACACACGTGTGGAAAAAAAAGTGTGCGCGCGTGTGTATATATGTATATGTACTATTTGATATAAATTAGTGTTGATAATTTTCTGATGCCCTTTCTATTAAATTGTAATGCTCTTTCCTTAAGAGCACAAAAACCATTGTTCCATTCAAAATGATTTATACGCGACAACACTACAGTAAGAGTGTACGTAAATAATTGAAAAAAAAGGCCCAAAATGTGTGCATTTCCATCTGGTTCCCATATAGACCAGCGTATTAGCATCTCTTACGGCGTAAATTATCCTTATGGCTTAGCTCTGCCATAAATTCTAATTTGACTTTTTGGGAAATCATCCTGAGCGGATCGTCTGAAAACGCTGTAATAGCCTCGTAAAATTGTCCCAAATATCCGAACGGGCTTTTGTGGACCCAAACTAATGAACATGAAAAGATTTTGCTCCGTTTTTGAAAGTTCATTCTCACAAAAGGTGATGAAAAGTTGTAGTTTTAAAGGTTGTACTAATCAGGTTAAGCCTCGTAAAGTTGTAATTATGACCTTTTTTTCTTTATTCTTTAGCAGACAAGCTTATTATATATATATATATATATATATATATATTATAAAGTCCCCTTTGAAAAGAGTTATTTTTCAATCGTACCTATTTTTAATTGCATGTAAAATAATTATATTAACATAACGACAACACTAACATTGAACCACAAAGAACCTCTCTAAATAATGTTCAAATGTGAAAAAGAAGCTAGAATAAATAAGGTGGAAAAGCTATTTATAAAATGAAATAATCCTGGAAACAACGAATCAAAATGAAACAGACAACATAATACGCAAGAATCGCTCGTGCATATTGACAGAAAATTCAAACCCGCCCTTAATAGTATACAAAACCCAATTGAAGAGCCGCTATTGTTGAACCTAACTCTATTTAATCGCACTGAATTTAGGCGTTCATTTCGCGACACAATTATTAAACAGAACGGAGATACAATTTCTAAACGTAAGAAAAAATAGAACCAAATAAATACGAATCAGAGCCCACTTTCCGCAATTATTTTTTCAATCTAAATTCAAAAAGCCATTATGAATCCTTCATATATCTGGTATTTGGAATATGATACGAATTAAATCTCTCTCTCTCTCTCTCTCTCTCTCTCTCTCTCTCTCTCTCTCTCTCTCTCTCTCTCTCTCCTCTCTCTCTCTCTCTCTCTCTCTCTCTCTCTCTCTCTCTCTCTCTCTCTCTCTCTCTCTCTCTCTCTCTCTCTCTCTCTCTCTCTCTCTCTCTCTCTCTCTCATCGACTAAAGAATTCTCCTTCATTTCAATTTGAAAAGAAACCAATATTAAGGTAACGCACGAACTTCGGGACTAAACTGGAATCAAATATTAATAAAAATTCCTCTGCTAACACTAAAAATAAAATAAAATAAAATAAAATAAAAATTATAGTCCCTTTCCCCCTTCCCAACATTATTAAAGCGGCAACACTTTGAAACAGTGCTGAAATCGATTAAAAATTTGACTGTATCCTTCAGGAATTTTCTTACTCTATTGATTTTGTATCATAAATTATGTTTCACTGCACGGCATTGAATTATTAGTGAAATACAAAACAGTAGTTTCAAATGCACTTAATAATGGTGTTATTTATTAATTAACTTAAGGTGTGTGTGTGTGTGTGTGTGTGTGTGTGTGTGTGTGTGTGTGTGTGTGTGTGTGTAGAAATTCATTTTCATTGCATACAAAAGTATTTAAAGTATTATTTCTCTAATTGTATGACATCTTTACAACAATGCTATTTAAAGAAACAAAATGTTGGTAACTTCCCAAAACTTGATTTAAAAATAAAGAAAACTTTCCAAGCATATATATATATATATATATATATATATATATATATATATATATATATATATACGCACTAAAATCACAGAATAATACGTGATCTTATTAATAAGCAAACAACCACAGAGAAAAGGAAAAAGGTTTTTCCTTGAAGATGTGAATATATCACGAAAGCGCTCGGACTTCGTGTTTCTTTTTCCTTTTCCCTGTGGTTGTTTGCTTATATATATATATATATATATATATATATATATATATATATATATATATATATATATAAACTGAAAAATAAGAGGCATTTTCGTACCGACCCTCGTATATATATAAACACACACACACACACACACACATATATATATACATATATATGATAGAATGGCCCGTGAGATTTTTTATGATACACACAGACCGTGCATGGAACAAGGAACTCTTCTGGGAAAATTAAATCCACTATAATTCGAATAAGTAATGGTAAATGACAAACATTATAGTTTTTTCTTTTTCTCAGGGGACCATTCTGAGTTCAATCCCATCATGAAACGGACATGTTATGTGCCTTGAAAAGTGGACGCTCAATTTTGCCAGTTGAGATTTAAGTTTTGTTTTTTGGCTAAAAATAAAATAGTTACCCCCTTTTTCTTTGATGTATTCAATCCGACGCGAATGAACGAGTCTTTTGCTTATATTAAGGTTCTGGATATAGTAGGCTAGGTGTAGCTGTCCTGTCCCAAAGCTGGATCCTATCTGCTTTGCAGATAGCTGGTGAGGGAAGCTATATTTTTGGGGTTTCTTTGCGAGTGACCCGTTGCCCACGTCGGGCTAACATCATGAAAAAGAAAAAACTATAGTGTTTGTCATTTACCATTACTTATTCGGACTATAGTGGATTTAATTTTCCCAGAAGAGTTCCTTGTTCCATGCACGGTCTGTGTGTATCATGAAAAAACCTCAGGGGACCATTCCGAGTTCAATCCCGTGTATATGTATATATATATATATATAATATATATATATACAGTATGTATATATATATATATATATATATATATATATATATATATATATATATATATAGTCATGCGGTTTGCTTCTACAAAGCTTCAATTTAATATTTAGGAGAAATCCAATGACAAGGAGGAATGTAAATGCCATGAAAAGTCTTCTTTAATGCGCAACGTTTCGAGCAATACGCTCATCATCAGGCTAGATAATAACAATATGAAATTAGAATCAATAAATAAATGTGAACAAGACAAAATAATTTCCATAAAACCTATTCAGTAAAAGCAAATTTTAAAAGACTAAAAGAAGAGGGTTAAATTCAAAGTTATAAAAATTTACATATAAAATTAACCAGAAATTTAAAAGTTATTTTTAAATTACATATAGTAAATTTGAAATTAGTACACTGGAATAATTAACACTAATACAATGGAATAATTAACACTACGAACCTTTCAATGCTGGTTCCGAGGCACGAGTAATTTAAAACAAAACAAAACAGGAAACAAGCTATGGGTTGGGCGGTTGGAGTTTAAGTTAGGGGAGGGGGGATTATAAAAAATTGGGGAGGGGGGAGGGGAGTTGGGGAGGGGGTTTATAAAAAATTTAGAGGGACAGCTGAGGAATCCACGTTTAGAGAAGGGGTCAATGTTTTAATATAAAGAGATTCCAAAATTCTAAGTGAGTTAGGACAAGAATTACAACCGAGAATTTTAAAATTATCTAAAGTGACATCAGTTTTACATTTTATACTGTGTTCCCGAATACTGGAGGCTTCTTTTTTATTTAAAATTTTACCTGTTCCGCAACTTATTCCCATATGCGAATAAAATCTAGTCCTGAGGGAGCGCACGGTGCTGCCAATGTAAGTACCAAGGAGACACCTTGGGCAGGTAAATACAACACCGCTACGCAACGAATCAGGAGTTCGATCCTTCGCTGAGAAAAAGCTACCTAAAGACATTTTGTTAATAAATATAATGCGAAAATCAGTATGATAAAAAAATTTTCTTAACAACTTTGTAAATTTAAGTTTAAATTCTTTATTCATGGGACCCATTTCAGGTACCAGGAAATATTTTATATCTTTAGGCACTGAAATACAGGAAAGTTGAGGGCTATAAACATTATTTAAGAAAGATCTTATTAGTTTATCTACATATTGAACAGGAAAACTATTATTGGTAAAATATGATCTTAAATTATTAAATTCATCGTTTAGTAAGGTAAAACTAGAGGTCAAATTATATCCTCTGAACAAGAGAGTTTTAATACACGACATCTTTTAGTTAAAATCAGTAAAACTAAAGAAATTCATGCCCAAACCAGTAAAAGTGGGTTTCCTGTAAACTGATGTAGTAATAGAATCACCTCTTTTCGAAATTAAAAGATCTAAAAAGGGAAGGGAGCCATTTTTCTCAGTTTCCATTGTATAAGTTATATTGGGGTGCAGAGAATTTAAGAAGTTAAAAAATTGTTGCGCTTGTACAGCATTATCAAAAACAGCTATCGAGTCATCAACGAAGCGTCGATAGAAAATTGGTTTACAATGGGTGGGAGATTGTCTAAAAATTACACTTTCTAAATGAGTCATAAAAAAATCAGCTGATAGAGGTCCGACGGGTGATCCCATCCCAACACCATCAATTTGTTGGTAAACCTTATTATTGAAAGTAAAATAACATTGCTTAAAAACCAATTCTAAAAGTTCCTTAAAATAAGACCATGAAAAACCATGAAAACTATCATCAGAGCTAAAAACCCTATCTAAAATAATGGCAATAGTTTCTGATACAGGTACATTCGTGAAAAGCGACTTTACATCAAAACTGACAAAAAACTTTTTTGAATCGAAATTCTTACTAAGAAGATCTTTTTGAAATTCATAAGAGTTATTTATAGTATAAGCATTTTTCGCAAAAGGTGACAGGAGACCAACAACAAATTTTGACAATTGAAAGGTAGGTAAGTTATACGAAGCTAAAATAGGACGGAGAGGTGTTCCAACTTTATGGATTTTAGGCACACAGTATAATTGAGCAAGATCAGAACCAGATACGAACAACTGAGAGTAAGTATCATTTTTTATTATCTTTAAAGACTTTAATCGTGACAAAAATCTATTAACTTGGTCTTCCAGTCCCTCAGGACTAGATTTTATTCGTATATGGAGTAAGTTGCCGAACAGGTAAAATTTTAAATAAAAAAGAAGCCTCCAGTATTCGGGAACACAGTATAAAATGTAAAACTGATGTCACTTTAGATAATTTTAAAATTCTCGGTTGTAATTCTTGTCCTAACTCACTTAGAATTTTGGAATCTCTTTATATTAAAACATTGACCCCTTCTCTAAACGTGGATTCCTCAGCTGTCCCTCTAAATTTTTTTAAACCCCCTCCCCAACTCCCCTCCCCCCTCCCCTAACTTATAACTCCAACCGCCTAACCCATAGCTTGTTTCCTGTTTTTTTGTTTTAAATTACTCGTGCCTCGGAACCAGCATTGAAAGGTTCGTAGTGTTAATTATTCCGTATTAGTGTTAATTATCCAGTGTACTAATTTCAAATTTACTATATGTAATTTAAAAATAGCTTTTTAAATTTCTGGTTAATTTTATATGTAAATTTTATAACTTTGAATTTAACCCTCTTCTTTTAGTCTTTTTAAAATTTGCTTTTACTGAATAGGTTTTATGGAAATTATTTTGTCTTGTTCACATTTATTTATTGATTCTAATTTCATATTGTTATTATCTAGCCTGATGATGAGCGTATTGCTCGAAACGTTGCGCATTAAAGAAGACTTTTCATGGCATTTACATTCCTCCTTGTCATTGGATTTCTCCTAAATATTATATATATATATATATATATATATTATATATATATATATATATATATATATATATATATATATATATATATATATGTCAATAAAACGTTATAGGTAATTAAACAAATTCAAATGCTAAAATCAGGTAATAAAAGAGGTTTAATTAGAGGGAAAGTGTCCTCTTTGAAAGCATTCGAAATGAGAACTTTTCTGACAATATACCTGTTCGAGGTCTTAATTATCCTACGTTTACTGAACAGGTTTTTACTCCTCTGTGTGTGTGTGTGTGTGTGTGTGTGTGTGGTGTGTGTACAATAAAGAGGAACACCAGAGGGACAAAGAATTTTCTTTACTCTTTAATTACTACCGACGTTTCGGAATACACTTATTCCATCATCGGGGCTAAAAACAACGAATTAAAAATTCAATTAAGTTACAATGTACCAGTGATGTAGTCGAGACCACCAAGTCCAAGAGTGAGACTGAGACTGAGACCGAGACCTGATCCTGTGAGACCAAGATCGAGACCGAGATCAAAGGTTCGAGATCGAGATCTACCTTCCGAGATCGAGACCCTTAAAATTCGAGACCGAGATCGAGATCGAGACCAAGCTCATACCCTTTCAATTTGTTTTACACTACTATAGAAATTAGACTATGTTAAGTACAGTATATTAATAAGCTAACTACTTCCTCAGATGTAGTGTGTTGAATGCAAAAAGTGTAGCCTATAAATTAACAAATGAATATATATATATATATATATATATATATATATATATATATATATATATATATATATATATATATATATGTGTGTGTGTGTGTGTGTACTTTTTATTTATTCTTCTTTTATATCTGTGACATGTGCATTTATTAAAGCATGATAGGTGCTCATTACCTTAAGGAACATCAGCATGCTCAGAAGATCTGCTGAAGTTCGACTTCTGTGGCCTCATTTATGCCTCCATGGCTAAATACATGCTCAATTGGAGCACTACAGGCAGGCACTGTTAAAACAGTCACGGCAATATTGGCCAGTGATGGGAATTATCCCTTTTCTGGTGCCAAAACTTTATTGGAGAGCAGTTGTCTAAAATAGAGATTCATCGATCTCTAAGAGGTACCGCCGCAACTATTCCCTGCGGTTCAAAATCTTCCCAGTTTCAACGTTCTTCTGCTTGGACCGATAGCTTTGATATTTTGCCATTAGTCTCGGAACTTTGGTTTGACTCTGTTTATTTCGTCATCGCTGCTGTGAGAATGAGCGTTCTCTCTCTGTATCTGCTCATTCTCCGTGCTTGAGTTTATATATTAATAAAAAAAATTAATCTGACGGGGGCGGGAGGGGGGGGGGATTTTTTGTAGCGCTAACCTAAAAAAAATCCAGACCCACACACACCCGCAAAACAAACGTGGCAACTCAAAACAGGGTGACTGATTAGTGATACCTAGAGTCCCTTACTTTACAAACTTTCATAAACATTCTGAATTGTGTTTTGTTCAACCAAGCCCCATCATGAGTATGCCAATAACATGTATTTTTCATTACGGTCTCGAGAGGTCTCGAAAGGTCTCGGGGAAAAAACCGAGACCGCGTCTGTCGAGACCGAGATCTAAATAGCGGAGATCGAGATCGAGATCTGCAAATTGGGTCTCGAGATCGATCTCGAGACCTACATCACTGCAATGTCACATTATAATATGGTTAAAATTACTGGACGTAATTAGAGTTCGAATAAATGAACAATACATTAATTGAAACAGAGTAGATCAATCGAGGATTAGTTAGAATTCAATTTCTCACCATAAGAATTTAACTAAAGAATTTTATCCCTAGCTCTGCGTTCGTGTCATCCTCGCCCATCCAAATCAATCTCTCATGGTCTCACCCAATTAAATATAATAAAAACGCCGTTTCCACTCTCCTAAGAGCTGCCATAGTTTACCAATATAAGTTTGACTACTGTACGAGTATAGGATCATATCTAGGAAAAACTACAGGATATTAAAATCTTGTATTTTTTTTTAACATCTCGCCAGATCAGTCCATACACTGAACAAACCACCCAACAACTCCTACATACGTCACGATGCACTTAATAACGATCAACCAATTTCACAGTCTAATTTTGGCGTTCTTGGATCCAAAGTTCCAATTTCAGACTTAAAATTATGGAATCTTTATTTACAAATTCAAAGTGAATTTGAATTTTAATGAATCTTCGATTGACCCACTCTGTTTCAACTCAGGTATTTACTTATTCAATTATTCGAACCTCCGCATTCTTGGTCTTTCTAAGTCCAGTAATTTTAGTCGTATTATAATATCTAACCTAACTGATTTTTTTTAATTCATTGCTTTTAGTTCTAATGATGGATATATTCCGAAACGTTGGTAGTAGTGAAAGATTAAAGGATGCTCTCTCTCTCTCTCTCTCTCTCGTTATTATAATAATATATACGAGGTCTGTTCAAAAAGAATCCGGACGAGGCTTTTATTTTTAGAACAAGGTCACGCTTGGCGTTGTGACTGTGCTAAACATGTCTCTGCATGTCGAGACAAGTTGACTGATAGGGTTGCACTTCATTGTGTAGCGTCAGTCCACTGTGGAGAGCCGATAAAGTTAAACGTGTTTTGTTTCGCGGCGATTTCTTTGTTCTCTTTCTTTTTTTATTACTATGAAGGTGTGTGCACCATGAATATGCTCAACAGGACAAACAATAAACAAGGAGTTTTACATTGAAGTTTTGAGACATCTACGTGAAACAGTTCGGAGGAAACGACCGCAAAAGTGAGAGTCCGGAGATTGGATGCTTCCTCACGATAACGCGCCATCTCACTTGTAGCAACTTGTCCGGCAATTTTTGGCCAAAAACGCTACAAAATGGATGACTCATTCTAGTATTAGGAGAATGAGGATCAGGTATTTGGTAATTGTAATTTGTTACTGTAATTTATTGTAATTGATTTAACTTTTTCAAGTAATTGCTGCGTAATTGTAATTGAAATTAATTACTTTTCAATGTAATTGTAACTGCAATCAGTTACATTTGCCAAACTGCAGTAACTGTAATTGTAACTGAGCATATGCAAAGTAATTGAATTGTAACCAATTATTTTTTAACTAATTCCCCATACCTGATTAGGATACATGAATTATTTGAAGGAAAATAGGGAATACACGAATTATCATTATTAGGAGGAGGATGGGGAACGCATGAATTATTAGAAGGATGGTAGTAGTGAAAACAACAATATCGTAAATGTTCCCCATTCATTTCAAAGCTTGTTAATGTGTAATTACTTAATTAATGTAGTTCCCGTTGGGTACACTTTTCGAATACTCAATGAGTCTACTGCAGGAAATGTGTTCTCTCTCTCTCTCTCTCTCTCTCTCTCTCTCTCTCTCTCTCTCTCTCTCTCTCAGGAGCAGATGTTTGGAATGCAATTCCCATAAATATCAGGCAGGTTTCATCACTAAATGTATTTCGCAAAGCGCTGAAGAAGTACTTCATTAGCTCCTAGTGACGTACAAGTTCACAACTGCCATTATTACCATAGTAATTAATTTCCCATTGTATAATTAACTATCTAAATTATGCTAACTTCATTAAGCACTTTTAATTTCACAAATTATCCCCTTTTTTTATTAATCATCACTTATTTCCTACTAAATACACAACATCCTTTTATTTAAAATTATGTGAATTTTTATCTTGCGGTTATTATTATTAGTTATTACTACTACTATTACTTGCCATTTTCACTTGTGTAACAAATAAACTGAATCCCATTAATTTTGCCTAAAAAGCTTCCATGCTTCCGACGGCATATTCAGATTAGAATACTGTGAACCCACTACTGCCATATTAAATATCTAAATTATACAGAAAAACATCGAAAAAAGATACTGTAAAACTCTGTCACTTGTAGTCTTTTTCTGAATAAAGATTTTTTGTTGTTGTTTTTGTTTATATACATTAAAAAAAATGTATTTTTGAAATCTGAACAGATTCATAACCGAAAGTACGAGTGAAAAAAGCAATAAAAATAACACTAAAGTAACAGAACAAATGGCATCGCTAAAGACAAGTGGATCGAACCAGTATGTAGAGGAATCTATGTAGAGGTTATAAAAGAAGATGCTTTTCTAAGTTCTCCAAAAACTAATGAATTTTATTCATATATAAAATTGTTCATATTAACACTTCCAACACCGTTATATTTAACCCTAACCCCAATTCCTCCTACCATGCGAATTCATTTGAGTTCTTTTGTTTCAGAGCCATGAACAACCATGCAATACATCACGAAGTCCTTTTAGGACCGGACGGACTTCGGCTGGATTATATAAATAAACAAAAAGTAATTCCTAGCTTACAAGTGGGGTCTATATAAATTATAGCGGATAGCTTCATATTATTAAACAGAGTCTGCAACGTACTTATAATCGTATGGTTGACACGAAACAATGTAATTTTCTGTCTCAGAACCAGACAGACAACGCGCAAGTTTTAAAAACAAAGAAAATATAAAAACAATCTTACCATGGTTGGCTGAAATCTTGGTGGATACTTGACAATTAAGGATAAAACAAGCGACGAAGATGAGTTTTTCGTACTGGTCGACATCTTTATCAGCTCTGAAATTCAACACTTCAGTAAAATAAGCCAACAAGGTTCTATTAAAGTGGTGGAAAGATCAACTCATTTGTTTCACAAAGCCAATGGTAGCTAGTAAGAAATTTATGTATTTTTTTAATTGAATAGAAAATGAGTTTATCATTGTTTTAAATATTTAATTGCATTTTCTCTTTAGTTATTTAACTTTCCTTCACCGTTTGACTATTCACAATTTTCAGTCGATAACAGTTTACGTCACTAATTTAAGATTTAAATTTGTATAAATACACCTGCGAATCAAAGGCCAGTTAAAGACAATGTAAACAAGTTTCGAATAAAATCATAGTGATTAAGGGCATTAATGCAAACAGTAGTGTGTGTGTGTGTGTGTGTGTGTGGTGATCTTTGCTACGCTTCCTTTAAACTCATTCAAAAAATATAACCATCGTAGTGGCACACAAATATAATTTTATGCTTCAGATCCGCTTCGTGGAATATCGTTTAATCTGTGCAGTATCCTGTAATTTGCAAATAAATATTAGGCACTGTTCAGCTCGCTCGCTCGCTCGCTCGCTCTCTCGCTCTCTCTCTCTCTCTCTCTCTCTCTCTCTCTCTCTCTCTGTGCGTGTGTGTGTGCGTGTGTAAATTACATTCTTCCTCACGCTTTATAGGAAATATATCCAATGGCATTGTTTACATCACGTGAAAATCATCGCCTCTGATACTAAATCCGATTTGCCGCTCTTTTTCCAACCAAGACAGATCACAATGACATACATCGCATGTGTACATACATATACACACTCATGTATGAACATCTGTACACAATTCAGACTTCAGTTGCAGCTACATATATTGTTTAGTGAAGAAATTGCTTCAATAAGTAAAAATAACCATATATATATATATATTATATATATATATATAGAGAGAGAGAGAGAGAGAGAGAGCGAGAGAAGAGAACCATAAATTATATTGAAACAGTCAAACCTCTAATTAAAAATCTCACAACACTGAATTAACAACTCATAAAACTTAAGAAAATAACACAATTATACATGTACACACACACACACAATACGTTCACACAAAAACCATCATCAAATACAGTCACATTCACGGTGTGTATATATATATATATATATATATATATATATATATATATATATATATATATATAAACGAAATACATACATACACATGAGAAATACGTTCACATACAAATCCGCTATATACACACACACACAAACCAACACGTCCAAACCACATAACTAAACATTCTCACGTCTATTA
The DNA here is from genome assembly GCA_023014485.1 of Bathynomus jamesi. Classification (NCBI taxonomy): domain Eukaryota; kingdom Metazoa; phylum Arthropoda; class Malacostraca; order Isopoda; family Cirolanidae; genus Bathynomus; species Bathynomus jamesi. The sequence goes on along the minus strand of JAJOZX010000211.1, from coordinate 1,273,163 downwards.
GCTTACGGAGGGTGTCACTTTATCCTGCTTTCTCTTCCATATGTTCGAGTGGAGTTCATTTTTCGGATTTATTTCGCTCTTGCCTTCGGGAGACCATAAATTAAATCAGAGTATAGTACTCGCTATAAGATGTCAAAGGATCAATTCCAAATCTTACTACAGGTTACTATATATATATTATATAATATATATATATATATATATATATATATAAAATATATATATATATATATATATATATATGTGTGTTTAGTGAATGTGTTTGCTACCAGGTGGAGGTGAGTGGAGTGGGGAGTGAAAAAGAAAACATTTTCTCCTCCACCAAGTACGAGCCCCAATATAATAATTATATATATATATATATTATATACCCCCCGCAAGGGGGTTCTAAGCTCGTGCTCTTGAGTGCTCTTTGTGCTCGTTTGTACATGCTTGTTCCAGGAGGTTTCATGTGCGCCCTCCCGGCCCTAGCACCCAAGGATGATGGGGCTCGACCTTGCAGTCCTTGGTCTTTTTCCACTTCGACTGTCCCCTCCACCCTTTCTTTTTCCTCTGTCTTTCCTCTCACTTTTTCTTTGTTTTTCCGCCGAGATATGCCCTTTTAAATAGAGGCGAATCGATTCTTCCCGAACTTTAAAAAAAAAAAAAAAAAAATTATATATATAATTATCAGGGAGATCGGGGCGATCAAGGTGCTCGACCTTCGAGCGTCGGATGAAAATCTCAAAATGAAAAGAAATAAAATACCAAATGATTGAAACCTACTTCAACCCAACTTAAATTCCTTATAACTTAACCCTATAACCTAACCTAATTTAACTTAAGCTAACAGGAGTCAAGTTTCCATAACGATCTGCTTCTCTGGCGATTTGGTGTACGTTGACCCTTTCGGGTTTTCGAGGGGAGTTAGATTAAATGAGCCGAGGTTAGGTATAGGTTAGGTTAGGTATAGGTTAGGTTAGGTATAGGTTAGGTTAATAGGTTCGGCTAGGTTAAGGTAGATCATTTAAGTGTCGCTGAAATGATTATAGATCCGACTATTCGACTATTTGGTGATACACCTGCATGAAAAGCAACAATATGTATAGTTCATTGCAAAAGTCTTGATACAGTGGACAGTGAGGCATTAAATGCGTGACCAAGTGTATCCCGCGAATTGTGTAACCCGTAGGTTCACTTCTTAACCCTTTCATGCCTGATTTGTTTTAATGTCTCATGCCAAAAACAAACTTATGTTATTCTCCATAAGGACTAAAATCACGTAAAATTTCATAGTCGTATTCAGTACATAGATTCTGCACAGATTCTGCGCAAACTTAGGCCGACCGCACATCGGATCGTCTTGTGACTCACGACTTGGGTCGTGACGACTCGACTAGCGTGAGTTTACATTGATAGAATGGGAGCGACCGCCGCGACCGCTAGGCGAAGTGTGCGGGACTTCCATTTAGTCAATGCAAAATTACACGCGAGTCGAGTCGGCACGACCAAGTCGTGAGTCGCAAGACGATCCTGTGTGCGGCCGACCTTAGACATTTTTTTTAATAGCAAAGAAAGACATCCATAAAAAAATTAATAAATTTACGTATAAATTACAAAATATGAAGTAAATGAAAATTAATATATTTTTATTACGTAAATAATATTTTAATAAGATTATGGTATTATATATTGAAATAATAATAATAATTATAATAAATTTAAAAAATAGCGTCATACCAATTACGATTTAAATAATTAATTAACTGAGCTTTATATTTTAAATCGTAAAAGAGGTAAAAACAAGTCTGAAAATTTTCAAAATTAAAAAACTGAATCCATATTTTAACTTTTATTTTTAACGGTATACTTAAAAATCTGAAATGAACTATAAAGTTTTGGGAATATGGTTGCATAAATGACACGAATGGTCTTACTATAACAACAGTTATGGCTCCGTGCTTGCGTAAAATGGCGTGCTCGGGGATGCTAAAAGCGGTTTTACGACAAAAAAACGGGAGATATTTTTTATTTTAGACAGTTTAAAAGTGAACGTAAAAAGTTAAAATTAACAATAATTAAAATTTTGTTATTTCTTATATTATATATTAATAATGTTTTGGGGTTGTTTCAACTCGTTCGTAACGACAAAGGTCACGTGACATACGGGACCTACGTCTTTACGCTGAATACGAATCATCTATGATCGCTACATGGTCTCATTCAACAACTGAGCAGACCTACCGTGGCTTAACCTAGCTGATCGAAAGGGAAGGGGGTGTATATATCAAAAAAGTCAACAAACGATGAATTAAAATAAAATCGTGGTTATAAATAAAGATTAAAAAAAAAAGCCACACTTGAATGTTTGATAGCCACAAAATAATAAAATCATCAAAATATTATAGACAAATTTTTTTTTTTACACCAAAGAATAAAGTATCGAGTACTGGACAAATACTCAAATCAATGGACCGTTATATACCCAACTGCAAACGTGCAACAATAAAATATATGAAGAATATCTCTTGACAGCGGAGAAATACCGGACATCTTGAAAAGACTAAACGTCATTCCAATAATGAAGGAGGAGAAATGATCCCCCCTCCCCCAATACACACAAAAAAGTGTGTGTGTGTGTGTTGCGTGATATTACATCTCGTTAGAAATGGGACAAAACGTACGAATCAAAGATTCAATATGAACGAACGTGCATTTTTGTCAGAGATAGTACTGTATGCCTATATAGCAACTAATAGACCCATCTAACATTATCATCAATGCTCTTGAAGATATTGCAAACTACATATAAAGAATTATATTCCTGTACACTTCGAAAAAGTAGTTGAATAATGCTTCGCTCGAATACACTAAGTTGAAAGATATGGGCACTTACAGATACAAATATGCTGTAATATTCCAAGCGATACAGTCTTTGGAAACAGACATGGAGAGAAGATGGTCAGTAAGTTTACAGTAAGTCCGAAAGTTTAAGAACCAAATTACATAAAAATAAACATCAAAAGTCCAATTAAGAATTGTATATATCGTAATTAGTGTAATTGTAACAACTGTAATAAGCGTTATTTATCAAAAAGACAGTTTTCAACCATTCCTTTATTGTCAAGAGAAAATAAGAGCGAGTTTAACACTAAGAAATTACAACTATTAATTAACATTAAAAAAATAAAAGAAATACTAAAAGCGAAGAAATGCCATAAATAAAACGGACATATGTACAGAGACATCAAAAAATCCAAAGAATTGCGATTAACCATGCATACATGACCATACATGCAAAAATGACACGCATCAAAAAACCATCAACGTAACTGGACCGGATACTGAGAACATTTAAAGAAGGAACAAAAAAGTAATGATTTTCTTGCTAAAAAAAAAATATACTATATATATATATATATATAATAATAATAATAATAATAAATGATTAGTACATTAGAAGGAATGTAACGAAAACTTTGCACTTCAAATAGATGAATTGAAAGTCTTCTCCAAATTGGTGTGTGAAAAAGGCACTATAATACAGTGATGGCGAACCACTGACCCACGAGGCAATTTTTAGTGACCAACGAGCTCTTAATTACATAAAATATGACACTAATTTTTAATATTTTCTGCCTTACAGTTTTAAAATTATTTTATTCTCTCACCGAAATAAACAGCTGATACACATTGAAACGTTTTTAAACGTATAGTATACGTTTAAAAACGTCCTAACAATGTTTGGTTAATCTTATTCATGTGAACAGTTGTTTTCCCCCATGAATTTCGTCAAATCCACGACAAGGAATCGCCTTGGCACAGATACGAGTACTGCGCGTGTGAGACTAAAGACAACTAAATATAAATCTCGGATGAAAACATTAGCAGCTAAAATCCAACAAGTAGTTTCTCACTAAAAATAGTAAGTAAATAAATTATTGTGACCCAATTTCGTTTTTTTAAAACTCAAAAGTAACAAAAATGACCTGCCAGCAAAAAAGGTTCGCCACCACTGCGTGCCTATAACAACAGTTACACTGGACTCCCTTGAAGGAAGAGATTGAGCGTTACGCAATCATTTTACACACGAAAAGAAATGGTACTATGGTGTCAACACAAATCCTATTATCCATCCAAACACTGGAGAACAAAAGAGGGTAAAATGGGTGTACAATTCCTAAACTGAAAGTCAGACCAGAAATCCAGAATATAGTCTCTACTTTGAAGCGGAAGCTTCGCGTCCTGAAGAACACCAAAACTGTTGAATCAGTTGGCAAAAGAAAGAAGAAATATTACTAGTGTCCATATGAACACCTTCTAAAGATGACTGGACACCTGTCTCAGGATAACAACACCATACGAGCAGGGTACTTGACTGTGTGACACGGAAATCTTAAGAAAGCAACTCTCTCAAGCACTAGTCAATTCGAAAGGCCACAAGCCCAACCTTCAGTATAAGATGAATATTCGCACAAAAGCTACTTAGTTACTAATATATATATATATATATTATATATATATATATATATATATATACACAAACTCAAAAACTGAACACAAAAAGAAAAGTATACTGTAAATACAATTTCTTCCGAATTTCTTTGGAATTTAGGGAAAAAAAAATCGCCCGCAATTGGAAGCAATCGTTGCATATATTTTCACTTTTTATGCCAACTTTTTTGAATAGAAATTGGCATAATCCATCAAAAAAAAAAAAAAAATCTATATTCTTTTAGTCTATGGAAGTGCTCTGAATACATTTTTTTGTAAATTTACGATACATGTTATTTTTTGTTTTTATTTATGTTTTCTTTAGTTATTCATATCATTTTCACGTTTTCTAAGATTTGATTCGGTTGGAGGAATTGTGGTGCGATGTGGAGAATTGTGGTGAAATGTATCGTGGATGTCGAATTGAAGTTTTTCTTCTATGTAATGAATTATTATTTATTTTCACAATCTGTGTATTGTGTGTAAATTTCATACTAGGATTTTGAGAGGTTTTAAAACCTTGGGGAGAGAGAGGAGAGGGAGAGAGAGAGAGAGAGAGAGAGAGAGAGAGACTAATTTATAATCAATAACCTAGGTTAATTTAACTGATAAGAGAGTCCAAAACCTCAGGTGTGTGTATATTATATATATATGAGTGCAGTAGAAAACAACTCTCTCCTTCAATAGTACAAAAGTACTGTAATACAGTATATAGACAGCCTATTGTATCCAAGGATGATATCCACATTATATCCAGATTATGTGTAATGCAAAGTGGATAAGCACCTATTCAATAAATAATGGATGGATTAGACCGCTCAATGAAATACAAGGAACTATTGTTCCTTTCGGAGGTGATAAACCACGCACGGAATCCTCGTTAGCGAGTTCACCCTACAGTATATATATACTCTGCAATAATACTGCGAGTTGCTTGTACCCTAAATAGGGATATCAGCCGTAACAGTGTCTCGTGTGATAAAAAAATTTTCTCGGGAGCAAAATTTTGATTTTTTTTAAGTAAACAGCTAACGAAAATATGCAGGGTGGAGCCACACTTGAGACGACAATACATACATACATACATACATTACATACATACATACATTACATACATACATACATATATATGCGCGCTTCGGCAGTGTAGTGGTTAGCATCACTGATTACGAATCCACTGGTGCCGGGTCCGATTCCCGGTGATGGAAAACGGCGTTCAGCTCACCCAGCTGTTCCTCTTTACATACGGTATAAAAAAAAAAAAATTGTTTCCTACATAAATGGATACTCTGGGTAGCTTAGTGGTTAAAACAGTGGGCTACTGATCGGAAGGTTGTACGATCGAGTCCGGGCGAGAACATTGTAATTTCTGACTACCCATGGTGGTCGTAGTTCGGATTCCACGTTAAGCTATATGTCTAGGGTGGGGCAACAAGCTTAACCTGGCAGAATGAACAATTCGGGCGAAAGCAAAACCAATGTTACCAAGGTGTATATATATATATATATATATATATATATATAATGCCTTAACAGAAAACAAAATTGAACTAACTCTTCGATTTATGACGTTAAACCCTCATAAATATACAAGTTCGTACACGCTGTTAATGCGGCCCTTAATATCTGGCACTAGGCATGCTTATTTGGCCCTGTGCCAATCATCGTTTTTCCATCAAGTTTTCCTCGCTTTCACATCAGCATAATCAGACAGACTGAGAACAAAATGCACAGGTGTTTGGGATTGAAAAGTGCACTTACAACTAACGTTCAGATGGAAGTCATTTGTGAACGTCAAAAAAATGAGTGACATAAAAAAATGTCACTTTCATTCGTTGAAATTACGTTTAACTCAAAACAGAATTTTGGAGATAATTAAATAAAAGAGATATATATATATATATATATATATATATATATATATATGTGTGTGTGTGTGTGTGTGTGTGTGTGTGTGTGTGTGTGTGTGTGTTTTGGGGTTGTTTAACCTCCTTCACAACATCCGAGGTCATATGACGAGAGGACATACAGCTTTTACGTGCAATTCGAACCAAGGGTCATGTCACTACATCATCTGAACACAGAGAATGGTCACTCGTCTAACTACTACTACTAACAAAATTCAACGTCGCTGAACATTGTTGATTTAGCGGGAAGCAACGTTTCGACGTGGTCACAAAGTAACCCCATTTATGATTATATACAAAGTCGAGGGTATACGCCGTATACCGACTGCTCAATACGAAATGTTAACATATACCGATTTTTTTTTTTGTAATAGACATACCGTATACGAACGTTAAAAATTACAACATCGCTTATTCAGAATTGATGACACAACACCACTAACCACTTTTAAGCGCGTGCATTGCTATTCGCTGAATACTTTTGTCTCTTCAACTCTCTTGTTTACATCACATCTGCTTTGTGACAGATAACCTTCCACAATCATAATCATATCATTATCATCATCATAAATCACCGCATGTCTATCTCTCTCTCTCCTTTTCAGGTCCAAACAGCTTGGCCGATTTTCATCAAACTTGGTGACAACATCCTCCGATATCCCTGGAATGTTTTTAGCAACTTTTTTTCAGATCGGGTGTCTCCCAAAAAAATTATATGCTAAAACACGAAGCGCTTAAATTTCAAGATTTTGGCCCATTAGTCTTGGGATGTGAAACTCAAAATTTTGATGGTTGCTTTCTTTCGTGTATTTGTTGATCTGCTTTTCTGGCTATTAGAAAAATATAAAATTTTTATAGAAGCGTTGACTGGTGTTTCTACGCTTCTACAGTGTTTCATACGCTTTCGTAGAATGAAAAAAAATCAAGTTGGGGAATAAGTTTAGAAGAGAATGTAGCCATCAAAATGTTTTGCTACGCATCGGAAGTAGTAGTAGTAAAAAAAAAAAAAAAAAAAAAAAAAAAAAAAAATGACGTTATATTTGAAATTTAACTGCTTCGTGAGATTCAAGTAAAATCTGTGATGCTGCATTTAAAATTTAAGTGATTCGTGAACTAAATGTAAATGTTAAACTCTAACTCGCTTAAAATTTTCTTAAAATAATTTACTTTACATTTTATTGCTTGACTACTTTGACTACTGAAAAAAAATTGGGGAATGTTTTGAAAACTTTATCCAGACGAAAAATCTTTGGGAGTGAATATGGCGAGAAAAAAGGAAACCACCACTTGGAAGAACTACCAAACAAACGACAAAACTGCGTATTTGAAGCAATTGATCGTACATTCAGAGATTTGCCCGAGACACAAAAGCCATTTGAAGGAATTACCATGGTCCTTGCAGGAAATTGACGATAGATTTTACCAGTTGTACGTCGAGGTGATAGGGCAGACATTGTGAATGCAACGCTTAAAAGTTCAAATCTCTGGAAACACGTGACAACTATGAAGCTATCAAAAAACATGAGAATTCTACGAGGAGGTGGGAATGAAGATAAGTTTGCGGAAGAACTGGGTCAATTCAAGTTAAAATTGAAGAAGGAAAACGTAATAAAAGGGGATCGACTCAAGGATTTGTGCAAGGAAATATTCGACGACTTGGCTACGTTTTATATGGATCATACCTGGCTCTTCAGAGAACGATACTGTGCCCAGCAAATGAAGCTGTGAAGAGGTGAAAGGTATCACGTTGAAGCAATTTCCCGGTGAGAAAAAAATGTACAAAAGTTCCGACACTCTGACTGACAAGGAAAAACAACACCTGTATCCAACAGAATTCTATAACTCAATCACTGCATCCGGATTGTCACCACGTAGCCTTTTGTTAAATAAAAGCATGCTAATAATGCTTCTTCGAAATTTTGACCCTGGCAACGGACATTGTAACGGAAACAGATACCGTATCAGTCCCGTAGCCAGGATTTCCTAATGGAGGAGAAAGGGGTCGAAATTGTAGAAAGGCGAACCTTTTGGTGCAACGATCTAGTCACTGCGGAGAGGGTTTAGAGTAGTTTGTGAAGTTTAAAAAAAAATGCAAAAGAATGAAACCGTTTATTTACTAAATGATATTATATATATTATAATATCACATCATAAGTTATAACTATGGTTAAAAAGTGGACCTTTCCTGTCAAGGGGGGCTGGTTTGACCCCCCCCCCCGCCCTGGCTACAGGCCTCAGTATGGTCGAGAATTTACTGGATCATGTAATTGATACAAAATTGGCAACAGGACCACACACGCTGGAAATCGACTGTTTATACCACGTATCCCTTTTCCTCCAACAGATAACTTATTTTCGTTTCAAATGCAGCGGCGTAAGTTTCCAGTTCGAGTTTACTTTGGGATGACGATGACGGTTAACAAGAGCCAAAGTCCAACCCTAACCCTGAAAAAAGTTGGCATCTACCTAAAAGTTATTTCTTCTCGCAGGGTCAACTTTACGTTTCCACGAGCCGAGTGGGAAAATCACAAAATTTAAGGATTCTCTCCAAAACGGGATACGTAAAGGAGAAACGAGGAACTTTTACCAACAATGTGGTTTCACGAACACTATTGAATAAAAAAAAAAAAAACTGCTTTGAAATTTTGTCATTTTTAAAAATATAAGTCTGCAAGAGATTGGATACAAAGTAGGCCATTGGGAATTTTAACATTCACGCCACATTTTCCTTTGTCAACAATAAAATATGTTTCCCGAACAATATTCTGGATTATAATACCAACTCATGATAGTACCATAGCTGTACAGTAAATATGTAATGCCGAAGAGTAGTAACAGCTTTCCACGGAAACTAACAAAAATATTCCGCCTGTTGGAGAATTTGTTTGCTAGTTAATAGTATAAGTGAAACTAAAAACATTAAAACTAAAACGAAGAATTTTGTATGAAGGAAAGTAAACTTATAAAAGTGCTTGAATAGATAATTTATAGCGACGTATGGAAACATCATTTCAAGCAAATTATTCACCTCTGGCCTCTCAAATTAGAGTTTATTGGTGTTAAAATAAGCAAAAACTTTTCCGAATTTCATGACGTTTGGAGATTTTTAAAATGGAATCACACTGACATGGAATATCATAGTAGTAAAATTAAATAAATATAGGCCGACAATATTTTTGTAATAGAATTTAATGGTACTACCTATATTTCTTATGCATTTATAGGAAAAGATACTAAAATAAAAATATGAATTGTTAACAGTCAAGTAATTTGTCATAACTTACATAGTGGCCATCCTCTTTCCTTGCAAATATTTTATCATGCACTCAGTATTCCTACATCATAAAAGCTTTGCTGGGTATACGCTGCAAGGACAGTGCGCTTTTACAGTAATATTTTTATGGCACCTTTGTGTGTGTGTGTGTGTGTGTGTGTGTGTGTGTGTGTGTGTACACACCATGTAGGAATTATCATAAACTCGGGTTCTTTACAATTCATATGCATGTAAATTGGTTGGTGAGAGAAAAAGAGTAAATGAGTATATATATATATAATATATATATATATAATATATATATATATATATAATGCAACTCCACAAGGAAAAAGAGAAATTATTCCAAGGCCTTTTCGTGGATTCAGTAATACACCTCGTCAAGGAATGAAGGGAAAAGGCAAGGCGATCTAAACATATACTTATTTACATTACAACAAAAGGTAAAAAAAGATTAGCACAAGGTTAACAAGCAGTGATTAAAGGCAAAAGACATTTTAACAAGATATTGTCAATTTAATACATTCCCGCAATTTATTGAAATTATTTTTAAAATGGACGAATGCACATTCTAGAATATTCCTCTCAAGTGTATGTTTTTTTTTTAACGAGAACTTTAGAACTCTCCCACTTAATACGATGATTACATCTATACATATGGTTAAACAATGCATTAGAATTATTTACTGTTCTACACCCATATTTATGCTGTTTTACCCTATCTAAAGTTTTTCATAGGAGTATATAAACTAAGTTATATTGTGCGCACATTCGATCGAATACACACAGCCAACAGCAATATCCGGGCTATTCTTTATCAGGGGAGATTTAATCATATTATACTTAAATATTTTTTTTTTCTTTTCCTTGTGGTTTGCATCATTCATTCATTTCACGTGTTTAAGTGTGAAATTCAGCATACATATATATATATATATATATATATATATATATATATATATATATATATATATATATACAGGGTGGTGTATCGGGCCAAAAAAGGTAACGCGATACGATACTCGATACATTGGCAAAATGTATCTCGTTACAATACTAGATATATGAATAATATATGTATCGCGATACGATACGATATATATATATATTATATATAATAATATATTATTATATATATATATATATATATATTATGAAACAACTGAATTACTTTCTATTTTTATTGAATTTTACAAACTGACTTCTCAAACAATTCATCAGACATTCTGTTTCTCTTTGAAGGAGAGAGATTTCCAGCTATGCTAAAAAGTCTTTCAACTGGAGCGCTTGATGGCAGTGTAGTATTGTATTTTATGAACAGTTCTTTTATCAAAGGATACATGCGTAATTGTTGAATGTCTGATGAAGACTATGAATGTCTATGATAAAGTATCGCATTACTGACACTTATTTGTATCGTATCTTTCGATACGATACAAATATAAAAAAATGTATCGCGATACGATACAAGATACAAAAAATGTATCGCGATACTACGCCACCCTATATATATAATATATATATATATATATATATATATATATATATATATTATATATATATATATATATATATATATATATATATATAATATATTATATAATATATATATATATATATATATATATATAGTTTAATGTTTAGAAAAGTAACAAGTAAAATTTTGTTATAAATAGCATTTGAGCTTTCTCGATCACGGTGTTATATGATTTTATCCAGTCATTGAAAGACAGAACGGTAAGAGTTGAAGAATCCTTTAAATATTTCATTTCATAGAGAAAAACTGAACAAAGTTTACTAGCAATAGACTAAAATTTTTGAACCTAATGAACGATTGAGACCCACCACTGTGGAGGAGATCAACTGCCATGGTAAATTATACCAAGGTTATATTTTACCCAAGTTATGAAATAAGGGTTAAACAGAATAGACCAATGGAGAGAGAGAGAGAGAGAGAGAGAGAGAGAGAGAGAGAGAGAGAGAGAGAGAGAGAGAGAGCCTCAAGACCTTTCTGTCGACTCGGGGAGATTCTTCTTATTACAGTAAATTAGTGCACTTTTTAAATCATTCTACCAGTAGTAGAAAACTGGATAGAAAAGCGTAAGGCTCTATCCCCACCCTCCCCGTCGGTACGGAAAAAGGTTGAAGAAAGTACCTTCACCCTGGAAAAGCAGCCAAGGAAACTTTACAGAAAGAGGATAATATATAAACTAGCTCACAATTGCGTTATGCACAAACAAATCGTACACTAGAGAGCATGGTTGTATAAATTAACATAATAATATATTTGTGTTGATCGTATATCAACTACTTGGTATCGTCACAAAAACCTCAAAAATATGTTTTGATATTATACAAAGTATTTACAGCTCTATTTACCTAGCCATCGGGAGACAACGAAGACACCATGGTCCACTCCAGGCTAGCCCCTAAAGTATTCAACAAACTCTCCGTTTCTACACCCATGTACAGGCAAAGCCATCACGCTGGTAAGGTGATGACATGCTTCTTCAGGAAAGGGGTTGAAACAGGAAATGAGAAAAGAAATCAGATTTTCCACACCATGTCCTCACCCTTGACATACACCCAGCCGCCCAAGGAAGAGAAAAAAAAGGAATTAGGGACGGCAGAAACGCAACTTTACCTCACCTAATCCATGCCATGCAATTTTTTTTTTTTTTTATAGTTTTTGTTTATTAAGAAATTATGTATTTCTACAAAATACTTATCTAGTCTATTAATAAGGTAGGCAGGTGTGCGAGCGTGTTTTCTGTAATAGGATGTCTGTCATGTGTGTGTCTGCCTACTCTTTGAATGTCACCAAGTTTCACCTTGAATCTCCCGCCGTGAAATGTGTTTATGCGGCAAGTCAAATATTGAGTCGTTCATACTTCGCGGTGTTGTACCACCACGAAAGTAGAGAAAATCTCTTTCTGGCGAGGAATATCAGTGGGAGGTCCTTGTATCGATCCCGTGTACTTGTTCCTTATGAAGTATGAAAGTGTTTCGTAGGTAATCACCCGTTGTTCCTACAGCAAATACGAGAATCTCCCATTTAGAGGTGTTTATAAAGCAAGTGATCAAAAAAATGAGTTGCTTAATGGCTGATCATGCTGTGGGGGGCATAATTAACCAGAAACGTCTCTCTAAAGTGAGAGGAGAGAGAGAGAGAGAGAGATTTAACTGCTTCAGAAGACGTGCAAACAATCACTCATTGCTCTCAAAGGGTGGAAGGGCGTAAGAAAGAAACAACCAACTAACCAACGGATCGTATAATAAATGCTAACCAGAGATGGTTGTTTCCAGTTGAGATGATCAACTTAGGGCGTAAATTTAAGCTCACAATCATGCAACAGTAAATCCAAAGATGGACGGGAGGATTACGAGACTGTGTGGTGAAAATCCTATATTTGTTTGAAATACGTTAATGAGAAGACGGTTATGTGCAGTATACACTATATATACGGTATATATATATATATATATATATATATATATAATATATATATATATATATATATATATATTGCCGAACCAATTATACTCTAGCACAGTGGTTCCCAACCTGGGTCCCAGGACCCTGGGGGTCCGTGAGCTTTCAATATTTCAAGAGGCTCCAATGGAAATCGTACATTTACCCACGATAAGGGCGCTCAGGCTAAAATTTCAAGTTCCCTTGCTCTTGGCTGGAATTATTAATACTTTTTTAATACGCTGTATTTTAATTGCATACTCACTTATATGTCCTTTATTTGATAGTGAAAAATGAGAAAACGAGTTAATTATTAGTTAATAAAAACAGTTTGTTTGGTAGACGGAATCTTTCAAAAACATGGGGTCCGTGGGAAAAAAATAAAAATAAAAGGGGTCCTTTGTGGTGAAAAGGTTGGGAACCACTGCAGTCTAGCATATAAACACTTTTAAGTGGGTCAAAGACTATAATAAGTCCTCACAAAGCCGAGCTTTTCAATAGTGAGCGTCTATCCAAAAAGTTATTAAAATCTGCAGTTTTCAAGAGCGGTGACAGTTCCTCCCCCTCCTTCTACACACTAATTGTGAATTATAGGCCAATCTTCACCCTCTCAACCCTGAATAAAGTCTTTGAAAAACTTCTTTCCAAGCGTATTGTATCAATAATAAAAGTGTTATGTCCCCCCCCCCCCCCCCTAGCAATATATGGATTTGCCAAAAAAATTGAAGTCAGCCGCGCGCCTGTCATACGATCTTCGTAAAATTGTGCCCCGCCTTTTAACAGGAATTATGAGTGTGCTATTTTAAGTGGTTATTCAAAAACCTTCTATTTAACTGACCACGAGAGTCTTCTCCATTTAAGTTGAGTATAATTATGGTGTTAGATTATGGTGTTAAATGTTGTGTTAATTATGGTGCTAGATTTCCATATTTAAGGGTTCTTACGATCATATCTCACAAACAGATATCAATCGAGTTGTTCGATCTAACCTTGTTCCATTTAAAGAAAACGGGATGGACTCTAGTAACCCGCAAGGTTTAACACTTGGCCCTCTCTCGTTAAATTGCTTGTTTGTTAGTGACATGTAGTATTCCCTTGATAATTGTTTTTCATCATTCAGTATATCGTTCACATAATATATATATATATATATATATATATATATATATATATATATATATGAAAAGAAGGATCAACACAACGGCAAACATTTTCATTTATTTGTACATCAGACGTTTCGACAAATCTTTTGTCATCATCAGTGAGTTAAGTCTTAAAACCTTAAAACAAAATTGAAAAGTGAAAGTTACATCAATACAATATTAAGACCATTAAAATTAAAACCTTAAAGCAAAATGAAAATTGCATCAATACAAAATTAAAAACATTTAAATTTCATCACTATAAAAACTAAAATTAAATTAAATTTCATCACTATAAAAAATAAAATTAAATTACCTCAATAGGTAAATACACAATGTTTACATCCACCTCCATACTTGGCAAAGTCTAAGAGAATACTAGGTGGTCAGAGGATTAGAAAGGGTATATCTGTGAAACACGGTTGGTTGTCAAAAGAGTCGTAATTTGTAGGATGAGCTATTATTATTAAGGAGGGTTTGTTTCTATAGATGTACAAAGATTATTAATAAGAGTATTATCAGTAGTGAATAACTTATTTAGTATGATATTTAATGTTTCTTTTAACGGGACATTAGTAAACAATGACTAAGACCTATTCTTTCGGCATGTGGTACATTCAATTATAACTTAGCCAAATTCTTCGTTCCCTTGCTTTCAAAACTCACCTTTAATGATTATTCTATTAACAACTCGTTTGATTTTGCTAAAGAGATAAAAGAGATCAATCATGCCGATTCTCTTACTATGGCCAGTTTTGATGTCTCATCATTGTTTACTAATGTCCCGTTAAAAGAAACATTAAATATCATACTAAATAAGTTATTCACTACTGATAATACTCTTATTAATAATCTTTGTACATCTATAGAAACAAACCCTCCCTTAATAATAATAGCTCATCCTACAAATTACGACTCTTTTGACAACCAACCGTGTTTCACAGATATACCCTTTCTAATCCTCTGACCACCTAGTATTCTCTTAGACTTTGCCAAGTATGGAGGTGGATGTAAACATTGTGTATTTACCTATTGAGGTAATTTAATTTTAGTTTTTATAGTGATGAAATTTAATTTAATTTTAGTTTTTATAGTGATGAAATTTAAATGTTTTTAATTTTGTATTGATGCAATTTTCATTTCGCTTTAAGGTTTTAATTTTAATGGTCTTAATATTGTATTGATGTAACTTTCACTTTTCAATTTTGTTTTAAGGTTTTAAGACTTAACTCACTGATGATGACAAAAGATTTGTCGAAACGTCTGATGTACAAATAAATGAAAATGTTTGCCGTTGTGTTGATCCTTCTTTTCATCTGTAAGCTCCGGTTCCCTAAGGAGAAGTCAATAGCTTTGATATATATATATATATATACTCTAAAAACTGAGTTATTTAACCCAACTTGGTGTAAAGCGAGCTCCAACCCATCAATTTGATTTTGGCTCTCTCCTTCTTATAATGTATTTTAACCAAGTTTGGTTAAAATAAAGTAATTTTTAATGTGAATATCTATATATATATATATATACACACACACACACCTTTGGTTCGGTTTAATCTTTGGTTTGGTTTAATCTTTGGTTTGCTTCCGCCCGAATTGTTCATTCTGACGAAGGTCAAGCTTTTCACGCCACTTTAGACCTACAGTTTAACGTGGAATCCGAACCACGCCCCACCAGCAGCCCAGCGTCTTAACCACTAGGTTACCCAGGGTGTCCATTTACCTAACCACCACTTTCTTTATTGCGTGAAAGGCGCGCCGCCTGTCGTCACCGGGTCTCGATCCAGGGGCCGATGGATCGTAGTCAGCGACGCTAACCACTACACCACCGAGGCATGAAAGGAAGATTTCTTAATAACAATAATATATTAACAATGAAAATAAAGTAATAATATTTTAAATAATCGTGAAAATATAAATTCAAACTCGCACTGTAAAGATAATGAAACAACAAAAGGGTTTTTTTTTCGCGTTTCCTACCTCCTAGTGTGTTATTATCTAGTTAAAAACAATAAGTCAGTCTCTAGTTTTTAATTAATATATCAATTCCCTTTGTTATATAATTACTCCCCTTAACATAAACTTAATTATTACACACACACACAAGGTTGAATTTGTTAATTCAGATGCAACAGTAATTATCATTAAAATTTCATTATATAATGACGTAACAATTCAATTACGGATTCATTTATTTATTTATTCCGAACGGACCGTAGTTCCTTCCATTATTACCATATTTATCCTCTGCATTTCCTGAAAATATGGTTCATAACTATGAGTCATTACTGTGTAATGCTTTGATTACATTAAATACGGCATGCACACACGCAGTTCTTAATTCCAAATCACACACACACACACAAGGTTAAGTCGTGATATTTTCGTTAAAACTAACAAAAATATCACAACTTAACCTTACATGAAATCCCTGAACATAGCTTACACAGATTCCCTGTAACATATATACTGTAGATTTTTTTCTTACTAGTATGCATATTTTTGGAAGTACCTGTACACCCATATTTATAGAAGCGCTCAACAGTGCCATTTTTTGTCTGAAGTTAAGATACTGAATGTCTATATTACGCGTAAATGCTCAAAATGTCCCCATTCACTTCAAAGTACGTTAATATAATTAAAGAAATTCCCACTGGGTAGAGACTTTTCGGACAAATAAACTTGCCAAGATCAGAAGATGGAAGAAACAGGCCTATATATAAAATCAACCACAGTAACCGCAAACACCTGATTTTTTTTATAACTCGGTAAATAGGGGACATGCGTGTCTAGGAATAGTCAATATTTACCAAACCTGAAGTGAATATAGGCAATAGTTTACTCGGAGCAATTCTGCAAATCGGTGGACTGCACAGATATATTTAGCAACTGCAGTTTTACTATATGAGATAACAGTTCTTTCAAGATTTTTAGGAATATTCTTATATACTGATATTCGACATCAAGTGCGTGTGCTTGTGCTTGTGTGAAAACATGTTGGGTGATATGGAGTAAGAGATAGGGTAAAATCAACGATTTAACCTATATATATACACTTTCTTTATAGTATAAATTAAACTAATCTCCGTTCGTAATGAGGTTATCTTAATAAACTAATAACAATAATAATAATAATTATAAACGTCTAACTGTCAGAACAAAACAGAAATATATATTACAATTTCCATATAGTTTTGAGTCCACACTCTTTAAAGCTAGCAACGTTCATGTAAAAAAAATCACAGATTTTAATTTACAAACTTCATCGGATACACTCAAGCACTGGTTGAAAACACTCAAAAAGGATCAGTTTTATTGTATTCATCCGGAGATGTCTCCCGCTCGACATATAAATTAGAACTGGCAGCCATTCATGTTCTCAACCCGCAACTGCCATGAGTGGATGCGCGAAGTTCACTGCGCATGTGATTAATACGGGCATCTTGTTAGGAAGTAACTACTTTAAAGAGGTCTAAAGAGGCTTAAATCCAATTAGAAATAAGCCGTTTCGTCAGAGATGGGAAATAATAATAATTATTACGAACCCTCCATTTAATACTATTTATAAAGCTTTTATTTTTAGTAATATAAACACTCCCAGTGATATATGATAAAATAATTCTCTCTCTCTCTCTCTCTCTCTCTCTCTCTCTCTCTCTATATATATATATATATATATATACAGAGAGAGAGAGAAGAGAGAGAGAGAATTATATATATATATATATATATATATATAGAGAGAGAGAGAGAGAGAGAGAGAGAGAATTATTTTACCGTATATCGTATATATATATATACACGATATATATATGATAAAATAATTCTCTCTCTCTCTCTCTCTATATATATATATATATAGATATAGACTACCTTTGGTTAGCTTCCGCCCGAATTGTTCATTCTGACGAAGATCAAGCTTTTCACTCCACTTTAGACCTACAGTTTAACGTGGAATCCGAACCACGCCCCATCAGCAGCTCAGCGTCTTAACCACTAGGCCACCTAGGGTACCCATTTATCTACCAACCACTTTTCTTTATTGTGTGGAAGGATGAACAGCTGGGTTTTGCTGCGCGCCGGCTGCCGTCGGGTCTCGAACCCGGGGCCAATGGATTTGTAGTCAGCGACGCTAACCACTACACCACCCGATTTGTTCATTTTCATGAAGGTAAAGTTTTTCGTCCTACCTTCGACCAACAAGTTGACGTGGAATCCGAATTACGACCCGACAAAGAAGTCTGAAATTACAAAGTCCCAGCACAAGCTCGACCCAAAACGTCCCGATCAGCAGCCGAGCGTCTTAACCACAAGACCAGCGGTCCCTAATTGGGGTCCTTCCCGAGGCAACTAGGAGGTTGCTTTGTAAAGCTAGTCACTTTTTTAATTAAAAAAATATATTTATAAATAGTAAAAAAATATAATAATAATAATAATAATAATAATAATGAACAAAATTAATAAATTAATTGCACACTTATCATTTGTTGTAAACACTTAATAATAAATAAAGGTGATGAACATTTATTAGTGTGAAATCTTAAAATTATCATTACCAAATGATAATTTTTATACTTGAAATTTAAGTATATAAAATACTAGGCGGATATACGAGTATATATATATGATATACGTGTGTGTATATGAACATTTATTAGTGTGAAATCTTAAAATTATCATTACCAAATGATAATTTTTATACTTGAAATTTAAGTATATAAAATACAAGGCGGATATACGAGTATATACAGGATGTTCTAAAATTACCTAGTAAACTTTCATATGTTTGTCGATCAGTAGTCGAACGTTGTGAACAATGTGTTCAAGTTGAAGGAAGACCCTTTGAACATCTAAAATAAACAATTATTGTTTCTTTTCCTATTGTTGCTGTATTTGAAATAAAATTGTTAAATATCGCATAATGTTTAAGATATTGCGTTCATATAAAAGTTTACTTGGTAATTTTAGAACACCCTGTATGTGTGTGTGTGTGTGTGTGTGTGTGTGTGTGTTTTGTGTGTATATATATATATATGATATATATATCGGGTCGGCAAAAAAAAAAAAAGGGAGACCTTTAAATCCTTCATATTTCAGCAAATATGGTAGATAGAACCATGAAATTTTAATATGTTAGTACTAGGTAATTTTATGGTTGTATGCCATCGTTTAGCATTTTAGCTGAGAAATTGGATTTATGGCGAATATTCCAGAAAAAGTTTCCTAATCATAAGTTCAAGTTAATAATTAAAGTGATTTTAATTAACGTAGGCCAACTGCAGGAGGTTTGGACAAGCTTCTCAACAAAATCGATAAAACAGGAGATATCAAAAGAATACCAGGTAGCGGTATTAAATTGGCCACCAAACAGTCCTGATTTAAATCATGTCGATTACAGCCTTTGGGAAAATTTGTCACGGAGAATTTATCGGGTCAAAGTAAGAAATGTCGTTCATTTATGACAGCTTCTTCTGGAAAAAATGGATGAGCAACCACAAGAACAAATCAATAAAGCCATAGATGAGTTCCGTCCTAGACTGAAAAAGGTTGTAGAAGTTCGTGGTAAACATATCGAGCAGTTTTTTTTAACATCAAGGTAGCACCATATGTGAGTACTTTGTAACTTTTTATCTGCACATACAATGCAGTAGTAGTGCAAATGGAGAATTTCAGTGGCATAAAGAAATGTTCAATAAATCTGTAATTTTCATTAGTTTTCTTTGAAATCTGTTCACGTAGAGGAAATTTACTTAGTTGTGGGTTGTTAAAAAAATAATGAATGACCATAACTTTGGATTTTACAGCCAAAGTTCGAGGTCTCCTTTTTTGCTGACGACCCGATATATATATATATATATATATATATATAGTCAGACCCGTGTAAAAAAGCAACCAACCCAAGGAAAACGGTCATTATAGCCTTTATAGAGAGGTAATTTTTCTATGTAGGCTCTGCGGCGGCCATTTATTATCATTTAAATCGAATATATATTATTATTATATCAATAAATGTATGTATCAGTAAATGTCACTTAAACTCTCTTCAAACTTGTCTCCGAGGGTCGTTCGATTTAGCAATCTAGTTACATTTCTATACTCTCTTAAAGATATCAAGCACTGTTGTTTGCTTGCCTATTTTACGCTTGGCTAAGCCCACCCATATATATTAAGACCAAACTAAGGTGTGTGTGTGTGTGTGTGTGTATATATATATATATATATATATATATTATATATACAAATTACTCCCACTAGAGTTCCAACCTACTGTACAACCTCTTGAAAAGAAGGTGAGGCGCTAGGCGCTAGACGCCTCAACTTCTATTCAAGAGGTGGTGGGCTCGAACCCTGATGCAGGCGATATTTTTTATCATGAATGATATTCCACACACACACACACACACAACACATATATATATAATATATATGTGTGTGTGTGTGTGTGTGTGTGTGTGTGTGTAATATCATTCATGATGAAAAATATCGCCTGCACCAGGGTTCAAGCCCACCACCACTTGAATAGAAGTTGAGGGTGTCTAGCGCCTATATATATATATATATATATTATATATATATATTAGTGGTGGACCGAATGTCAGTTTTTCAACATCTGCGGATGCGGATTTTTAATTTCAATAATTATGAATATATGACATAATTTTCAAATTTCGTGATATATTATTATTATTATGGCAGGCAATGCATAAAATTAAAATTAATATTAATGTTTTCATTATGATAAAAATTAGTGATGTAGCGGATGTCATTTTTTCACATCCGCGGATGCGGATTTGATTTCAACATCCGCGGATGCGGATGCGGATGCGGATGTCTACATTTTCGTTATTTTTTAGGATATATTCGAGATTTGTTGTGTTTAACGTATATAATAAGTAGAGAGAGCTGTAACCATAATTGTGTTACCAGGATGCGGGACGTGAACCCAACTCAAATGCACCCCACCGACCTCTTTCCCCAACCTCCACCCTTATAGAAAGAGATCTTTAATTAGCTTGATAACTATTTATATTAAGTTTAAAATTTTATTAGGCATATTTATAAATGAGTAATTAAAATAAAGTAAACTAAGATGTTCATCGTTTAATGTTCAAACTTAATTATAGGAAGGTTATGCTTAAGGAACATTAACTTTTCTGCCTTTTCTGCTGCCAGTCTGTTTCTCTTTTCATCATATATTAATCCAGCACTGCTAAATAATCTCTCGCTTGGTACGTTTGTTGGAGGACAGGCTAAATGTTTCCTTGCAAGTTTACTCAAGTATGGATAGATATTCTGCATATTTTCCACCAACTAATAGGATTGTCACATGCAGCAGGCGTTTCTTGGTGATAGCTCTCGATCATTTTACTACATCTTTTGACATCGCGTAGGTCTCGTCATTGCTGCTTGACTCAAGAAACTGAGAGACAGATTCTGTGATAGATTTGCTTGTTGAAGGTGTGGTTCTGTCACTGAAACTTTTATTCTTTTGGTGGGTGGCGAAGCGACAGATTCAATAGATTGAAGCTCTTCAACTGCTTTGCCAAGTGATGATTTAACTCGTTCTAATGTACTAGGTGAAAATAACTTAGCTTTGTAACGTGGATCTAAGTAGGTTGCAAGAGAGTAACTTCATACAAGAACAGCCTCTCGTCTTGTCGCTTGCATCACTTTTGCGCACAATGAACTAGTTCTATTAATATAGTAGAATTTGATAATTTCCGCTTATTAATGACGTTTTATCTCAACGGTCCACATCCGCACGACATCCGCAGTCCAAAGTGCGGATGCGGACGCGGATGTGGATGCGAGAAAATGTGCGGATGTTCCGCGGATGCGGATGCGAGAAAATGTGCGGATGTTCCGCGGATGCGGATGCGGATGCGGATGTGACCTACATCACTAATAAAAATAATAACTTTTTCAAGAGTTTCAGCCACAGAAAATTGAATGAAACAAGCTTCATTCAATTTTCAATTGCTAATTTTAGAAACTGTGCAAATTTTGCAATGTGTTTGCTATAGAAAATTAGCATTTTTTTTTTGCTAAAGAATTTATATTTTTTGTATTTATTTACAATACTCATGTTGGAAACACGATAGACTGCTTGATCTTATACGAACAATTTCATTCTGAAAAGTTACTGTGTTCCTGTGAAAAAAAAATCAGTGGAGTACGCATAGCGGCACAGGCAGTGTTTGTTGATTTAATGGTATTTATATTTTGAGGTTTAGATATTTGTTTGTTCATTAATAATTAATACTTTACATGAAATGTGCATGACTGGGCCTTATAAGCTACTTATAAGCTAATTTAATTGTAAACTGACTAATTTATTAGAGGTAATATCCGCAAACATCCGCAGTCAGAAGTGCGGATGCGGATGTTAAAAATGATGCGGATATCCAGGTCCACCACTATATATATATAGATATATATAATATATATATATATAATATATATAATATATATATATATATACACAGATAGATAGATAGATAGATAGATAGATAGAATAACCTTTATTAATAATAATAAAATAAATAAATTTTTCAATTTATTTAATTTAATTTTGGCCCTTAAGCTTTAGGCTTTACTGGGCGCGAAAGTCAGGACACATAGAAACTATGCTTTTCAATGCAAATATATATGTATATTTCTACTGAAAAACATTGTTCCTATTTATCCTGACTTTTGCGCCACCATGTATTATATGCGTTGTGTATATTAGCGATCGGGCCATGGAAAATACAGGGTGATCCAAAAGATACTTACCAAGTTTCAGCCTTTATTTCACCAAAACTACTGAGAGTACAAAGATAGTTCAAACGCCATTAAAATCAACACCTCAAGCCATTTATATGATAATGTGTTCGATGTGCTGTCCCTCCACTTCGACGACCGTAACTCGTCCCTCGATACCACACTGTGGAGAACCTCTGTCGGAATGTCGACAATTTGACGTTCAATCGATGATTTCAGCTCCTCCAAAGTCTTAGGGTTGCTCTGGTAAACTCTATCTTTGAGGTATCCCCACAAAAAGAAGTCACACGGGTTGAGATCAGGCGAATAGGGAGGCCAATCAATGCCGCTTCCATGTGCTTCCGATAGTCCAAACCAATGACATTCTCCAAAATGTTCATTCAACAAATGGCGTGAGTAGTATAGTGTGTCAGTAAATTTTCATCGAATTCTGTTCATTCGTTTCGGAGAAAATGTAAGTTAATGTTGATAGTCACCTTTTGGGCCACCCTGTAATTTTAATGGCCGATAACCGAATTAAACGGGTGACTGCTTTGTAAAGAGTATTTAATATACGGGTTTTTCGTGGGTGGGAATTTTAAGTGGCCGTTAAGACCAGGTCATTGTTCAGTTATATATCATATAAACCCTGATTAAACCGGAGTTCTGCTTCCGCCGGAATTGTTCCTTCCGGCAAAAGTCACGCTCGTTACCCCAACTTAGACCTACAGCTTAACGTGGCGTCCGAACCGCGACCTACCACGGGTGGTCAAAAATCACAAAGGCTACCCAGGGTGCCATTTATCTACCAACTGATCTTGTGGTAGTGAAGGATAAACAGCTGGGTGAGCCGCGCGCCGCCTGCCGTCGCCGGGAATCGAATTCAGGGCCAGTTGGGTCGTAGTCAGCGATACTAACCACTACATCCCCGAGGCGCATTATTATCATTATTATTATATCTATATAAATAATGATAAATATTCACTGTGTGTTGTAACGCACTTTGCCGCTTAAATTAATTAAAAATCCTAAAGAATTTATACCCAGTTAGGTCATACGCATTATGTTTATGCACGAGATCTATTATGAGTTCACGCGCATTCATGATATCATGCGCTCTTTCCATAATCCCATACAATGACTACATATAATCATGCACATATTTAATATGCGCGTGTACGCATAGCCGTATTTAACTGTATATGTATACACGCTATATATGCATACATACAGTGTACGTGTGAACATTTTAGTTACCGAGAAAAAGCATAAATGTGGGTTTTCTTTCTTTATTTTTTATTGTTTCAAAAAAGTTAAATGAATAAATGAACAAAAATTCTATTAATTATTCCTATCTTCATTTTTGGATTTATGGAGACATTAAAACAGTGAAATTTAACATAATGTTAAAACAATGAGATCACTATTAAAAGTGAGTGTGTTAAAAAAAATCATACCTCTGATTTATCCATATATTTCACTTGCTCCTCCACTAAGCCAGGCCTAGAGGCGGGGCCACCAGCTTGACCTTCGTATGACGAGAGACCAACGCACAGAACTGCAACGAGGTTAACGAGGTTATATATATATATATATATATATATGTATTTATGTGTGTGTGTGTGTGTGTGTGTGTGTGTGTGTGTGGTTTTTCTCTTGGCTACCTTACGAAACCACGACAATCTTAATTAACACCGAAGTCATCGCGACATGAACGTGAGAGTAGCGACATTAGCAGTGCCACCATAGAATAGTTTCAGACTTAATTTTTTACTGAAAATCTGTAAACATCGTAAAAAAAATGGATTCTATGTTATTTATATTAAGTTAAATTTCGTCATCAAGAAATGAAAATGTTAAAATTTCACGGTTCCGTTAGTTTGTCAAACAAGTGTGTGTGTGTGTGTGTGTGTGTGTGTGTGTGTGTGTGTGTGTGTGTGGTCAAGAAGTAAATTTAAATATATTTATTAAAAACACAACAAAATTTTTACTTTCAATCGCATTACACTGCATTGCATCGCGCGCTTCCATCCGAGAAACCACCAAACTCGAAGTCGCTGAAAAAAATTTAACGGAATCTTTGTTTTTTCCTTTAACGAAATCATTCTTTAATGACGGCATCAAAGACAAATAAAAGAGTAAAAAATTAATAAAAGAAAGAAGGAAAGCGCAAGTTACGCTCACATGAACCAACCATAATTTCAATAGTTTCGAAAATTTAGAAATTTTAAAATTTCAACATTTTCTTTTTTTGTTGAAATTTTTTTGCATATTTTATGTGGATTTTTAATTATTATATATATATATATATATATATATATATATATATATATATATATTGCTATTTAATTTTTTCTCGTTTGGTTATGTACAGTAGTATAGCCGAAAAAGGGGAGAGTGCAGGAATGTTGCAATTTATTACGTAATGTTGCAATGTTGCAAAGGGGATGGGGTGTTGCAAATGGGGTGGGGTTGTTGCAAAGGGGTGTGGTGTTATGCAACATGTTGCAACGGGGGGTGGGGTGTTGCAAAGGGGGGTGTTATACGATTTAATAAACGAGATATTCAAGTTATATATTTTACAAATACGTGTAATAAATCAATAGATACATCAAAGATTATATACAAGACATATATATTTACAAATACGTGTGATATCACACACACACACACACACACACGCACACGAGGAAAGGATTTCCGAGAATCTGGGCCAAATCGAATCGTTTACCCTGATGCCTTTTTTGACCATAATTTTACCTTTCTTCCAGTCAACTTGAACAAAACCTCTCTTGACTCCGATTCTTAGCAAACCTGAAAGTACTAATAATTATATATATATATATATATATAATATATATATATATATATATATATATATATATACATATATATTATATAATATATAATATATATATATATATAATACATATATATATATATATATATATATATATATATATATATATATATATATACGTACAGGGTGGGCGGAAAGTAGCTCCCTATTTTGGATTGGTAAAAAAAACGTATATTATCCATTTATTTCAGAAGAAATAATATGAAAAGGTAGGCATACATGGTAGGTTTTCTCTAAAATTCAATGTGGGCTCCAACTCTTTCCACCAGCTTCTGGAGCCGCCCAGGAATGGCGTCCCTGACTTTAGCAGGAACTCCGGCGGGATGGAGGACATGACTTCCCGAATTCGGTCCTCCAGTTCTTCCAATGTCCTCGGTTTGGTGCGGTAGACTTCTTCCTTTACCCACCCCCAAAGAAAGAAGTCGCACGGTGTCAAGTCGGGGCTCCTGGCTGGCCATTGATGTGGACCACGACGACCCATCCAACGCCCAGGGAAGTGGGCATCCAGCCACTCACGGACAACAAGAGCGAAGTGCGGAGGGGCGCCATCTTGCATAAATATCAGATTGTCGATGTTCTCCCATGTGCTGACAACCGGCCAGACCTCGTTTCGCAACATAGCAAGGTACCGCTCAGCATTCATGGTGTTGCGCAGAAGGAACGGGCCCACAACCTGATCTGAGGTCATACCACACCACACCGTTACACTGAACCGATTCTGCCGTTTTTCAGCGGTAACCATGGGATCCTCTCCTGCCCAGTAGTGGCAATTGTGGCGGTTGACAAAGCCTCCGACGTGGAACACCGCCTCGTCGCTCCAGAGGATGTTGCGGAAGAGATGGGGCCAGTCTTCATGCCAAGCCAGCATGATTTCCCCGAACTCCATGCGAATGTCGCAGTCCTCGTCCGAGAGAGATTGGCAGTAATGCGGCTTCCACGCACGCCAGTTCAGCTCCTTCTTCAGCACAGTTCGCACTGAGTAGCGGGAGAGTCCACTTTCCCGAGCTGCCTGGCGAGTTGACTTTCGTGGACTCCGTGCGAACATTTCCTGAACTGCCTGCACCGTCTCCTGGGCCCTGGATGTCGAAGGGCGACCACATCTTCGAACATCTGCCACAGACCCCGTGGTCATGAGCTTCGAGTGGCAGTTCTTGATTGTTTTCGGGTCCACTTGGGCACGTGGTCCGTGAATGGCCCGCCACCATCTTTGAACTCGAACGACAGATTGCCAAACTTCGTACCGTGCCGCCAACTGGGCACGCTCCTGCAGTGTTAAACGCTCAGCCATGTTACCCTTCAATCTGAAATGAAAAAAAAAAAATGAACGTTACAATTGTACCACTTTAGAGAACACAAAGAGAACACTTTAGAGAAAAAAAGATTACCGTTACAATTGTACCACTTTAGAGAACACACCATAACAATATAACAATACAATCACAATTTATACATAATTTATATGTAATTTAAATTAGGGAGCTACTTTCCGCCCACCCTGTATATATATATATATATATATATATATAGAAAGAAAGAGAGAGAGAGAATTTTGTTCATTAATAAATAAAGGAATATGCTTGTATCTTTTGCCAGCAAATTCCAACCATTTTTTTGATGCGTGCCATTTTTAGGTTAGGTTTAATTCGGATGCGCCAAAAAAAAAAAATTTGTGAAAAAATTACTAATAACTTGTAAGTAAAAATAAAAATATAATATAATATTTACCTTAAATAGAAATATAATGTGAAAAATATTTACCTTAATTTTTAGTTAACTACATCTTAACTGCTTAAATCTTTGATTTTTAATATTTAGTGTTAGAAGTGAAAATTTAGCACAATTCATATTTGGAATCAGCATCAAAAGTTCTATAAGAATCACCAAATAGTTTTCAAGAAAAAAAATGTTCCCTAGTGTAATTAACTCTTTCTCGCCGAATTGGAAAGGTTTTCACTCCGCCTCAGACCCACAGTTTAACGTGGAAAGCGAATGCTCTTCTTGGTCGCCTACCTTACATCCAAAATAAAGTTCGTAAGCCTTCTTCACGAGTGGGGTCATCGTCTTCCTCTGTGCCATTATGGTCAGTTCTCCACATACGCAGCAAAATGTATCTCTGGGATTAATACAGTTTCGATTCATGCTGGCGGAAAATTATTGAAATCACGGAAAACTTTTTGGAATGAAAAACCAATTTTTTTCTACTATGAAAAATTTTAAAATTTGAGCAAAACTTGAAAAAAAAATTTCTTTTTATTAAAAATCTGTTTAAATAGCTATATTTTTTAATGCAAAAAATACTATTAAATATAGTTAACCTGGAAAAAAGAAAGTAAAATTAAATTAGTACACTTAATTTTAACTAATATTTTTGGAAAACTCTGAGTAAATGGAAATATTATTTTCTCGAAAACTATGGGTGATAGAAAAATCCTGAAACCATATTTGGAATCAGCATCAAAAGTTCTATAAGAAACACCAAATAGTTTTCAAGAAACAAAAATGTTGTTCCCTAGTGTAATTATCTCTTTCTCGCCGAATTGGAAAGGTTTTCACTCCGCCTTAGACCCACAGTTTAACGTGGAAACCGAATGCTTGTCTTGGTCGCCTACCTTACATCCAAAATAAAGTTCGTAAGCCTTCTTCACGAGTGGGGTCATCGTCTTCCTCTGTGCCATTATGGTCAGTTCTCCACATACGTAGCAAAATGTATCTCTGGGATTAATACAGTTTCGATTCATGCTGGCGGAAAATTATTGAAATCACGGAAAACGTTTTGGAATGAAAAACCAATTTTTTCTACTATGAAAAATTTTAAAATTTGAGCAAAACTTGAAAAAAATTTCTTTCTTTTTATTAAAAATCTGTTTAAATAGCTATATTTTTTTAATGCAAAAAATACTATTAAATATAGTTAACCTGGAAAAAAGAAAGTAAAATTAAATTAGTACACTTAATTTTAAATATTGGGAAAACTCTGAGTAAATGGAAATATTATTTTCTCGAAAACTATGGGTGACAGAAAAATTCTGAAACCATATTTGGAATCAGCATCAAAAGTTCTATAAGAAACACCAAATAGTTTTCAAGAAACAAAAATGTTGTTCCCTAGTGTAATTAACTCTTTCTCGCCGAATTGGAAAGCTTTTCACCGACCTTAGACCTACAGTTTAACGTGGATTCAGAAATACATCTCGTCAGGGAATGATTGCTCACTATTTCATCGAGATAATTAAAGCTCATATACAGGACCTGCATTGTCTATAAGATCTGTGGCGCGTGGAGCCTTCAGAAGAGGCGCCAGATACCATTGTATACATTATTATGGAGAGTTGCCAGATACCATTGCTCAGGTACACAGTTGCCAGATTGTACCATTTATTTTCTTAAAAGTTGGTTTAGAATTCACTAGTAGGTTTAGAAGGCGTAACATGTTATAATTAACCAAAAAATTAAGTAAAACAACATTGCATCATTCTGTTTATTATAAATATATAGAAAATAAATATACATTTGAATGATAATAGAAATGAGGAATATGCATATAATCGGTCAATATAACAGTACAGGAGAAATATATACACACAATTATGGAGATATATAGAAAATAAATATACATTTCTTTAATAATAGAAATGAGGAATATGCATATAATCAAAAAAATATATACACACACACACACAATTATGGAGATATATAGAAATAAATATACATTTCAATAATAATAGAAATGAGGAATATGCATATAATCCTTCAATATAACAGTACAGGAGAAATATCACACAAATATATAAATACATTTCACTTTTTTTTTTACAAAATACTAAACTCGCACTTAATCGAGTTTACAATTACATCATTATTGCTCTGCATTACGCAGTATATGCGGTTTAATAATATTTCACCGCTTAAAGTATAGGGAAACCTGTATTCGATATGAAGGGCTTTCATATCGTTCAGTACAATTTTTGTTCCCACTTTACAACCGGTTGGTAAGTCATCTTTAAATACGTCTAGAATACAATCAAAAGCACGCACAAAGAGTTCATCGTTAGCTACATTATTAAACACAAGTTTATAAACACGCTTTTCCAATCGAGGGTTTATTTCTACCGACTCGAGCTTTTCAATCGTGAACTCATCTTCACTCAACATAGCGGCAATTGAAATAATCTTCTAAATCGTTACGACAACTGCGCGTTATATAAAGAAATAGTTCTTCAGGGTGAACGGTGTAGGTGAGCTCAGCCTTGTACCGATCAATTGCTTTGTACCAAAGTTCATGTTATTTCAAAGAGTCTAAACTTTTTAAATAAACGTCCAGCTCTAGACCATTCTCACCTTGTTCAGCCCTACACTCGGTAAATCCATCGAGCAGAGCGGTGTATGCGTATTCAAGTACTGTATCAAAATAAAGCATATCCGTAACACGCGCGTCTAATATAGGTTTCAGCTTGCGGAATCCGACGATTTCAAACATTCTGTCGAGGATGAAACGGTTTCGCGTAGGAACAAGAGCGTTATTATCAGAAGCATTCTTCCACATCAGCCGTATATCAATGCATGGCCGATCGTTATTTATACACAACGTACATACAACGGCGTATGAGGGTGCGTCACTAATCTGCTCTCTTCTTGTACCTACGTTAGCAGGTATTTTATAACGATCTTCACTCCACTTCTCAACTATCACGAAGATTCTATTCATCTCCTCGACACTTAAATAAACCCGTTTGTTTGTTTGTCTACATTCCGTTCCCAGTACATAGCTAACGGTACCGGATTTACGCCTGAACACGCGCAAAGATTTCGTCACGGACACATCGTACGAGGCGTTGAGAATGCTGCTGAAAGGAAGTTCCATCGTATTCGAGGAGCGCACGTCCACTCGTTTCAAACTCTGAGATAACTATGAGCCGTGTGAGGCACGCAGGTAGGTAGGAACGGTTCGATGGGCGGCTGACTCGATGATACGTGAATGGGGTTGTTCTAACTCGTATGATCCGCGAGTCGCACCATAATCGAATTGTTGTACATATTGGGTAGGTGTTTTTCCGCTACAAGAATTAATTTCGGTTTTATCACTACCAGACTACGCACCAGACAGTTTCCCTCAGGATAATTTTCACGAACTAGGCACATTTGTTTTACTAAACATCTTCACACTCCGGCGCACTATTTGAGAGGAACATATGCTCAAATTTTTCCTTTCTGCCCATCAAACGATACTCGTCTCTAAAGTCTGTTAAAAACTCACGCAGGGCACTAGCCACAACTCACTACGAACCTCATCATGATATACATTAATATAATGACAAAAATACTTAAGATTGTCCATGATCACGAGATCCACATTTTCAGTCGTAGGGTATGAGTAATCGACATGGTGTAACATGACGTAATACCGCTTGTCACACCACCCATCCGCAAGACTCATTACACAGGTCAACAAAAATTTTTTTGTTTCGTTGCCAAGGAAATTCGTACGAATTTAGGGTATTTTGGGGTTGCTGAATTCCAAAATGAAAGTAGTTTTTCCGATTTGGCTCTAGTTCTTGAGATAATGAATACCCTCAATTAATAGGAAACGTAACCATAACGCGTGCATATGGGAAACTACCGGAACATTCTAGATGGTGAGACACGCGAATATTCTTAGTGTTTACTCCGCGATCATTCTAGAATATTCCCCCTCCGTATATAAGTCATCGGCCACCCAACCAGTAAGTAGGCTCCGCCTGAACATTAAATTTTTTGCATTTTTACGTGTTTCAATGGGGTACCAATTATCTCATAAAATTAGAGCCAATCTAGCAAAACCGATGTCATATTCGGAATCAGCACCACAAAGTTACCCCAAAATCACTCTAATATGATTGGCAATAAAATGAGTGTTGACCAGTGTATCCATATCTGCTGCTTCTCTTCTGCACGCGTTGTTTCTTTTACTTCACCTATATGTGAGACTTTATAAGTTTAGCTCTACAGCATACTTCAGCACATACGTCTGTGCAACGAAAGCCTTCAACGGTCTCACCAGAACATCCGTAGAGTATTTGTACATCTTGCAACTTCGCACAATCCAATGTGGTTTTAAAGAGGCATAGTAGGGGGGGGAATAGGAAGTTTTTCGGTATCCACCAATCCTGGCACTTTGCTGAATACCATTTCATAAACGTTGTACAAGCAATATTAAAGGTAGCCATTTGAATACACGTCTGATCTCCTTTTTTTCTTCTACGCTGGCGAATACACGTCTGATCTCAAGGGCTTACTGCAGTCGACTGACCACGCAGGGAATCCCAGATAGTAGCATGACTCACGTTGCTGATCTTACAGTGGGCGGAGCTTAGAACTTTCACGTGCGCGCACCACACACACACACACGCACACACACAAAGGAGAAAAGTGAAACGCTAATTGAAAAATGATTTATTTTAATAAACGAGATATTCAAATTATATATATTTACAAATACGATTTAATAAACGAGATATTCAAGTTATATATATATTTACAAATACGTGTAATAAATCAATAGATACATCAAAGATTATGTACAAGACAAATACGTGTCAGTTAACAATAGACGCATCAAACGTTATGGTATCCAAAGGGTACGGTATCATAGGTACCAGGTAACTGGTAACGTTTCCTATAGGTGTTACGGCACACCTTCGTACCCCTAAGTTCCTTCACGCCCCCCAGCTTCTGCGCCCGAAAATTGTGGGTGCCTACAATTAGTTGGGGTGGTCGTTCGCCCTCATCATCGTCCAAACACACTAGATCCCTCAACGATTCAAAGTTAACAACCCGCCGATTCGCATGGTTGAGAGTAATACCCTTTGCCTTCACGATATATTTCATATCCTCCCCCACCCTGACCCGTACCTCATAAGTTTTAGGTCCTGTTGAGACAAAAGAGTCGGCGTATGCGTTGTCCCCATACTCATCCTTGATCTCATCAGTGAGTTCGCAGAGGAACTCCCCAAGAGCGGGCATGTATTCACCCTCCCTCTCTGTGAATATCACGCTATCTGTATCGGCATACAATACTCTCCGCCCAAGAGAATGCAATAGACCCAAAGTTTTATACGGGCGTAGGCTGTTGTGAAGCTGGCCACAGGTATGTTTGTAACCCTTGAGGTATCTGTGGCCAATTCAGTGTTGTTGTACTTTATTAGAAAGTATTACCTACATTCACGATCTCCATGACCTCTTTATCGGGAGCATTGGCATAATCCCAGACATCACTATAACTTTGTGCCAAATGAATGTTCCCGTTGCCGGTATTCTGCGCAAATTTTCCCCATAGACTGTTTAGACACAACTTTGCACTAAAGCGCTTGCCAGGATTCTTTGCAATTTGGGCACGATCAAGTTGTATACCTTCGCGGTGGCGGTAACGTTGAATATAGGCAGACTTTTCATCTCGTATCAACTCCTCGCGGATACCCTGATGCCTAAACCTTATCCTTCAAAAAGGCGTTTATATATGGTGTGAAAAGGTGGGTAGCTTCTGAAACCTCCACACCTCATGTATCTTCAGTATTCTATAACCATGGCGTACGGCTAGGGCCAGCTCAGGACTTGTATATACGCTCTGATCTTACGCTGGAGGGGTATATGGTTACAATCGCCGTTATCCTCTTCCGCGCACTTCATGCACAGGTGAAACATGAGCTTGTCGTCCATAACGTCAGGTAAGATTGGCATCCATAAATTGCGTGGGGGGAGTACGTCTACGAAAGAGAGCCCAAAGTAACGATCATTCAAATTTCTTCTTGAAAATTCATTGATGGAGGGCAGGTTAGGTCCCACCAGTTTCTCAGGAGCACCACGGGGTACGGATTGTTCTTCATCACGTATGGGTATAAAGAACAGAAATCGTAGTAATGGAGCTTCACGCCCTCCGTAGGTGGAAAGTATAGTCTGAATGGATTTGTACGTCCTCCAACAAGCTATCACTACATTTGAGAGGATCCAGCACCATTGAACGCTTGATCGTGTTTATTTCCTCACGGTACACCTCGTCTGTCTCCATCCGTGCATCATATTCATGCTCCCACAAGACTTTGTGAGTGAACTGTGATCCTATAAGTTGATCGCGGGTGCGGGTCCATGCAAGACAGTCGGCAGGAGATCTACCGTGGATATCTCCGGCGATTCCGCACTCAGCACGGGGCATCCATGCCACCAGCATCAGTTAAAGGAGTACACAGTCTTCACACCAGTGACACGGTTTCACTTAACCAATCAACCCAAAAAACACGTCCATTAATCTTAATGGGTACTTCCCGTGTTGCGAGCGTGCTTTATTATACACTGTCTGTTGCTGTAGGTGTATGAGCCAGTAAATAGCTTTGTGTCCGTAACTGCGGGGGTGTTTCGGTGTGAATAATGGCTAAGGTGTCTTTAGGCATGAAGTTATTCTTGAACACCGTAAAACATAATGACGCGATGGTGGTTGCGACTTGCAGCGGATCGCATTTGAAACGGCCTATGTACATCCTTCTAAAGGCCTGGAAACATACTCTAAGCACGCGCACATCATTCACGCAATAAACGCTCACATTCATCAGCTATATATAAGGGTTACTTTCATTAAAACTGTTGTAGTATCGATCAAAGTCTTCACGTTCATCTACACAGTCATAGTTAAAATAATGTTTGGTGTGGTGTGGGCCTACGTAGTTTAAAGTCTCGCTGGTGAGGAAAGTGTAAGGGAAGTATCCTTGGAAAACTTCAGCTGCTACTCCCATCACCTGGGTAGCTTTGCTAATTTACAAGGTGTGAATAATAAAGTGTCTTTAAAATTGTACATTGCCTCTTATTTGCATCTGTATTAATTTGTTGCCTCTTTTCAATGGATCACTGTAAATATCTCAGAGGATTCGTGTTCAAGCAACTCCTTATAAAGGAACTGCGTGTCAAACTTTGCCCCGTTATGGGCGAGAATATACAGTCATTTTTTTGAACTTGTCGGCTAACTTGACAATATAGGACACAAATAGTTTCACAGGACTATCGCGGACATTCGTTCTAAAAACGTTTGTCCGTTTACCGCATTTGGGGCACTCGTCACATTCGATTCCCATACACTCATCACAGATGGTCTGGCTCACAAGTAAATGTGGAATTACCTCTTTGGTTCAGCGTTCGTATATGTTTCTATATCGTAGTATACAGTTATACAAGGGTTATTTTTAGGCTTAGCATCTTTCATATAACATACATGCTTTACTCCATCCGCCTTATATTCCGCGCACCATAAAGGAGCGCATGCACCGTTATTTTACACATAAAAACACATACAGATTTCTAGACATTCTGGAATCATTGGCATCATCCTACAACCGCTCACACCATCGCACGATTGGGGCAACACCAAACGAAGTTTTAGAAAGAGGTACGCTCCCGAGAAGAGATGGATCACCACCACCACCACAGGCCGCGCTTCAAAATCAATGATTATGTAAGGCTGTCGCGTTCGGGGAATAAATTCGCAAAGGGTTTTGAGCAAGGATGGACACGCGAGATTTTAAAGTTAGGGCTATGAGACCTAAAGGTGAGATAATGATGTATTACATTGAAGATTTGAATGGGGAAGAAATCTCAGGAGGCTTTTACCGCGAGGAATTGCAGAAAGTTGCGTTTAATTTAGAAAAAAATGTGTTTAAAATTGAGAAAAAATTTTAGGAAGCAAAGGTTCAGGAAAGAGAAAAATGTACCTGGTGAAATGGCTAGGGTACCCAGAAAGCTTCAACACCTATATAAAAGCTGATGCAATAATGAAGCTTAAATAGTATGCAACATGGCTCCTAACCATTTCTACGTCACACTCCGTCCTCCTCGTCCCTGTCTGTACACCCTAACAACACACTGGCCAACTTTGTAACAGAACTCCACGGCACATTGAATTGGGTCGTGATTCTATGAGGTGGGGATATGCGAAATTCAGCTGGACACCATCTTTTTAAATAT
Source organism: Bathynomus jamesi (assembly GCA_023014485.1). Taxonomy (NCBI): domain Eukaryota; kingdom Metazoa; phylum Arthropoda; class Malacostraca; order Isopoda; family Cirolanidae; genus Bathynomus; species Bathynomus jamesi. The sequence continues at coordinate 1,237,310 of JAJOZX010000211.1, read as the reverse complement.
TGAACATAAAGAAACCGTTTTTACGATTCTTAGAGACATTGACGAGTGTGAAAAAGCTGGGGTAGCTATGGATGAAACTATACGTATCGCTCGGACTAAGGTTGCACGGTATTACAGTCCAGAAGTAAGACTAGGACGGGTCAATATGGTTCGGTTGAGGATGTTGTGAGAGGCTTAAACGTAAGTTTAAGAAACTCAAACCTTACGAATGATTTAGTATACGAAATTGTAAACAAAGGAAACCCTGCACATACACTAATCCTAAAATCAAAGACTAACAGACGTATTAAAGACCATAGAAAGTTCAAAATTCTAACCAATGGCCGATATAGCGCAGCCTTCCAAGAGACACATTTCACGAGACACAGCATGACTTGTCCAGATTAATGTATCAATTGAAGATGGAGAAATTGCGCTGAAAGGTCCCAGACATGCTATATTTACAGTAATATAGTGGAGCACCAGTTTGTTGGGGATACCCAGGCACGCCTGCTGCGCATTGTTCACATCCCCAACCATAGAGGAAGGAGTTTGAGTATTACATATGACAGACCCCATTATGGAATGTCGCAACTAATTTAATAACCAATATCTCAATATATATAAGAACGATTGAGGGTGAAAACTTCCCATTCGGATAACGGGAGCTTAACAGTGAAGCTACACTTTCGACGCACTGAGTTATAATGGATAGAAAGCCTTTCACCGGTCTATCGAGGGTGAAGGATACAGCGCGGTAGTGGACTTGGATCCATTTTTTTCATCCATACTACGTAACGCACGGCTAGGCTGTTCCTTTGCTGAAGAGGGGTGCCAGATACCTCGGAAGGAAAGCGCTACAATCAGGTCTTAACACTGCAGAAGACATATTGGCCGGGGCTAAACCTAAAGAAGCTCTAAAAAAACATTTAAAGCGTACACGGGACGAAATCATCAAAGATGCAAAGAGAAAAATGCGTGGTGGCGGAAGAAGAAGAGGGCTGCCGGAAGAAGGGGTCACGTGGTATTAAACGTAAAAGGATATCAAAAAAGAAGTGCTGTAAGCGAATGAAACCTATGGTTGACCACTTTTTTGACTGATATAAGCTAAGGACATTGATCTCATGAATCATAGTTTGTTTACCACTTGTCGAGAGAGGAGGCACTATTTCTAACTCGCCATGGCACGCTTCATCCACCCATGTAGTTCACAATGCTGTAAATCGGAGCTGTCCCTTTTTGAGCTGCCTCCAACCCAAGTTTCTATTGAGCACAGTGATTTTATTACAATTAACCCTTTAAACACAATTAGTTCCCCGAGTGCACCTATAGAATTCGTGATACCCAGCTCAGGCCCTTACTTTTTTGATCCAAGCTGTGTGCACATGTACGCTAAGCTACGTATAGCCCATTCTGATGGAACGGTCTGCGATGACAAATATGCTGCATACCCTGAAACAAACTTTGTGCACTCCATATTCAACCAGTGTGACGTATATTTAAATCAGACCAACATATCGGCAGGCACGGGGTACTATCATCTACGCGCCTATCTGGAAAAGGTCCTCAACTTTTCCAAAGAAGCGAAGGCTACCTTTTTAAGTGCCGAGGGATATTATCAAACTAAAGATGAAAGTAGTATAAAGGACAAATTTAAAAATTCTAAAAGGAAAATATACGAGTGTTTTGGCCGGCTGCACACAGATTTCACTTTCCAGGAGAAGTTGCTTGTCAACGGGGTGGATATGAAAATAAAGCTCACCCGCACGAGTCCTGAGATCTGCTTAAATCTGGATGCTGATCAAGAAGAGGGTGCAAAGCCCGTTGTGGTTCACATTATGGACACATACCTCCGCGTACGGCGAGTGAAATTAAGTTCACCAAAACAACTAGAAATTGAGAAAAATTTACTAAACGCCACAGTGAAATATCCTATTAACAGAGTACAAATCAAACTATATACGGTTCCTGCAGGGTTGGTATCGAAGCAGATAGAAAACATTGCCCTGGGAAATCTTCCTAAAAGGATATTAATCGGAATGCAGGACCATGCTTCGGTGAATGGAAAATATAAAAAGAGCGCCTTTAAATTCGAGAATTTCGGACTTAAAAATATAACTCTATACGTTAATGGCACTGTTTTGGGTGGAACAATGGGTACGGACTATTCATCAGACGCTGTGTTACCTTTTTGTGCCAGAGCCTATAGTAATCTGACCCATATTGCAGGTGATTGTGATGAGCTTGGTAATGGGGTAACGCAGGAAGAATTCATTGATCAATTTAACCTTTATCCACTTGACATTACACCTGACTTATCTGCTAGCGTAAATACGCATTTCACCCCACAGCAGAGCGGAAACATCTCAGTGCGGCTGGAATTCGCCAAGCCTATAGACGCGCCTATTAGTGTACTAGTATATCTCGAATCGCAAGCCCTAATAGAAGTAGATAGATTTAGGAGCGTTATCACTGACTTTTAAAATGGATGCTAATACACTTCAGAAAGTAATGAATAGTGAACGAGTCACACGTTCCAAATTTATCGGCGTGTTTGCGAAGAATGAAACTGAGCTTACCAAGTACGCGAGAATGCGGTAGTCTTATTGTGAACACATATGTCATCGGTAATGAAGGGATTCATTGGATCGCTGTCTATTTTAAAAATAGACAGCGCCTGTACTATTTTGATTCACTCGGTACTCAACCCTGGAGTGACCCTATTATTGTAAAATTTCTCGCTCAGTTACATATTCCCGAAGTTGTATGGAACCCGTTTCGTATACAAGGATATTTTAGTAATGCTTGCGGAATGTACTGCGTCTCATTTCTCATGCATATGTCATGTGATAAAGAATTTATAAATTTTTTAAATTTATTTGACCCGTGTCACACTCGCCGAAACGATGAAATGGTATGCAGACAGATAAAAATCCGTTTTCCAATTGTACGTACTCGTTGTATAGTATAATGTTTTTGTTCGTGTGTGTATTTGTAACGGTATATTCTGTAGTTGGTTATTGTACTGATTTCTTTCATTTAATAAATTTATGAAAATATAGTGTCTTCTTACCCCAAAAAGATCGAAAAACACTTACATTATTTCGGTGTGACATTCATTATGCTGACTGATCAGTATATCCTCCGTATTCATGACACGAGATTCTTCAAAAGATTGTATAACACGTGTCAAATCCTAATCGGACCTTAAAGGAATAATGTTCATTCTTTTAAAACATATACAGACAGATCCCATTATGTGAAGATATCTTTGGTTCGAAACTCATTTAAGAGGTAAATCCAAATAACATTTAAGACGATTGCCATAAAAAATTTCGATTTTAGCATAATGGCGATAAGAGGTAAATCCAAATAACATTTAAAACGATTGCCATAAAAAAATTTCGATTTTAGCATAATGGTGAGTATCTAAATGAAGTATTTGACGAGATACTACAACCCTCCATATATATAAAATCATGTTTCTTGTGAATAAATTATAGACACTTACATTTCTATGGTAGTCCCTTGCGTCGGATTGTAAGAAGCGTCACTGCAAATATCTTCAACGGTTTGCGTTGGAAATAATTCATCACGGTCAATTGCATTAAAAAGATTAATTGCAGTTAATGCTGCAGTGTCACCTTCTTCATACAAATCCGGGAAGACGTATAGTTCGTGGTCCATGGTGGAGGAATGCACTGGCAGAGGGAATGATTATTCACTGACGCGAAAATAGCTACTGTTACTCCAAACTGAAAAATATTCCCTTTTATATGCACAATCGCCAAGCTCCGCCCCAAAAGATTAAGGCCAGATGTTCGTAGTGATTGGCTGCCAGTGTAGCTGGGTGGAGCTATGATAAGTTTGTGTACCAATCCGCTATAACGGGTCCGGACGAGTAATGGCATCTTTATATTTTCTCCAATAGATTTAATGCTCGTATTACTCCTTGCTGTCTTTACCATGTCAATATTTTACCCCCACTATTCCCGGATCATTAGTCACTAATGTAATCGAGAGGATTTTATAATAAAGAAATATATCCTAATTATATTTTTAAAAGAGCATTCGGTTTCCACGTTAAACTGTGGGTCTAAGGCGGAGTGAAAACCTTTCCAATTCGGCGAGAAAGAGTTAATTACACTAGGGAACAACATTTTTGTTTCTTGAAAACTATTTGGTGATTCTTATAGAACCTTTGATGTTGATTCCAAATATGGTTTCAGAATATTTCTATCACCCATAGTTTTCGAGAAAATAATATTTCCATTTTTTCCCAAAATATTAGTTAAAATTAAGTGTACTAATTTAATTTTACTTTCCTTTTTCCAGGTTAACTATATTTAATAGTATTTTCTGCATTAAAAAAATATAGCTATTTAAACAAACAGATTTTTAATAAAAAGAAAGAAATTTTTTTCAAGTTTTGCTCAAATTTTAAAATTTTTCATAGTAGATAAAAATTGGTTTTTTCTTTCCAAAAAGTTTTCCGTGATTTCAATAATTTTCCGCCAGCATGAATCGAAACTGTATTAATCCCAGAGATACATTTTGCTGCGTATGTGGAGAACTGACCATAATGGCACAGAGGAAGACGATGACCCCACTCGTGAAGAAGGCTTACGAACTTTAGTTTGGATGTAAGGTAGGCGACCAAGAAGAGCATTCGCTTTCCACGTTAAACTGTGGGTCTAAGGCGAAATGAAAACCTTTCCAATTCGGCGAGAGAGTTAATTACATTAGGGAACAACATTTTTGTTTCTTGAAAACTATTTGGTGATTCTTATAGAACTTTTGATGCTGATTCCAAATATGAAGTGCTAAATTTTCACTTCTAACACTAAATATTAAAAATCAAAGATTTAAGCAGTTAAGATGTAGTTAACTAAAAATTAAGGTAAATATTTTTGACATATTTCTATTTAAAGAAAATATTATATTATATTTTTCTATATATATATATAATTATTAGTACTTTCAGTTTGCTAAGAATCGGAGTCAAGAGAGGTTTTGTTCAAGTTGACTGACTAGAAGAAAGGTAAAATTATGGTCAAAAAAGGCATCAGGGTAAACGATTCGATTTGGCCCAGATTCTCGGAAATCCTTTCCTCGTGTGTGTGTGTGTGTGTGTGTGTGTGTGTGTGTGTGTGTGTGTGATATCACACGTATTTGTAAATATGTATGTCTTGTATATAATCTTTGATGTATCTATTGATTTATTACACGTATTTGTAAATATATATAACTTGAATATCTCGTTTATTAAATCGTATTTGTAAATATATATAACTTGAATATCTCGTTTATTAAATAAATCATGTTTCAATTAGCGTTTCACTTTCTCCTTTGTGTGTGTGGTGTGTGTGTGTGTGTGTGTGTGTGTGTGTGTGTTGTGTGTGTGTGTATTTGAGAATACGATCGTGTGTTTTGGTTTATTTTCATTTATCTTCGTAAGTTTCCCACTGTTATTCGATATTTATAATAAAAATAGTAATAAAGTTATTGTTTTAATTCGGTGAAATTCAATATATATATATATATATATATATATATATATATATATATATATATATATATATATATATATATCAGGGTTGTGGAGTCGGTCCAAAATTTTCCGACTCCGACTCCACACATTGTCAAAAATTCGACTCCGACTCCGACTCCACACATTGTAAAAAATCTAAAAATCCGACTCCGACTCCTCACATTTTAAAAATACGACTCCGACTCCTCTAGTGTTTCACTCTATAATTATCATAATAATAAGACATTTCATCACCACCACACTAAGTGTGAAATTTTATATTTTATATTATATATTTAAATAAATATTAATTGTATATTCTGAAAATGTAAAAAAAAAATATTAAAAAAACTTAATCTAGGGGCTATCAATGAATAAGGTTTATTGACCAAAAAAACTAAATAACCTAAATGTTAGTATTTAGGATTTAGAAATTAAGGGTGACACAGGACAGAAATTGGAGTCGGAGTCGGAAGTTTTTTACCGACTCCGACTCCGCCCTGAAACGTGCGACTCCACGACTCCGACTCCACAACCCTGATATATATATATATATATATATATATATATATATATATAAGGATTGACAAAATATATGTTTGCCATTTTTTTTTCTGATTTTCATTCACATGATATGTACAGAGGCGTGTGTGTGTGCGTGTGTGCACGAGTTGTTCATTCGTTTATATATACAAACACAGATGGGGTGAGGAGATTGGGGGGAATGGACGAGCGTGTGTTTCGAGTTGACCAGATTCTCGGAAATCCTTTCCTCGTGAAAGAAAAAACAACGCTTAATGATTAATTTCTTATATTGAATAATTAATTCTCCTAAAAGGAGAAAATTCATTTGTTTTACATTATTTAGCCTCATTTGGTTTAAATTAATATACGTTTGGCATTTTTTTCTGATTTTCATTCACATGATATGTACAGAGGCGTGTGTGTGTGTGCGTGTGTGCACGAGTTGTTCATTCGTTTATATATACAAACACAGATGGGGTGAGGAGATTGGGGGGAATGGTCGACCGTGTGTTTTGGTTAATGTTTTAATTCGGTGAAAATCCATTTATATATATATATATATATATATATATAAGGATTGACAAAATTAAATAGACACGGTTATTATGATTCTTTCTATCTATCTATATATATATATATATATACAAACACAGATGGGGTGAGGAGATTGGGGGGAATGGATGAGCGTGTGTTTTGGTTAATTTCAACTTTCTTCGCAAGGTTTCTTTACCTTTCGTTTTACCACTGTTGTTCGGTATTTATAAATAAAATAGGAATTAAGTGATTTATTGTGTAAAGAGCGTGTGTTTAAATTATTTAATAAACAGTTGAATCTTCTTAATTCCAACAATTAATTCTGTATTGATTAACTACCATCATATAAATATATTGTGGTATTTTGATTAATATATGGTTTTTGCTATCTGGCAACTCAGCCTGAATACATGGCGCTATCTGGCAACTCAGCCGGATTAGAGGTCTATAAAAGAGTGAGAAGCTGATGACGGAGTTATTCAAGCTCGGCTCCCAGCCGAGCAAGGATCTCTGGTCCTATCTCTTTCTGGCCCTTTGTGAAAACCCCTTAGGCCTCTTAGGTTAGGTAAACGAAAATAGCTTGGGGGGAGAACTCCGCCTCCAAGTTGCATGCCTTGCAATCAAAGGCCACTACTCTCTCTCTCTCTCTCTCTCCTTCAGGTGTACCCCTCCCCCCTTGGCTCCTTCTAAGCCAACTGGCTGATTAGGAGTCTATAAGACAACGCCTACTCGGCTGGTCTTAATATGTACTTGGCTCCTGCCAGGTGAACACCTCTCCTCCTTTCTCTCTTTCTCTTGGGGGATAACGCCGCCTCCAAGTTTCATGGTTGCACCTGCAGCATCCCCCACCCCCCTTTGGGGGGATGTTTTTTCCCCAACACCCCCCTTTGCAACACCCCACCCCTTTGCAACATGGTACATAACACCCCCACCCCTTTGCAACACCCCTTGCAACATTGCAACATTACTTAATAAATTGCAACATTCCTGCACTCTCCCCTTCTGCGGCTATACTACTAAGTACATTTTTTTTTTTTTAATTTTGTAGAAATTTATGTAATGTAATATCACAGGGTGGTCCTGAAGTCACGATTGGATGGGCTTTGTTCTAAACTAGTTTGTAACGCAGTATGACTAAGTTTAAACCTGTCAGTGCGCATGAATGAAATCCATACAGAAATTACTCGTAGTTTAGGTTTGCCGTTCTTAAAAGTAAAAAACTAAATAGATCTCACCCGATCATAATTTCCGGACCACCCTGTATACCATATGGAATATATTTTGTATATACGAGTAGTTTTCCTTGTTTATATGCACTTCAGGGAATCATTTGGATCAGTACATGAGAAGAGGTGGAAAAGAGGACCAACTGAACGGAAAAAAAAAAACAGAACTTGACCCCATGTGCATTCCCATTCTCGTTCCGAAAGTATGTAGGATTTCCAAATCTGGGAAGAAGGTTTCCATATTTGGGAAATGGTAAACAGAGTTGCAGGTACCGAGAAATTCTATACAGGGTGTCCCAGAATTAACTATTTCAATGAAATCGGACAATTTTTTTAAAAACACACTTTTATTTATGTTTATCATGTTTAATATGTGTTAAAAATGTATAAATTTCTAAATTTTTTTCATAATTTTATTTTCATAATTTTTTCATAGTTTTTCATAGTTTTATTTTCATTCTCTTTCAGAACCCTATTAATAATGAATACACAAGAACGCATCTTTGTTGTAACATCCCGTATCAAAGGAATGCAATGTAATGAAATCAGAGAAAAATTTACAAGAAGATTCCACAGAACCGGTCCTACAGACAAAGAGATTCGTGAACTTGTGAACAAATTTAAAAGAACTGGATCCGTACACGACGAGGTGGGAAGAGGACGCCCAAGGACAGCACGTAACAGTACCGAACAGGTACGACAATTGTTTGAGGATGAACCAACAACTTCGGTTAGGGAGGCCGGTCGAAGACTCAACATATCCAAGACAACAGCTCATAGAATCTTGCGTTCGACACTGATGAAAAAGGCTTTGATACGGGATGTTACAGCAAAGATGCGTTCTTGTGTATTCATTATTAATAGGGTTCTGAAAGAGAATGAAAATAAAACTATGAAAAACTATGAAAAAATTATGAAAATAAAATTATGAAAAAAATTTAGAAATTTATACATTTTTAACACATATTAAACATGATAAACATAAATAAAAGTGTGTTTTTAAAAAATTTGTCCGATTTCATTGAAATAGATAGTTAATTCTGGGACACCCTCTATATATACGAATGAAAAATGGATCAATTTGAGAATTGCTTCCTTTGGGATTCCCACTTTCGGGTTGCTCGTTCTTGGCCCAAGACTGAAATGGGAATGGTTGCGAAAGGAAAGGAAACCGACGTGCCCATGAATGAACTTACCCATTCCTTTGGCAGTTAAGGGAAGATCATAATCTCATCCCTGAATACGGCGGCTTAAAGAGTTATTGCATAACGCAACACCTAAGAATGAGTCCACTATTGAAAACAAACAAAATTTGAACATCATTTAACTCATAGAATAGAAAGTCCGTAATAGAGAAGGAGAAGTGGGGGAAGTTTGCCAATTTGAGGGCAAAGCCTCGTCTGTTTATTCCCAATTACTTTCTTTAATTGCCTTAAACACATCTTATGAAATACCCACAAACCTTTTCTTGTATATTCTTAGTTTTCCCATGATATTCTTCAGTTGAGATGGAGAACATTAACTCATTCTTTGTTTTAGTTCCGCTTCACTTTGTGCTGGTTCCTTCCTTTTCTGTCAAGTGCTAACAAAGTATTTAAATCGATGAAGAACAAAAGAAACCACGGAGTCAGTAGTTCATGAAAAGGGTTAGAGCCTGTAGGCTGACCATACCTACCGTTTTGAACGGGACAGTACCGTTTTTTTTATATTTCCTGGCCGTCCCTGTCACTGAAGAATAATTGTAAGCTCAATATGTTTATGTACTTACTTTTTCATGAATACAGAATATTACATAACCCCCGTCCCTTTTTTGCCATCCCAATGTCCCGTTTTTGTCTCAAGGAAATATGGTCAGCCTAGTTAGAGGGTATGGATAAGTGAATAGGTAATACTACTTAGTTGAGCCCGAGAAGTTCTTCTTATAATGCTTCTCATGCTGCTTCATTTTATTTCTCTTTTAGTACCCACTAGCAAAAGGTCGGCGCTCCGCGCCGATTTTGCTAGATCTGCAGTGCTTCGGCTGAATTGTGGGCCGACGGCGTATTTTATTTTGAACATCAGTAGCCCTTTATCTGGATATCATTCCTATTCCTCTCACCTTGGGCCTCAGTAATTGGGGTGCCTGCGGCCTTCCAGTTACTGGCAAACCAATTATTCATTCAATAAAACTACAGAAAAGAACGCAGCCATGAAAATCTAAAGCTTCACAAATCTTAATACAATGAGCTCGGATTTGAAGCCTAAGATTTTCATGACTGCGTTCATTTCTATAGTTTTATTGACCAAATAACTGAACCGACAGTAATTGGGGGCCCTGCGGCCCGCCAAATCATAGTTTTCATTGTTTCGAGTGCATCAATTATTGTTATAGTGTTCCATTAGTTGTGATAAGCATGATCTTCCTGACCGGAATCGATGTTGGTTATCATTTTTTTTCTGAGTTTCCCCATTAACCCCACCCCCTCCCCCATTACCGCACCTCTCCCCCATTACCCCACCCCTCTCCCCCATTTACCCCACCGTTCCCCCATTACCCCCAAGGGGGGAAGGGGGCTGGCACCTTGCAAAGGATTTACTTTAATTTTTTTTTGGTTACATATATATATCGCATCTATCTTTCTGAGTTTCCCCATTAACCCCACCCCCTACCCCATTACCCCACCCCTCCCCCATTTTGTGCCAAAATTATGATTAAAAATGAAGAAATGGGAAGAACTGTACCCCTAAAAGGGGGGGCAGGATTTATGTTAGGGATTTTTTTTTTAGCGTGGGCACTGCACAATAAAAAGACGCATCGAATGGTGAAAACCGCATTGTTCTACACCAATTGTAGAGACCTGTAGGTGTGCGCAAAAAAACTTACATATATATACATATACAGTATAAGGCTTCATTTCTGAAATAGTATATTAGATGTGCGGGTTCCTTCCTTTTCTGTCAAGTGCTAACAAAGTATTTAAATCGATGAAGAACAAAAGAAACCACGGAGTCAGTAGTTCATGAAAAGGGTTAGAGGGTATGGATAAGTGAATAGGTAATACTACTTAGTTGAGCCCGAGTAGTTCTTCTTAGCATGATTCTCATGCTGTTACATTTTATTTCTCTTTTAGTACCCATTAGTAGCCAGCCAAAGGATTCAAGCGTATACTCACATAATGCAGGCGCACATCAACACACAAATATGTATGATTACGAGTATACTTGGTAAGGGAACTCCGCTGCTCCTCCACCACAAAAGTAACGATTCTGCTGATTTTACCCTTAACATAATACGATTTGGAATTACTACTACTACTACTACTATTAATAATAATAAAGCTATTGCAGTTCATACTACGAACGCAGTTCGTGATCTAAAAAGACGCAAAAAGGTTTTATTTCTTAGAAAAAACTTGTTTTGGTTAATCAAATTAGAGTTATCCACAAGAAAATATCAAAAGAGATACAGCTGGTTGTCGGGAGGTCACAGCAACTTATATCTACATTTTAAAACTGTAATTTATAGTTATTTTAATTAACTAATATATTTCAGTTGATACAAAAACTTCAAGTTTTTTGGTTTCATGTTTTGTGAAAGGTTCCGGCTTTGAGTTTGACGATTTTGATTGTATTTTATCGACAAACGTCATTTCTTCATTCTCATTTTGTTTTTGTATATCTCGGTATAAGATGTGTGAAGCACTTCCTATTATGGACAGGGTGGTCAAAAAATTCACGGTTGGGTGTAATATATGCATTTACTTTACTATATTTACTATTAATACGATTTTTAAGAACTGCAAACTTCATATATGAACAATTTCTTTATGAATTTCATCATGCGGGCCAACATGTTTAAAATTGCGGGTTTGTTACGTTACGAGCTAGGTTAGAATAAAGTCGATCCGATCGTGGTTTCTGGTACACCCTGTATGTATAGTCATAATGCTTATGGAAGGAAGCTTTAAAGAACAGAATAAAACAAAAACGTCAAAATAAATCACGCGTAAACGAAAGAAATCTAAACACAAACTAACTAACCATAACTAATAATAAAGTTATCACGGGTAAAAATCTATATAGTTTAACTAAATATTTGCACAACATACCAAATAGCTACTACAACTACAGGGTGTACACAATGTCTTGTCACCCCCAGTAAAATATTAACTGATTTTTGTTTTTCTTTCAAACCCATTTGAAATGTGTGATAGCAGCAACTGCGTGATTGAATCGGTCCTGGAAGTCTGTACAAATATTTTCAATGGTTTTGCCATTACGTGGTCGCTCATGGACCCAGGTACTAGCCAATATGCGTTGCTCAGTCGTACAGTTGCTGTTATCACACATTTTAAATGGGTCTGAAAGAAAAACAAAAATCAGTTAGTATTTTACTGAGGTGACAAGACATTGTAAACACCCTGTATATTATACAGTTAAATCCAACTATAGTTGCACCAACCACGATTAGCTCTCATAAAAACTTAAATAGTTAGTGCAACTACGGAAGAATTAGGTTAAGTGTATTTGTTAGGTGAATATTCTCACTTACGAGAACTTGAATTAAATAAATGAAGACACGATAAAAAAAGAGGTTTATCAGAAGCATTTGTAGACTTTCGACCTATACTAAGGTCTTTGTACCTGATGAGGACCTTAGTATATAGGCCTAAATCTCGCGCTCTAATAAATCTATTTCTCAATGTGGCGTTACTTCCATGGCGTGCTTGGGTTAACTAGCTATCAGGCGTGTGTACAAATGATTTAGCATATATTTTTAACCAAGGATTTTCTCTCCGTGTACTTATATGCATTAATAATAATAAGTTTAGGATTGAATATTCTGTTTCGTAACGGAAAAGGTCATATGACGAAGGGGGGACGTACGGCTTTACAAGCACGAGATTCGAATCATCTACGGGTCACTACGTATCATCAAAACGAGAGGAGGGTCACCCATCCAACAAGTGAACAAACACAACGTCGCTTAACATCGCTGATCTCTCTCTCTCTCTCTGTTACAGAAAATTCTTTCTTCAACTGCATAATGTATTGGGTTTTATGCACTTGAAGCTAAATCTAGTTAAATCTTCTGCAAGGAAATAAATATTAATCAAAATTAAAATTGCATTAACTTGTAAAGGCCATAATCCAAGAGACACTTTATGTGATGCACTGTGTGTGTGTATATATATATATATATATATATATATACTGTGTATATATATATATATATATATATATATGTGTGTGTGTGTGTGTGTGTGTACTTACAGTATATACAGTATATATGTAATAATAAGGGTGTGTTCTTTTGTGGGTTAAATACATGTTTCTTCAACCAGAATTCCTTTTTTAATTTTCTTTTGTTAGCATTTTTGCTTCACTTCAAATTGTGAATGAAAATTTTGTAAAAATTTCTAAAAAAAAAAAAAAAAAACTAAATATATATATATATATATATATATATATATATATATATATATATATATATATATATATACCTTCTCTTTGTTACTGTTTTCTTACTATTAAATTTATGTTTTGTACTGTAATACATAGTACATATATAAATGGAAGGAGAGAGATAGAGAGAGAGAGAGAGAGTCTCCGTTGCTAAGATTCCTAATCCCTAATAAGAGATGCAAGGCTGGTTTTACATAATCCTTTCATTGTACCTTTCTTTAATAAGGAAAGGTAGATTAGAACCTTTCTTTAGAAATATTTTCCAAATAACAAATTCAATTTTGTTTCCGTTTGTAAATTTCAACAATGTTTGCGTGGTATAAAAATTTGCCAGATTTTCCGTATATCTGCTAAATGCTGAGTTAGAAATTAAATTCTATTTATTTTATTTGGTTTTGTTACTTTTAAGGAATAATTAACTTATAATAAGCTCAAGCGAAATACCAATCAACGTTCACTGCCTGGATGTATGTGGATTTGTGACTCTATACACATCCCCATACCCATATACACGCGTACAAACATACAAATCGTATTGAACGTCCTATTTCCGCCATCTTCTGGCGGATGTTTCAGTGAATGAAATAGAATTATTAATGAATTTTTTTTATGTTTTAGATTAACTGCTGAGAGAGAAGAGATTTTAAAAATCAGTCGGTTGGAACGCCTGACACCTGGAGCATACCCCAGGGATTTTCGCTAGGGACTGTGATCGAAAGACCCGTTTGATATAATTTTTTAATTTATAGTCGGCTCAGGCCGATTAAACCCCTTTCTCTCTCTCTTTGAATAAAATCGTATGAAATGCAATTCGTGTTTCGGTCTCCCTTCCGTTGCGCCTAACCAGACAAACGCTACCGAGTCAGTGCAGTTAAACAAAATTCAGTGTAGAAAGTGTTAAAGTTTCCAATACAGTATAAGTTCTATATAACAATTATTATTATAAATAATTATGTTATATGTTGTTATAAATAGAGAAATTATATTAGATAAATAAAAATCATTTCATTGAAACCCAACCATTACAGCGCCGATAATAATAATAATAATAATAATAATAATAATAATAATATAATAATAATACATTTTCTAACAGTGTGCAACGTGACGAAAATCATATTGTGGTGCAGGTGTGTGTGTGTGTGTGTGTGTGTGTATTTGGGGTTTGTCAAACTTCTTCGTAACAACAAAAGTCATATGACGAAGAGGATGTACAGCTTCACGTGGGATCTGAACCACGGGTCGCTACATCATCTAAACGCAGAGGACGGTTACCCATACAACTAATACCCATACCCAATGTATCTCAAGTTTGTCGAGCTGGGGTAAGCGGTGTTGCAACATGCCCACGACGTAGCCGATGGTGCAGGGGTATCCTTTAAAAATTATTTCAAAATATTATGAAAAATATTGTTCTATAGTCCTTCATTCCGGTGAATGAACGATGTATATTTTATCTACTGAAATGCGACGTTAACTAAAGAAAAAAAAATTGTCATAAAAAGACGCGTGAGAAATTGAAAGTTAACTAATTGATAAAAAGTCTTTCTTCTCAGAAATTGAGTCAGGGTTTCATTGCACACTCATGAATGTAACAAGTGGTTTGTCATTACTATAAGTGAAGGTGTCTTCAATATAGTTCAGAATATTCCAGTGAAACCCACACACATTATACCATACCATAACACAATGTATGTATGTATGTATGTATGTATGTATGTATTATGTATGTATCTTTCTCTCTCTCCCTATATATATATATATATATATATATATATATATATGGGGAGGAGAGAGAGAGAGAGAGAGAGAGAGAGAGAGGAGAGAGAGAGAGAGAGAGAGAGAGTTGACAAAAGTAAATAGACACCACGATAATTATCGTCAAGAACAAGTGGCAAAGCTCATCAATGATGGAATGCCAGCTTTACATAATGCAAAGGGGAAAGTAATACGATTCTGAATCTATTCATTCATAAATCTGTTATTATTTATTGACTTTTATTATCAAATGAAAAATATGGAAAAAAAAACCGAAGGTGTCTATTTACTTTTGTCAACCCTCTGGACACACACACACACACACACACACACACGTATGTGTGTATATATATATTATATATATATGTATATATATATATATATAATCCTGGAGATACTCTGTACACAGTATGATGCAATTTCATTATAATATTTAATTTTTTTTTACATTGTGTTATGGTATGGGTTCATAATGTATCTTATGGTTTGGTATAGTATGGGTTCATCATGTATCTAAACATTCGCAACAAGTAAACGAAACAACAAAAACTTTCGTTTCAAACATTAATAAAGGAAGTAACAGAATGAGTTAAAACGCCCACCCACATTTGCACGTATCTTCCCTTGGTATGTTTTTAGTATAATTTACTTGAAAATAAAACACACACACACCACACACATACCATTTTGCTCAGTCGAGATATACGAGTAATCATTCAAAATTTTAGGCAATTTTAGAGCCATTATGAGGGTTTCATATATATATATGCGAGAGAGATACAAGGAGTTACAGTATAAATACAAAAGGAAGTCTCAAAGACCTTTCGGTCCACTCGGAGAGGTTCCTGTTATTAAACTGAGAGAGAGAGAGAGAGAAGAGAGAGAGAGAGAGAGAGAGAGAGAAGAGTAATTTTTAAGTTCATTATGGTTCATTAACTAACTCATAATAAGGAAGATTGTTTTCTTTCATGACTTCACAGTCTGATTGAAATTTCTTGGATTCGCGACACAGCATGAAAACCGATTAAAAACGTTCACAAACACAAAGTTTAAATTAATAATAATTAGACGAGATATGAAAAAAAGTAACCATTATCTACCAGGGCTGGGAGCGGTTAAAATTTTCATTTAACAGTTAACCAGTTAAAATCGGTTAATTTGTATACGGCATATATATATATATATATATATATATATATTTTTTTTTTTTTTTAGTTCGGGAAGAACCGATTCGCCTCTATTTAAAGGGCATATCTCAGCGGAAAAACAAAGAAAAAGTGAGAGGAAAGACAGAGGAAAAAGAAAGGGTGGAGGGGACAGTCGAAGTGGAAAAAGACCAAGGATGACAAGGACTGTAGGGTCGAGCCCCATCATCCTTGGGTGCTAGGGCCGGGAGGGCGCACGTGAAACCTCCAGGAACAAGCACGTACAAACGAGCACAAAGAGCACTCAAGAGCACGAGCTTAGAACCCCCTTGCGGGGATATATTTATATATATATATATATATATATATATATATATATATATATATATATATATATATATATATATATATATAGTACAGGGTGGGCGGAAAGTAGCTCCCTATTTTGGATTGGTAAAAAAATATGTATATTATCCATTTATTTCAGAAGAAATAATATGAAAAGGTAGGCATACATGGTAGGTTTTCTCTAAAATTCAATGTGGGCTCCAACTCTTTCCACCAGCTTCTGGAGCCGCCCAGGAATGGCGTCCACTGACTTTAGCAGGAACTCCGGCGGGATGGAGGACATGACTTCCCGAATTCGGTCCTCCAGTTCTTCCAATGTCCTCGGTTTGGTGCGGTAGACTTCTTCCTTTACCCACCCCCAAAGAAAGAAGTCGCACGGTGTCAAGTCGGGGCTCCTGGCTGGCCATTGATGTGGACCACGACGACCCATCCAACGCCCAGGGAAGTGGGCATCCAGCCACTCACGGACAACAAGAGCGAAGTGCGGAGGGGCGCCATCTTGCATAAATATCAGATTGTCGATGTTCTCCATGTGCTGACAACCGGCCAGACCTCGTTTCGCAACATAGCAAGGTACCGCTCAGCATTCATGGTGTTGCGCAGAAGGAACGGGCCCACAACCTGATCTGAGGTCATACCACACCACACCGTTACACTGAACCGATTCTGCCGTTTTTCAGCGGTAACCATGGGATCCTCTCCTGCCCAGTAGTGGCAATTGTGGCGGTTGACAAAGCCTCCGACGTGGAACACCGCCTCGTCGCTCCAGAGGATGTTGCGGAAGAGATGGGGCCAGTCTTCATGCCAAGCCAGCATGATTTCTCGAACTCCATGCGAATGTCGCAGTCCTCGTCCGAGAGAGATTGGCAGTAATGCGGCTTCCACGCACGCCAGTTCAGCTCCTTCTTCAGCACAGTTCGCACTGAGTAGCGGGAGAGTCCACTTTCCCGAGCTGCCTGGCGAGTTGACTTTCGTGGACTCCGTGCGAACATTTCCTGAACTGCCTGCACCGTCTCCTGGGCCCTGGATGTCGAAGGGCGACCACATCTTCGAACATCTGCCACAGACCCCGTGGTCATGAGCTTCGAGTGGCAGTTCTTGATTGTTTTCGGGTCCACTTGGGCACGTGGTCCGTGAATGGCCCGCCACCATCTTTGAACTCGAACGACAGATTGCCAAACTTCGTACCGTGCCGCCAACTGGGCACGCTCCTGCAGTGTTAAACGCTCAGCCATGTTACCCTTCAATCTGAAATGAAAAAAAAAATGAACGTTACAATTGTACCACTTTAGAGAACACACCATAACAATATAACAATACAATCACAATTTATACATAATTTATATGTAATTTAAATTAGGGAGCTACTTTCCGCCCACCCTGTATATATATATATATATATATCAGTGGCGTGCGGTCCATGAATGAGTTACATACAGTGTACGGGGCTCCAATAAACCTTAGCCTCCCCACCATGGCCTAAACCATTAGAGGTACAGTAAAACTAAACATACTTTACAAAAGAGAATTTAAGCCTGCATTTAATGAGAAACAATTAAAACTTGGTGTTCCCGCCATTGGCTTCCAAGACAGCCTGAATTCGCTTTGGGTAGCTTGCCAAAAGTGACGTGAATAGATCTTGATCGTTACGCAAATTTGCTAAAACAGTTTCAATGTGTTGCGTCATTGTATCCTTCGAAAATCGATTTGCTGCAGGTTCTTGAAACGAGAGACATTCAACCTTGTCCTTTATAACTGATCCAATGTGTTCACAGACGTTCAGGTCAGGAGAATTTCCCGGCCATTCTTCATTTCCAAAGAAATCGATCTCATGGTTCCGCAACAACTGTTGAGTGGCTAATGCCTTAAAGCAGGGGGCCTTATCGTGCAGAAGCGTGACCTCATCGACATCCATAACATTGTTTGGGTTTCTTAGAAAAGGAATGACATACTGGGATAGAATAATATCACGAAAATACTGTCCATCCCAACTCTGACCATTTGGCTTCAGCACCCACATGAGCTTCTTTGCAGTGAACAAAACAAACACACCAACACAGTCTGGACTTTTTAATAATTCGCGATAATGTTCATTGTCATCGATTTCATCTGGTGTTGTGGCCCACACTCGATCATTTTGGTAGTTAGGCCGACGTGTTACGTAAACAAAAAATTCATCGGAGACAGCTAAATGTATGAAATCATCCACATCCCAATCTTCAAGATAATGGGCAAACCACATTCTGTCATCGATGTTAAGTTGAGTTTTTCTTGGCTTTGGAAGTTCATGCCAAGGCTTTAATCCTTGCCCATGACGGTACAGTCGAATGATCTCACCACTAACGATCTTTCCTCTCAACACTTCGATCTCTCTAGAAAGTTTAGCACAGCTGTTTTTCCGCTTACGCGTACCGCTTTCAATGATGTCCTTTGTTTCGTGAGAGAGTGGCAAATTTGGGCGCCCAAATTTGGTTGTATCCATTTCACATTCATCCAAAGTTTTATTCCAATTTCTTTTGACGAAGTCCTCACTTCTTCGCAACTTTTTGGCAACCCATGAACGTGTTATAAAGATGGCTCCAGCATCACGAGCTTCCCGAAATGTTATTCTCGTATGCGATCTACCACACGTTGCCTCTCCGAATCACCAATTAATTGAGAAGCCATTATATTATCACTTTATCAGCTAGAGTAATTTTAATACCTGCAATAAATAAAGAATTTTATATATTTTTATAATCACTAAAAACTATTTCGATATAAGTAAACATGTAAACTGCAAATGGGGGGGCTAAGGTTTTTTGGAACCCCTTATACGTATCAATAATCAATATACTTTTTGCATAATTATTTATAAACTCCTGACACAATAAATTTACTTCCTATTAGAAGTATTTGGCATTTAAATGCAATTAAAGCGATACTTACCCCAATATCTGTGACCTGGCGATGCAAGAACGGGCATCGATATAAACTTAACTACTGCCCGTTCTCTGTAAAAATATGATGGCGCTTGCTATTTCTTTCTCGAGCAACATGCGTCGACTCTTAAATACAAGTCCAAAAGCCGAAAATAATCGTTCAGACGATGCTGATGTAGCTTGGACAGCCAAATATCGCCTTGCAAGGCGGCTCAATGTTGGGTAGTCCATTCCGTCTTGACTTCCACCAGGGGCGGATTTAGGTTTCCTAGCGCCAAGGGCCATACTGGTTTAGCCGCCCTTCGGACACTTACGAAGTTACCATTTAGCAATAAATAGTTATTTGATATAAGGGTTTTCAGTAAAATGCAGTCAAATGGTTTAGGCATTTACTCTAGCAAAATATAACTTAACATATAAGATATTTTTATATCATTCATAATATATTATATATATTATGATAATATATATAATATACAATAATATATATATATATATATATATATATATTAATATATATATATATATATATATTATATATATTATTGTATATATTATATATATTATATATATATATATATATATAATATAACAATCCCTTAAATGTGTGAACAGAAATGCATTGTAGGCAGTGGCGACTCGTGGTATAAATGTATGGGGGTGCGATTTGATAAATTTATAATTTTTAGAATTGTAGTACATAAACAATCACATGGTGCTTCCGTACGGTACTTATATGTCAAAAGAAGCCATAAATTTGTATTAAAAAAATATTTTAATAAAATATAAAAATAATTGTTGAATATCTTAAAATTAATATATTTTTTATCTGTTAAATTAATATTTATCGTTTCAAGCAAGGGGGAGCGACCGCTCCATCGCTCCATCGCTCCTATACGCCAGTCGCCACTGATTGTAGGTTATCTTTACGAGCTTTATGTTCAGTTACGAAATCGACCGTTGTAGAATACTCAAAGCAGTTTCCGCCGAGATTGCTGAGCAGCGAAGGAGTCAATAAGATCTGTATAGCTAAGAGCTCTCGTGAGTTCCGATTCAATACTAAGGATAGCTAAAGAGGTGAGACAATTTTCTGACATCACTGACCGTAGGTAGTTCTTTAGTCGTCGCAGTACAGAAAAAGATCTTTCGGCAGAACAGTTGGAAGCCGGCGTACATAGGAAGATCCTGAGCGCAATATCAACATATGGGTAAACTTCTTTTAATCCCTTTGCTTGGATCATCTCACTCATCTCAAGAATGCTCGTAGGAGTTTTCTCCAAATTCAGAAGAAACCCACGAAAATGAAGACTCTCATTAACAAATGCTTCCGCCAAGTCATCCTTGTAAAATTCCCAAAGCTTAATAGCATTGGCAATTATATCTGTCGGATTCAAGGTGGTGACTTTTGTAAAAAATGCAAACCGTGCATGGAGGTTTTCATACACATCTTTGCGACGGTTTAATTCCGACAATAATCTGTCAAGTACCAGAAGATAAATATTAATGAAGAAGTTCCTCCGTCCATCTAATTCTCCCTCGCCTTTGCGAGTTTCGTCGACTCGAAGTTTTCTTTTCTTTTTTCTTTTCATTGTAAGTTCATATTCGCGGATAGATGATTTCTTAATTGCTGCTTCTTCATAAAAGTCGAAGTTGTCTCTCGCATCTTTTACACAGAATGTCAATGATGCATACAGTTCTGCTACGACACCAAGATCAATGTTAACTGCTTGGAGCTGTTTACTAACAGTATTGAACCTTTCCAGAATGTCACCCCACATTAAAGAAAGAATTGTAGTTTCAAGGCGTTGCAGTTGATTGAGGTAGTCTGATGCTTCACTGCGTGTACAAGGCTTTTCTGATTCATCTTCTTCAATGGACGTAAGTGCCTCTATAACCTCTTCCCAGTCTTTATTGAGACTCCTACACGCTTCTTCGCGGGCTGACCATCGAGTGTCTGATAAGCTCTTTAGCGTTACATTTTCAGATTTGGTAAAATGATTTTGTAGTATTTCCCAACGGTGTGTGGAGGCAGTGAAGAACACGTAAAGATTTTGGAGAAGTGCGAAAAAATCAATGGCTTCCTTACAGCAATTTGCTGCACACTGTCCAATCAAATTTAATGAGTGTGCAGAGCAGGGTACGTAAACTGCTACTGGGGACGCTTCTTTTATTCTGGCTTGCAAGCCAGAGTAAGTCCCTGACATGTTGGGAGCGTTATCATACGACCGTCCTCTGCAGTTTGCAATGTCGAGATCATGTATTTTTAATATGCTGGAAACTGAGTTGAAAAGCTGCTCTGATTTGTGGCCTACGCTGGAAAAGAATGCCAAAAATCGCTCTACGGGATGCCCATCTTCTTTTACGTATCTCAGAATAACTGCAAGTTCATCGACATGTGATATGTCTGGGGTGGAGTCCACAATAATGGCATAGTGCTTCGCACATTTCACTTCCTCAGTTATTTGTTTGGTAACTTTGTCCAGCCATTAGTTTGATGAATTGCTCACATGTAAACGAAGACAAGTATGAGGTACGACCTTTTCCTGAATTTTTGTATTTTGCAATATGTTCCGCCAGAAAAGGGTCAAATTCAGCAATAAGTTCCAAAGCCATTATAAAGTTTCCACTGTGGACAGAGCCAAATTTCTCAATTTCGCCCCTAAAAGGTAAACCATGAGATGCCAGTGACCAGACCACTGCAACAACTCCTTGTAAAACATTCCTCCAATACTTCTTCTCCTCATCAATTTGATAGAAAAGTTGTCTGTCAATTCTTCCGAGAGTTGAACGTCTCATTTTCATAGCTAACACACATGACTTATGTTCAGAGGAATTTTCATGGCTTGTTAATGCTTCACTGCCATGCTTCCAGTCATCAAATCCTTCCTTACCAATTTTAGTAGTTCCACCAAATAACTGACATGGAACGCAGAAAATTGAGCCTGTGCTCTCCGAATACATTAAATATGTTCTCTTCATCTTCTCTCCGTTGACAAGCTGTGTTTCAAATAAGGTTTTACAAAAATATCTGAATCGTTCACCAAAACGTCTCTTTGATTGAGAAAAGTTTATGTTTTCTAGGTCCTGATTTATGCCATGCTCCGACACATAATGACGTGTAGCATCATTAACTTCATATAATGCTGGGTCTTGTCCAATGGAAGTATTGCTGGAGGTAGCTGTGATGCTACCTACATCACAAGACTTAGTATAGGGTAGGCAGGATTCTTGAACTTCTCTACCAGATAATCTAAAATTACTTGGACCTTCATTAACATTTTGATTTTCTTGGAAACTCCTAATCTCAGTACATTCTAATTCTTTTAAAAGAACATTCGGATTTGTTTCAACATCTTATACTCCGAGCCGCTTAGTCTTTTTCTCCCATCACTCATCCGAAAAAACAAATACATCTGAAATTAATTAAAAATATAAATAATATATTTTAAAATAGAAATATATTATTAAAATTAATAAAATATATTATAATTATATATTTAAAAAAATAGCTCAGCCAGGCTGAGTAAGTCTAACAGTTAACTACATATAGGCAGTTAACACAAAAATTCAAAATTGTTTTAAAAACTGCCTTCTTCTTACTTTGTATAAATACCATTATTGTACTAAACTGAGATAAACACAATCTTGTCTTTAAATTTTAAATGTTGTCCAGTTTCAAAGTTCAAAGTTGCAAAATAGAAAAAATATAAATTCAATTTTATAGAGAAAACCTTAAACAAAATAATTGGCCAATTTTTGGCTTGATACTCTGTAAAGTGTAAACAATAAATCTGAAATAAAATAAAAATAATTAGCTTTAAAATAAAGATATTATTGAAATTAATAAAATATATTAAGGACAAGGACCACCTTTGAAATCGACTTCGTTCAAACGTAATGAGATTTTTTTTTAAGTGGTACTAACTTTTCTCCGTTTTTTTAGCTAAAAAAAAAACCAGAATTTTTTTATTTTTTTCCCTACCTAAAAAGTGCTTTCTTGTTACCTTTCTTGTTACGACTTTTCCTACAGAATTTTACTGCCCTCAAAATTTTCCCGCCCCCTAAAATTTGCCGCCCTGGGCCATGGCCCATTTGGCCCATATGTAAATACGCGCCTGACTTCCACCATTTTAATGGGCTCTCGTCAACTCAAACCTTTTTCCTGAGAATATTTTAGCATTTCTCTGTCCACGATTTGTGTATTTTATAGCATACGAATTTATTGAAATAACTGATTTTAACTGAAATTAACCGGTTGGAAACTTTTAACCGGTTAACGCTCCCAGCCCTGTTATCTACACGTTTTTAATTCCTTTTTCGAATGTATCATTTAATAATTACTATACAGTGTTCTATTTACCCATAATCATTGAGGAAAATGTTCATTACTGGTCCCATTTACTAAAGGTCATTTATACAATTACATGTGCTCAATATGATCACCATTGTTGTTGACAAACACTATTAGGCGTTTGGCGACTTTTGCATTCATTCTGAAAACAGACCCAGTTTCCTTCAACTTGGAAAGCAACTTCGCCACACATCCTTAAGGAATTGGTTCCCGACCTGGATTTTCATTATGAGAATTCTCAACACTGCAACTTTACTCCGGCTATATAAGCCACTTTAAAATTATTTTTACACTTTCGTCCTTGCTAAGGGACATTTTAATTACTAATTTTCACAATAACACTTTGTAAACAAAAGCAGAAATAGTAACTAACATTTTCTTCAGTGATTCAAGATAAATGGAACACCCTGTACTTTGAAATTTTAAAACTTCAACCGCTTTGCGTCTCGAGAGCAGAATATATAATTTGTGCTTTTCGATATGCTTTTAAGATGAACTACAGGGTGTGTATAAAGTAACGCGAGTGAAGAGAAATTCGATTTGAACTGGTTTAAACTAGTTTTAACTTGTTTTATAACTCGTAAAAACATTTTCAACACCTTTTATAAACCTACTATCGAATATACAGTTGTTATAAAGTACATGTACTGTAATAAATATTACTTGTTCATGTTCACTCACGTTAATATAATTCATATCGGATGTGTCTCTTCACTCGCGTTCAGAGTTGGAAATGGATTACCAACTTTGACCGGTGACCCGTGCGACCCGGTCCAGCACCTGACCCGTGATTCACTTCACCCGCGACCCATTGACCCGGCAAATCTGCTGACTTAAACAATGCATTGAACAAAAGGTTTTTGAAAATACACCAGAAAGTAAAATTTTGTTTCAAAATACAAACCTTTATTTTGATACACAAATACAAGCTGACTCATACCGGTAAGTTATGACAAACTGATATGTAACTATAACTACAAGCTGTCGACACGCAAAAACATACGAATTTTTAAAATTTGGCTGGAAATTTGTGCGCCACCTAATCACAGCATTGACCCGCCTTGACCCGCTCCCAGGTCAGGCGGGTCAACCTCATGACCCGTGACCACCTCGACCCGTCTAGAATTCACTCTCAAGTGACCCCCCGCAGACCCGTGACTCGCTGACCCGTTTCCAACTCTGCTTGCGTTACTTTGTACACACCCGGTATTAATCCTCTACTATGATTACATTAACCATTAACACCAAGGATGGTATTCCAAGAACATTTATGTACCTGTACCTCTACCATTATGTATAAATTTGAAGTAAAACAAAATTATTAATAACAGACAACGTTTTATTATTTGGACCATTCTCAATTTCTAACAAATTTATTTTTTTCAGACAAACAGAACCTTCGGCTCACTGCCCTATGGCTCTGCTTGTGCTTCGCAAACTCGCCTACGGTGAGGGCACCTTCGGTACCTGAGTTACCCCTTTTGGGGAAGTCATTCTCCCTCTCCCCCAAAACCCCTTCATCCCCCTTTACGCAACTTGGGGGCTAAACCCCACCCCTTTTGTTGCATAACCCCTCCCCCATTACCCCCACCCCAGGGGGAAGGGGCTGGCACCTTGCAACAATTGATCAACATTGCAATTGTATATGCACTCGAACATTTTGCGGTCATACTACTTTGGGAACTAAATAGTGTGACACATACACTATCACTGATATCGTTTTCACCTGAAATGTATCCTTTTATAGCCGGACAACTTCATTTTTTATTTTTATTTTTTTCACTTTTTCATGTATTTTTTTTATTGGTTGCAGAAGTAAAATGGAAGGTGAAAGAAAGACCATGTAGAAAGAACAGACCATGTTTGAGGCTTTTTTTTGTTATATTATTTACAAAGAATAATATTTGTGCAGTTTTGATTACTCATGGCTGCACTATTTTCTATATTTAGTGTATATTTATACCTATGTATCTTGGAAATGAAAGGCAATAAGGTTGGAAACTATGAACTAATGGGACTCGAACTATGCACCTAAAACCTATATACTTTCTTAAAAATTTATTTCTTGGCCTATACCAGTGATGGCATTTTAGCCGTAACTCGTCTGACATTTTAGGACATTTTATTTACGGATTGTACTCTTCTCTTTGAATGCTCACAAAGAATTATCATCACTTTAAAGTAGGGAGGAGGGCATACCGGTGGTATAGGTATATGTACGTATGTACAGTATAAAATAATGAAGGTACGAGTATGTGTATAAAAATTTTTTTAAACAAAATATTGGTAGGCATAATAAAATTTTACAACATAAAACAAAGTTTCAACTTTTGTATTTCTTATTTTCGAAGCTAAAAAAATGACAGTTTTTTTAATGAAAAAAGTATTAATAATAATTACTATTTAAACATATTTTGGAAATAATTTTTTTAACGGATCCAAATTTTAAATGAAGGAGAGGTTATTTAAAAATTGTACACCTTTTTAATAAAAGGTCTCATTCAGACGAGACCTTTTAATAGAAGGTGTAAAATTTTTAGAAAATAGAAAATTAAATTACTTTATACTAACTTAATCGAATCTTACCGATAATAATTAATATTGTAAGTTCAAGCTTTAAATGTTAATGATAAGTAAATAATATCTATCTACGAATTAATAAAGTGGGTGTACGAAAGAGTGAATTTTCTGCATTTTTAACTCTTGACTTCTATATAGTTTTTTTAATTAATTAACGAGTGACAGTGGTTTGCAAATATATGTTCGTTAAAAATTGCTTTTCTTACTGAATATATCATTTTTAATTAAGTTTAAAATGTACCAGCGAGGCCCGAACTGTTACAAGTTGATTTGGGTGTTTTAAAAATTCTTAGTTTTCGCAGTTTTTTAGCTAAATTATTCATTTCTTATCCTAAGTCCCTGAAAGATTTTTTTTCCTTATTAAATTCCTTATCTACTGATACCCGTTACGACTTTTGAGGTGAATTTCTTCCAACTACTTGGCTTGTTAAACCTGGGACTACGTTATTATTAGCCAAATTCAGTAAATGGATTGAGAGCTGTTTTTAATCTGGTTGTTTGGTTGTTTGAGATCGACGATAACGCCATCAACCGCGAAAAGTAAGTCTTCTTTAAAGGGAGAACCAGGTGGAACCAACTAAATTACGTGCAGCGGACTCGTCACTGTTTTCCCTTCTCATTCCTTAGATTGGCTTGGGACACTCCTTGGGACATCAACCAAGCAATTCCGCATATCGGGTTACGCTGAGTTGGTTGGTTGATCTCAGTGATAATTCTTCACGCCCTAGTAGCAATCTTAATAGAAAAATACGACCAGTCAACTTTTAAATGCGAGTGGCGTCACTGTCATAGAACGTGCAATTGAAGAGCTAGCGCCCGTAACTCAGTGGATAGCACCGTTTCTCTGTAAGCAAACTGAAGACACTGAGGTCGGGGGTTCGAATCCCGATGGTGCTGGCAGTGGCGTAGCGAGTGGGGGGAGGTGAACGGGGCGGCCGCCCCGAGCGGCACTTTTTGGGGGCGGCAAAATTGTTGCCAACAGTAGTTACCACACACACACATTTTGTGATGAATAAATTTACCAGATAAATGTAACACCGTTACACACACACACACACCAACACATATATATATATATATATATATATATATATATATATATAGGCGTTAAAGTACCTTGTAACGGTAAATTCGTTACATAGGCTAAAATGTAACGTATAAAGGTAACTACAGCCCTTTTTACCACGTAACGTGTAATAGTAGCTATCGCCAATTTCAATTAGTGATGCCCAACTATCGTTTTGCCTTTATGGTTTTCGATTATTTTAGCGATTGTATGCATTTTAAGCTTGACATCGTTTTTATTGCAATTTTGTCGTTTTAAAGTAGTTTGTGCAAAATGTAATTTTATAAGTTATCCTCTTAAAAAGTTTAATGTTTGTTTTCAGTTCCATCGATAATTTCATTGCAGCAAAAAATGGTATTCAATTGACTTCGAAGCTGTGATAGACGAGTTTGCCTCACTGAAGGTTAGGGAGATATGAATCATACCGTCACAACAACAATAACTGCACGTTTGGTAGGCCAAGAACCATTTAGAAAGGCGGAAAACAAAAGTGTAACTGTTTAATTGCAAATGTGCTGTACTTAACTAGATTTGTAACAAAGTTATTTCATTAGGCTTTGTGTTCAATTCAGCACGTAAGCTGTGAGAGGGCGGCACTTTGAGATCTCGCCCCGAGGCCCAAACGGCATTTTATCTCGATACGCTACTGGATGCTGGTTATAATAATAATAATCGGGGAGTAAGCGCAATGGGCCGCATTAGTCTGGCTTGAACGCTGTCATTTTCTGTCCCTCCCGACTTCTGTCCCTTTTAACTGGTTATTATTTATGCATTTGAAAAACTTGTTCAATTTATTTTAAAAGGAATCTTGCCTTTGAAAGAAGCATTTTTCCCATTTGTACTTTTACAGAAACGAATATAGGTCTTTTGACGAGAGTTGAAAGAAACTTTCATATAATGTTAGCGATCTTACGCTTAAGTTCATGTACATTCTCAATGTAGTTTGTGTAGAGTTTATATAGAGCAAGCCCGAGGCGAGATGAATGCATTTGTGATTAGATCACGGGTATTTGTGTTGGTCTGTGCAGGAAAAACAAACTCGTGGTGCATCTTGCTCCTGATGAATCATTTACCCAAACCTATAAAGCCAGGAGTGTCGGCAATGCAAAGGAAATTATTATGAATCTGATCACTCATTGGAAAATAAAAACACAGCATTGTTACCTCCAGTGGTGATGAATCACGTACGGAAGCTTCGGTAGTATGTTGACTCTCTATACACTTGGCAATGATGCTGCGAGCTGCTC
Source organism: Bathynomus jamesi (assembly GCA_023014485.1). Lineage (NCBI taxonomy): Eukaryota > Metazoa > Arthropoda > Malacostraca > Isopoda > Cirolanidae > Bathynomus > Bathynomus jamesi. The sequence goes on along the minus strand of JAJOZX010000211.1, from coordinate 1,208,655 downwards.
ATACCCTGAGTTGAGATATGGGAGGTCTTTAACTTTGCTTTTTATTTCACTCTTAATCTATGAAGAATTTGTGCGTGTTCTGAGTGTTGGTTAAAGTGTGTGTGTGTGTGTGTGTACTGTATATATATATATATATATATATATATTAATATATATTATATATATCGGTTAGACAAAGAAATTCCTTTCCCCACCATTCTCAAGCATCATGGAATCAAAACAAAGGCTATACACGTGGGCATGAAACAGGCCCACACAGGAAACAGATTCTGTGGTATTTCCCGAAGCGACCACCAGAGGACGTCACCAAGGTCTATAAAATGCAGCTTCTTCCTCATAAATCTTCCGAAGGTTATATCTAAGAGGAGATCTATCGTGTTTCGCTACATACTTTACAGACCTTGACCAGTGAAGACGTGTGTTTTGCTTTATGTGAACCCCTCATAAACATGGAGGTATCAGAAGAGCATATCAGGCATATAATGCTTTACGAGTTCAAATAAGGGAATAGTGCTACTGAAGCAACGCGAAACATTCAGGAAGTTTATGGCAACGATATTCTGCATGTGAGGAACGTCAAAGATGGTTTCAAATGTTTAGGAATGGTGACTGCTGTTTGACAGATGCAGCACGCTCTGGACGCCCTGCTGAGTTTGATGATGACCTGCTGTTAGCCGCACTTGAAGAAGATTGTTCAACAACTGTCGAAGAATTGGCCCAGAAACTCAATTCATCCCCGTCCACCATCCATCGACATTTGCAACAATTCGGGAAAGTGCCTAAGTTAGGAAAATGGGTGCCGCATGAATTATTGGTCGACAATCTGGGGGTGCGGGTAAACATTAGCACAGCTCTTCATTTCCGTGAACTCCAAGATCCGTTTTTGCACCGTTTAGTGACTGGTGATGAAAAGTGGATACTGTACCAGAATGTTAAGCGCCGTCGACAGTGGGTTTGTGCCGGAGAACCAGCGACACTACAGCCAAAACCAAATCTTCACCCTCGGAAGGTGTTGCTTAGTGTTTGGTGGGATAAAGGTGGTGTAATACACTTTGAAACCTTACCACACAACCAAACAATCACCGCTCAAGTCTACTGTCAACAACTGGATCGATTGAACACTGCACTAAAAGAAAAGAGACCTTCTTTGGTTAATCGGAAAGGAATCGTGTTCCACCACGACAACGCACGTCCTCATACCGCTCGGATCACTTCTGCAAAAATTGAGGAGCTTGAGTGGGAAAAACTTCCACATCCTCCATATTCTCCAGACCTTGCGCCTTCAGATTATCATCTCTTCAGGAGTCTGCAAAACTATCTTGACGAGAAACAGTATACTTCTTTAAATGACCTGCACACCAGTCTTTGTACGTTTTTTGCCTCAAAACCGCATGAATTTTATAAAAATGGCATTGAAAAGCTTGTAGGACGTTGGCAGTGTCATTGATTCCGATGAAAAATATATACTAGATTAAAAAGTTTCAGTCGAGTTTTTTTTTTGTTCTTCAAATTCCGATCTAAAAAACATTACTTCTGGGATGACCTGATATATATATATATATATATATATATATATATATATATATCCCCGCAAGGGGGTTCTAAGCTCGTGCTCTTGAGTGCTCTTTGTGCTCGTTTGTACGTGCTTGTTCCTGGAGGTTTCACGTGCGCCCTCCCGGCCCTAGCACCCAAGGATGATGGGGCTCGACCCTGCAGTCCTTGTCATCCTTGGTCTTTTTCCACTTCGACTGTCCCCTCCACCCTTTCTTTTTCCTCTGTCTTTCCTCTCACTTTTTCTTTGTTTTTCCGCCGAGATATGCCCTTTTAAATAGAGGCGAATCGGTTCTTCCGAACTTAAAAAATATATATATATATATATATATATATATATTATTTCACGAAAGTAACACGTGAATAATATTTATAATGAAAATAACTATGGTTATTTTCATCATCATATATACTATATATATTTACTGGGTGGTGCATAACTTTTGTGAGTGACGGTGACGGTGACGGTGACTGAGTTTTGTCCAGAGGGCTACTGAAGAATTAATGATTGATATGTTATATTTGATAGTTTTACATTCTAATATGATCTATTTTATATTTTATGAAAAAATCTGAACCATGCCAAGTGTACTGAATGACAATTGGGACCACAGATTTATTGATCGGATACGAGTCAACACATTCCGTGAAGCAATGGAAGCAGGAACAACATTTATCAATCGAAAGTGGATTGCTGAAAAGTTGAGACGAAGTGAATGGTGGGTTATCAGCAACTGGAAAAAAGGTTACGATAACTGCTCTACTGAATTTGGGGAAGGACGACCGGAAAAAGTGCCACAACAGAGCAAAGAACTCGTGTAATGCGAACAGTGGAAAGCGGCGACGAAGCAATTCGAGCGTCGCCAGAGATATTGTAGAAGCAAGCAAAGCAAATTTGTCGTCAAACTGTCCAGCGTTATCGTGCTCGGGCTGGCTTGAAACCCTTTCATGTTCAACCAAAACCAATGAAAACAGTTTTGAACATCGAAGATCGAATGTGATTTTGTGATTATCTTGAGGATTGGGAGGAGAAAGATTTCTAGCATCTTGCGCCAAGTGATGAGTGCTTCGTTTAGACTGTTCGGAGACGGAATTATTAAAATGATCGGGTATGGTCTCTCTGGCCTCTTCGACACGTCATGGATGTCGTCGACTGAGAGGAACTATACCCGATCATTTTGATGATACCCAATCCTCCAAATAATCTCAAAACCATATTCGATCTTCAGTGTTCAAAACTGTTTTCATTGGTTTTGGTTGAACATGAAAGGGTTTCAAGCCAGCTCGTGCACGATAGCGCTGGACAGTTTGACGACAAATTTTATCTACCTGCTTCTACAATATCTCTGGCGACGCTCGAATTGTTTCGTCGCCGTTTTCCACTGTTCGCATCAATGAGTGTTTTGCTCTGTTGTGACAGTTTTTCTAGTCGTCCGTCCCCAAATTCAGCAAAACAGTTATCGTAACCTTTTTTTCAGTTGCTGATAACCTACCGTTCACTTCATCTCAACTTTTCAGCAATCCACTTCCATTGTTTCACGGAATGCGTTGGCTCGTATCCGATCAATAAATCTGTGGTCTTAGTTGTCATTCAGTACGTCTGGCATCGCTCAAATTTCTTCCTAAAATATAAAATAAATCATATTAGAATGTAAAACTATCAAATATCAATCACTAATTCTTCAGCAGACCCCCAGGAAAAAGCTTATGCACTACCCGGTATATGACTGTTGCAACAGCTACAATAGCATTACTTCCCCTTAAATCTAATCTTTATCATAATTTACTCGTTTTTCTTCCCGAGACGTTTGCCTTGCTCGGAACAAACGAGTTTATAGCATGACTATATCCATGCTGGCCAAAATGAACTCTCTCTTCAACTCCTTTAATCTATGAATGGAAATTCACGTGCGTGCGAACAGCAGCAGCTCTTCCCCAGCCTGTGAGAAAACGAGTTCCATTCATGAGATCCGCCATAACTTAATTATTAATTCTAATTTTATGTACCAGAATAATTTCATGCGCATATATATATATATATAACACACCACACACACACACACACACACACATTAATTATTAAAAATAACAAACATAAATTATTATTATTATTATTATTAATTTTACCACGATTACATTGCTTAATTAATTTTGCATCACATATTATATCACATTATTTAATAATTATATATATATATATATATATATATAAGGTGACCAGAGTCCCGATTTTCGGCTGGACAGTCCTGCTTTGGAGAAGTGTGTCCCGTTGACGTATGGTGTCCAGAAATTGTCCCGCTTTTGGAGATATTGAGCAAAAATGTCTTGCTTTATTAAAATTACTACCAATAAGCTATTTCATGAATGATTATAATTATTGACATATAATTATTGACATACTTCGATTTTTTTTGAGGAGTTGCTGAAAAATATATAATTTCGTAATGTTATGGTTATTCAGCACAAGACGAAAGTTGTCAGTTTGCACGGGTGGAAAAGTGGTAATTTGACTCTGATTCTGTCTCGTTATTGTCTCTTATTTGATTTCTATTGTTAGTACTGTATATATATTTGGTACAAAGGAGAATGGAGCATATACTGTATGTATGTCATATGGGGGCTTGTTTTTTGCTGAAATTAACATTGAAATATCTGCTTACGATGCCACCAAAACGTGTTTTTTGAGTATTGCAATTTCAAAATTTTCTCAACCGCGGCAGGGGGACACCCCATCCTCCCACTGGACCCCCCACTGGGGAGGTTCAGGATATGTCCCGCTTTTAACTTCAAAAAATCTGGTCACTTTATATATATATATATATATATATACAGGGTGTCCCATAAGTCCGGCATCATAGGAGAAATTCATATTTTTCTATTTCTACAAGCCATAATTCATATTTTTCTCTTTCTACAGGCCATAATGTCTGTGAGCAAGGAAGAACGAATCCAGATAATTCTACTCATAGGAAATCGGAGTCAAAGAGAGGCCGCTGCTGAATTTAACAGACTGCATCCAGACCGCGAGCCAATAACACAGAGTTGTGTTAGCAGACTTGTTGCAAAGTCTCTTTGACTCCGATTTCCTATGAGTGGAATTATCTGGATTCGTTCTTCCTTGCTCACAGACATTATGGCCTGTAGAAAGAGAAAAATATGAATTATGGTTTGTAGAAATAGAAAAATATGAATTTCTCCTATGATGCCGGACTTATGGGACACCCTGTATATAGAAATTAAGCAAATTTCACAATTTGTAATGATAGAAATTTAAATACAGTATCTAATATTCTTTCCTCTTTAAATAGGCTTTACCAACACATCATCTTTTTATCTATCTATCTACTTATCTATGGCGGATATACACACGAGGTTCTCATAATTAATGTATATGAAGCCATTTAAATTATTTCCCATCGGGATCATATATATATATATATATATATATATATATATATATATATATATATTATACACCACACACCACACACACACACACACACACACACACACACACAGGGTGTTTATAAAGTCTCTATTTCAGTGAAAACGTAGCAAAAAGGGTAAAATTTAATAACAATATAATAGAAGGCATACATTTAATGAATACTTAAGCATATGATTCTATGATACATGAGCACCATCAGTATCTCTACACAGTTCGAATCTGTCAGCAGCATTGCGGAACACATTTTGGAGCATGACAGGGGTTATTTTTGTAACTGCTGTTACGATACGAGCACGTAAATCTTGCAGATCTGTAACCCTCGTTTGATAGACGTTTGATTTGATAAAGCCCCATGTAAAGAAATCCAAGGGCGTTAGGTCAGGAGATCGAGCCGCCCAGGGCCTGTTGCCTCCACGTCCGATCCACCGATTTGGAATCGTTCATTTAGGTACTCCCGAACAATGTTCGCGTAATGACATGGTGCCCCATCTTGTTGAAAGACGACGGTGTTTAAAATGAAGCACTTGAATATAATAACTTCTCTTCTTCAACGTCGATTTCAAAATTTTGTGGACAGTTGATTTGGGTATCCCGAGTCTCGCGACGTAGTGCGAATTGACACGCTTGTATGTTCATCGATAACATTACGTACCGCATTTACAGCACGCTCAGAGACACTTGGACGACCAGGAGCTTGACTCATCATGAACAGATCCCTTCTTTTAAATTTATTAAGCAAATCACGAATTGTCTCGTCTGGAGGACCTGGCTTGTGAAATGTTCTTTCAAACCTCTCTCTAATTTCTTTGCATTTCTTTCCTTTAATCCGAAGTGTCACCACCATCACCCGTTCTTGTACATTCATTTTCATAGGCTTCTGCAACAAAAATAAATAAAAACCGTTAATTCAACGAAATAGATAGGGACTTTATAAACACTCCGTGTGTATATATATATATGTTTTTGTTTTAATTTCTTCCATTAACTTTGTTTATTACATTTTATATTTTTTCTCGTTGTATTCTGCAAAATTAATGTTACATTGGATGACAAGTAATTTAATTTTAAATCAAGTCGTCGACTCTTTTAAATTAATTTGGGAAAGTAAATAAATAAATAAATATATTACTAATAATAAAGTGCATAAAATTTGTTTCTCACACACACACACACTTTTGGCTAACTTTCAAACCGCAATATTTTCACATTTCAAGTGTGGATGGCGACATTTAACCTAACCTAAATACACCTCCATTATATTCCTTTTTCTGATGTACAATAATATTCAACAAAAAAATTAAAAAATAAGCGTCAATCTATGTCACTTACACACACACACACGTTCGTGTCGAAATGAGTTCGTGAGTTCGTTGTGCGTTCTAAAAATTGTCGTGGTTTCGTAACGTAGCCAAAACCACGCACATATTACATTATTTTTTCTATATTTGAGACCTTAATATTTTTCCCCCTAAATACAGCTTCCTAAGCTTCCGTCCTTCAACATTTTGTGTCGAGCGATAATCATATTTTCCATTAGAGTGGCTTAATAAGTGGTCCCTGGCAGGCCTCTTAGCATGCGGTCCTGCACTGCATAATTTACGCTATATATATGAAGATAGATCGGCAGGATCAGAATGGCTAACAAGATATATTCATTATTGAAAACGTGTCTACCTCCATTCTTTTTACGCGGACTCGCTAAACGTATTTTTTATTTACGAATATAAATGAACATTACACCTTTTTATATATATATATATATATATATATATATATAGAGAGAGAGAGAGAGAGAGAGAGAGAGAGAGAGAGATGATAAAACAGTTTGACCGAATTAATAGCAGCTCCAAGGATTATTTCACGAGTGCTTTTCAGTGAAAGTTTATTTTTCGTAGTCACTATTCTTTGTGGGTATCATTTCAGAATTCGTCTTTTGTCTCTTATTCATTTACTTAAATTACATTTCTGAATGTTTTGTTGAGGAGTCATTCCAGAACAAAACGAGCGGCCAGAAAAATTACTGAAACAACTCATTTTTTAATTATTATTAATTAATTATTATTAAGATTATAAAGACAAAGTGCCGCGTATTAAAAGTGTTTATACATCATAAAAAATACCTTGTCAGTGCGGTTGGTACTTCTGATACATCACATTTACCCATGAACGCCTGACTGGACAGTCAGACTGCGCATAGTCAAAATAAGGAACAGGATAGGTCGCAACTTCACATCTTGGACGCGCAAATGTTATGGTTTAGGGCTTTAGGCTGATATGTTGTTTTGCAACCACGAGATGTTTTGACACAGTTCGGACGATGCCCATTTCATATATGATACCAATCAGGATGAATCTTAAGCCCAAGTTAGGCGTACGCTATGTTAGGTTGTATAATACAAGATGGTTAGCAGTTTCCTACATCATCAACTTATGGCGAATCGGGAATCATGGGCGTGGCTTTCAACTTTGCCAAAAAAACATGTGACCGCAAAACTACACATTTACCATAGTTCATAACATCATTGTAAATTTAGTGAGGTAAGTGAAAGAGAAGCTAACTCCTGAGCAGGTCTGCAAATAGTGGTTATACAGGGTGTTCAAAAAGTCGCACTACACTTGGAAAATTTATTTATTATGCATTTATTATACATATAGTTACATTAGTACATAGTTATTAATATGCATGTATAATAAATAAATTTTCCAAATGTAATGCGACTTTTTGAACACCCTGTAGAAAGGTTCTTTCTCGTCAAGTGAGACCCGATCAAAACACAAGTTTTGTACACATCACAAATAATGTCATTTTATCGCAACCAACAACTTAGTTACGTGCATGAACTGAGTCACAATGGACATGTGGCTTAGAAAATCGCTGCTTACCCTTGCCGTTATAAAGATAAAATTAACATCGACAAAGATGATGCAAGAACCTATGGCATTTTAGAGATCTGTCCTTTTCTCGGATGTCTCAGTTTAACCAGTTCACATCAACTGAAGGAAGATTTTAGAAAGCCCGTTTGCAGCCGAACATATAAAGAGTTCAACAGAGTGAATTCACTATAATGGTACAAGCAGCGATTCAGGATGCTGGGAAGATTAAGCTTGCGTTTAATGGGAATTAGATTGTTCTGCATGAAATTCAGTCGAATGACCATTTAAGCTCCATCCCTTTAAACGAATACGCTCTACCTATTAGGGGGAGGCAAATTGTAAACAAACTACTCTGGCTTAATAAATTACAAATTAATCGCCTCTCGTTTAACATTTGGAGGCCTGAGGGGTGTTCTGGGGCTGAATAAAATATTCAAAATATTTAGCCCGCGGGCTAGCATACAGGAATCGCTTTGTTTACTTTTTATCAACCTCGATCTTTGAACATTCCCACTTCCCTCAATACATTCGCAAGGTTCTGAATGTACTGCAAGCTACAACGCATGCAGAAAGTATGCGTACGATACATTAACTCCGTCCACTTTGCATGTAAATTAAACGGGCACATGTATAATTGGGTATATTACACGCGTATTAAACGTACCCTAAGACCATGGTAAACGTTAAAATTTTGTTACTTACTTTTATTAAGAATCATTTCTTCCATTTGTTCTGAGTGGTAATTTTGAACTTATATGCATATAAATAACAAGAGGATTGGGCTACGCGTTACGCCTTCAGATACAGCAACCACTCACTGAAAGAGACAAAAGAAGTTCTACAAGTTTTACCTACATATATTGTCACCTAAACTCCCTCATATGAAATCTACTGAAACCTATAAGAAATTGTCTGGGAACAATTTGATCGTCAAAGGCAGGAAAAACAAAAATTTAATTCCATATCTATGGAAGCTCTAACGAAAGCTAACCGAGCTTTGGAAAAATCTTAACGTCGGACAAAATGTTATTGCCTTTTCAGCGAATTCTAGTTGTTCATGAACCCCTATTGAAAGGCTATCTACTCGATATTAGTTGACCTTTTTACTCTTCTGTCTCCAACACAAGCGCAAGCTGTATACCATCATACAAAAAAAATTACTTCTCTTACAAAGGTGCTCATACTCGTATTCTGGATGAACTCTGCTCTGTAACCCGCTTGGATTCTTGCGGTAAAGCGCGTTAATCCCAGTGTCCTGGGTTCGAGTTTCGGCCCAGAGTGCAGATTTCAGTGATTTGGGTGTTTCTCGAGATTTCGCTTGGTGAGGTAGTGGTTCAGACCCCAGAAAAAACGGTAAGTCACCTCAGTCATATGAACTTATACAGATGTTACAAAGAAGGCTCAACATCTCCAATCGTTTACTTTTCACATAAAAAAAGTGAAAGTTTCTTCAGTCTTCCTTAAATCAGGTTTAGCTCTTAAGATCATTTTAGATTCTTCCAGATTTACTTAGTGGCAGCTGCCGTGGATCGAATATGGTTGAGATTTAAGCCTGGCCACGTACATGCTGCAATCAAGGCAGTCTTTTCAGTATATGCCAGATATCTTGAATCTTTGTCCTAGGCAGCACTGGTGTTCGAGCTCACGACTCAGGGGAGTCTCAACACTCACGGGTGGCGCCCTAACCGAACGAGCCATGAGACACTCAACTTGCAGAAAATAGTCTTCTGAAATGGATCTAATAAATCTTGCTTTTATTTGTTCTACTATAACACCAACCTCTCTCGGAGTTCGAGTGGTTCCGTCTCTGGGAAATAGTGTTGAATTGCGCAAGTTCGCACCCGGCCTTCTCCTCCTTTCGATTAATAAACGCTGTCCGCCAGGGGCGTACACAGCATTTCTTAAAGAGGGGGCGCACACACACACAATATATATATATATATATAATATATATATATATATATATATATATATTGTGTGTGTGTGTGTGTGAGCTCAAAATTGATGATGATTGATTTGGAATCAAAATAAATTGCATCTTGGAAGCCTTCAATTGTATTTTATTTCGAATTTATGGGCAAAGAATTAAATTTGCACAAATTAATCGTACGTATAAAGACATAAACGTTCCTAAGCCAGCCAAAATTGCTTTTGAGTTTTGAGTTAATAACATGTCCCGGTAACCATAAAATAACTGAAATTCAATATGAAATCAAGATTTTTTTGTGGTGAATGTTGCAAAGTTATCGATTTTTGAAAATTTATTTTTCAAATATCTTTAATAAGAGTAGTAATAATTTTTACAATGGGGGGACCTATGCTCCCTATGCCCCCCTTATGTACGCCACTGCTGTCCGCTCAACACGGGGAAAGTAAAGGGAAGGGTCGAACAATGGGCTCCTCCTACTGTGAACCTGAGCTCCGACGCGCCATCTCTTGACACTCAATGAAGTGCGGGTAGGGGACGGTGGGGTAAGACGGACCCATGGGGTGAGATGGAACCCCCCCCTCTAAACCCAAGCAGAAAGGGCGAGGTTCAGATATTGGTTGCTAGATGTCCTTCACGTCACCAAACAAAAGCATGACACAAAAGAAAAAAGCAAAGCAAGCGAAAGCTGGGCCATCCTGGGCTCATGACAGTGACAGTGAGGATGGAGATTCAACCAAGTGCTTGTATTGCAATGACACGTTTGGTAATTCTGTGCGAGGGGAAGGGTGGGTTTGTTGCGCCATTTGCAAGAGATGGGCACATGAGGAATGTGCAGGGGTAGAGGATGATGAGGAAGAGGTTTTTGTGTGTGAGTTGTGCCAGTAAGGATGGACCCCTGGGGTCCATCTTACCCGGTGATTCGTTTTTGGTACAATAAAAATATTGATTTGGTAAAATCTCGTGTTTCAATCTTTTCCTCTAAAAACCGTGACCAGGGTGTGGACTTTAAATATAACACCCCAAAGCACCACCACAACCCCTAAAAAACCCCAAATTAATATAAATGTGGTTTCTAGACTCATTTTTGTGTTAAGTAGTCCGTCTTACCCCACCTTCCCCTACTCACTAATATTTACTTTTATTTAACTCGTTGATGTTCCATGTGTTGGTCTCTCTTCACACGAAGGTTAAGCTGGTGGAAGCTTGGGCTTCAAGTTATTAACTATAACACTTTCACACAAGAAACCATGTATGATGTTACAAGGCTTGTCAAACTATTTAAAAATCTTAAGGGGGTTCCCACTAGAGTTCTGCACGGGCGCGGGCGGGTAGAACCATAAACCCGTGCCCAGCCCGGCCCATGGGCAGGGTATGTGCGGGCTTGTTGAAAGTATGACGGACACAGGCCGGGTATGGGCTAAAAATATAGTGTTTGGCTACGGGCCTAGGCGGGTTAGGGCTTCAGCTTTTTCAAATGTGTAGTGAATGATAAAAAAATTAAAAAGAAAATTAATTTAAAATATTTGTAAATTAAAATAAAAATGCTGTTGACATTAATTTTAATTTTATAGTTACTGCTTGTAGACCTCTAGGCTGAGGTATCGTACAAATTTAACCAGGAAATTAAATAGGTTTAAATGATAAGCTACTTTACTAAGTTAACAATTAGGCCTTGGTCTACTGTAAAAATAAAAATAATTGGTGCTCTTCCAATATGTGCTCTACCGCGAAACTGTCATCTACCATATTCCAATACGTGCTCTACCGTGAAACTAGCCTTATAAGGCTAACTAACGAAAATATCATGACTTAACCTAACCAATCGTTAGGTCAACTATACGCCCTTGACGATTGGTTAGGTTAAGTCGTGATATTTTCGTTAGTTAGCCTGGAATATGGAATATTAGTTGGAATATGGTAGATCACAGTTTCGCGGTAGAGCACATATTGGAAGAGCACCAAATAATTTATAACTACGCTAGAGACAGAAACTGGGCTTTCTTTGAAAATCTTACCTCTTGGAAAGGTATTACGGTTATCTATAGGTTAGTCCAGGGGTGGGGAACCTGCGGCCTTCTGGATCATCAAGTGCGGCCTTCTGCGGCTTATCGAGATAAATCTTAATTTATATAAAAACCATGAATTCCAAGCAGTTATAATAATATATAACAGAATATAACTACTGAACTGATTTTGAAAAGCATGATATCACCCTGAAACTAGCTTTTCAACCTCACTTAGTTGATGTATCAAAGGCACCAGAAGAGTTACAAATGGAGCTTATTGAGTTGTCTGAAGATAATATCCTGAAATCTCTGTTTGATAGTAAGGAAGATCCCGTTGAAATTTGGAAAAAGGCGGTAGAATACCCTCGCCTTCGCGAACATGCTCGCCGATTGATTTCGTGCTTTTCTACGACATACCGTTGTGAATCCACATTCTCATACTTGACACAAATCAAGAATTCGTTGAGAACACAGATGACAGATGAGCATCTGGAGGACCAATTAAAACTTAAAACCTCCATGTTAGAACCCGATATCACAATGTTGTCTCACCAGAAGCAATCTCAAAGAAGTCATTAAATTATTAAAAAGGTAAGTGAATAAATTATTCGTCTTAAAATGCATGTATACTCCCTGCTAGCTATTAATTTAAATAATATTAACAAAAGGTTTAAAATTACTGTAAAAAATAGTCACACTTATTGACTGCGGCCTCATTGATCATTGAGGGCGGCAAATTTCAATGTGGCCTTCACACATAAAAAGGTTCCCCACCCCTGGGTTAGTCTAAATATATTTTGTATTTTGGTCTTTAGTTTTTATATACTTATTATTATTATTATTACTAGTACAGTTCCCGTCGCTTCGCTGACGGTTAGACAGGCTAAACTACAAAAAAGAACCCAGCCGTGAAAATTTTGAGCTTCACATTGTGTCAACATTTCTGAATCTGGTATCTCCCAAAACCTCCTCACCCCCATTCATACAACTTGGGGGCTAACCCCCTCCTCCATTACCCCTACCCCTCCCCATTACCCCACCCATCCCCCATTACCCCCACCCCCACCCTTCCCCCTTCACCCCATTACCACCTCCCCCATTACCCCCACCCCTCCCCATTACCCCACCCATCCCCCATTACCCGCACCCCCACCCTTCCCCCATTGCTAAACTACAGAAAAGAACACAGTCATGAAAATCTTGAGCTTCACATTGTGTCAACATTTCTGAATCTGGTATCTCCCAAAACCTCCTCACCCCCATTCATACAACTTGGGGGCTAACCCCCTCCTCCATTACCCCTACCCCTCCCCATTACCCCACCCATCCCCCATTACCCCCACCCCCACCCTTCCCCATTCACCCCATTACCACCTCCCCCATTACCCCCACCCATCCCCATTACCCCACCCATCCCCCCCCATTACCCCCACCCCCACCCTTCCCCCATTGCTAAACTACAGAAAAGAACACAGTCATGAAAATCTTGAGCTTCACATTGTGTCAACATTTCTGAATCTGGTATCTCCCAAAACCTCCTCACCCCCATTCATACAACTTGGGGCTAACCCCCTCCTCCATTACCCCTACCCCTCCCCATTACCCCACCCATCCCCCATTACCCCCACCCCCACCCTTCCCCATTCACCCCATTACCACCTCCCCCATTACCCCCACCCATCCCCATTACCCACCCATCCCCCATTACCCCCACCCCCACCCTTCCCCATTGCTAAACTACAGAAAAGAACACAGTCATGAAAATCTTGAGCTTCACATTGCCGCCCGTAATACAATTTCTGAATTTTTTTCTCACAATTTCTGAATTTTTTTCTCACAATTTCTGAAAGTGTGACGGACAGACGGACAGACGGACAGACGGACAGCTCTCTTATTATAATATAGATTATTAAATGGTTATTATTAAAACGGGCCTGAAAAACTAGGCCCGTGCAGACCTCTTGTTCCTACTTCCTTCTAACAGTCAAATAGTTTTGCTAGCTTGGGAAGCATTTCAGCGTTCAAGGCCATTTTTAGTTGGAGGGAAAAATATTAAACGGTATTTAACATGAAAATATGTGCACAGTGCCTAATTTCAGCCGGAAATGATCTTGGCACGCTACATCCAACTCGTTTTATTCTATCATCGGAATACTACAGTGTCGGAAAGTTTTACAACAATGCGGAAATAACTAAATTTCAAGTGAAACTACAAAATTTTACATCCTCACTGTTTCTCACACTAGACAAGAACGGCGAGTCGATGCATCTTATTTTCACTAACCGGTTCATAGAAGAATAACAGGATAACCTCGCACTCTGTAGTGGAAGTTTCTTTGCCGATACCACAAGCCGCCCGTAGCTCAGTGGGTAACACCATTTCCCAATAAGCGAAGTGAAAACACTGAGGTCAGGAGTTCGAATCTCGATCGTGCTACAATAATATTAATCCAGCAGTTGACGTAATGGGACCAATCAGTTATTCTGAACACAGCTGTGCTCAGACTAATTTCTGGCCTTACCAACTGATTATTATTATTACGTGGCAAAATTGGTTTTTCGACATTTACAATAACCGACTTCTGTATATACATCCTTCTGTAGAAACTAATGTTAAAGTCTAATTGCATACTTAAAAAAATCTTTTATGAATATAATAAAAGTTTTTTGAATAGTAAAATGCTAACATAAATTTTTGTATACAGTTTTTTAACAGGATTAAGTTGGATAGTATACAGGGTGGGCACAAAGTCACTTTGCATGAAAAACAAGGGCAACATACAGATATGCTGTAATTTCACTGCAAATGGATTTTGTGGCCACTCTGTACAATGAAAGATTATAATTTTCTTTTAAAACATCATTCAAGTGAATTTTAAACTTTCCGTTAAAGTAAAAACTGAATTATAACTAGTCCGTGTGAATACTTCTATGTACTGTATATACTGTATGTATGTACGTACGTACGTACGTACCATACAGAATATACAGTATAGTATTTCTTTTCTTTGTTTTCAAAATTTACGTTCATAATTTGAGGTCATAAATTGAGACCGGTTTGTGTCCTTTGTTGAAAAGGTTCAAAACTCAAGTCAATTTTAGGAAAAGAAACAAAAATTAACGAAATCTTCTCCACTTTAATTTGGCTTAATTTTCCCTCATTCAGACTCCGTTGCCCTCATACTCTCTCTCTCTCTCTCTCTCTCTGTCTCGTTTTTCTTTCAATCTCCTCTACTTTACTGTCTTTTCCTCTAATCTTTTTCTTATCTCTCTCTATATCTTCGTGTGTTTCATAATCCTCCCTTTAAATTCGTTATATTCTCTCTCTCTCTCTCTCTCTATTGATGCAATTTATTTTATTTTTCTTCATTGAGAAAACAGAATGAAAACAAGAAAAGAAATCTCTCTCTCTCTCTCTCTCTCTCTCTCTCTCTCTCTCTCTCTCTCTCTCCTCCTAAACTTCCTTCCTGTGTGGGATTTCGAAGGGAAGTA
This sequence comes from Bathynomus jamesi, assembly GCA_023014485.1. Classification (NCBI taxonomy): domain Eukaryota; kingdom Metazoa; phylum Arthropoda; class Malacostraca; order Isopoda; family Cirolanidae; genus Bathynomus; species Bathynomus jamesi. Next base: position 1,193,354 of record JAJOZX010000211.1, on the reverse strand, counting down.
ATTTAGAATTCATTGAGTTTATTCGATGAAAAATGCAGTCTGTTCATCCATTCTTTTCGCCTCAAAATATCACAAATTCTTTCATATGGAAACACTCAAATTTACCATCATTAAGCAAGATTTATCTTAATCAAACACACACACACACACACACACACATATATATATATATATATATATATATATATATATATATACTGTATATGTTCGAGACACATATGTATATACTATATAGCTTAAGTGTAAGAAAGGTGGAGGAAAAGCTTAACTGTTTCACACAAAACTGTTTCACGCCCATTCAGGGTACGAATAGCTCGTAACACCATTGCTAAATATATAGAGGGTCAACGTACTAACAAGGCTCCCCTGCGTGGCATATATATACGTGTACAGTATATTATATATATACCAGTGGCGATTTCTTAATGAATGCAACGCATGCAATGCATGTGTTAAATATATTCTCTTTTCAGATCTAAGTAAGGATTATAATTGACAAAAATAATTTTCAGAAACTAAAAATAGTCTAAGGCTTCAATCACGCATGTACTGGCTATTGGGCGTAAGCAAAATTATGTCTTATTTCATTAGACAATTAAGAACATTTTTCTGTACACAGATCGAAATACTTGTAGCTAACGCATTCACTAATTCAGTCTGGGTACAGAAAAATGTTCTTAATTGTCTAGTGAAATAAGACATGATTTTGTTTACACCGCCTTGCCTTGGGCAATTTTTTAAGGAGACTTCTCACTATCCATAAGATATTTTTTTTGAGCCTCATAGCTAAATTCAAAAGGCAATATGTTTTAAAATATGCTTAGAAAATTTACTTAATATTTTTACTAAAAATAATTAAAAAGCTTTGTTCTGATTTTTTTTAATTAATGAAAATAATACGGCATGCATTCAGTTTTATAGGTGCATTCACCAAAAGTAACATCTGGCAATTCTGACAAGGCTTCTTTCCAGTACCACCGCCGCAAGCATCCACTTGTGTTCGGTGTTCCCTTTTGTGCTTTAATTATTTTGGATAATCAGTTAAATAAATTATAGCATTGTAGTGCCCATAATGACTGACGATGTGTTTAATCAATTGAAGACTAGAAGATTTTACTCACTCTCTTTTGATGAGAAAAAGCGCATATTGAATAATGGCAGACCGATTCCACATTTGAATTTAAGCAAAGAAAATAAAGGCTTCACTAGGAAATTTAATCCTAAGCTGTATGATGATGTTCCCTGGTTATGTGGAAATATTTCAAATAACAAATTGTACTGTTGGTCGTGTTTCCTATTTTCAAGAGATAACTCTGTGTGGAATTCTGTTAGTCGTGGATACGACGATTTAAACAATTTACATACTGCAATTTCTCGCCATGAAAATCTCTTGCTCACATAAATGCATTTGTTGATCTTAAAACATTTGGAAAGTCAGAAAGAATTGATTTAATACTCGACAAGCAGAAATCAGTTGCCATTTCCAGACATAACGAAGAAGTTAATAAGAATCGAGAAATTTTGAAACGTTTGATTAGGATAACATGTTTTTTAGGTATGCAAGAATTAGCATTTCGCGGTCACAATGAAGAAGAAAACGCTGACAATAGGGGTAACTATATTGAATTGGTATTTTGTATGGGAGAATTCGATGAAAAGCTTCAAAACCATTTAAAAACTGCGACTGTTTTTAAGGGAACATCATCTGCTATTCAGAATGACATAATTCAATCTATTAGTGCAGTTATGTTAGAACAAATAAAACGTGAGCTTATCGACTGCATGTATGTGGCGATTTTATTAGATGAAACATCTGATGTCAGCTGTTTTTCTCAACTCTCTACTGTTGTTCGTTATGTTAATAAACATGGAGAGATTTGTAAACGATTTATAAAATTCAATGACGTCAGCAATGATAGAAGTGCAGGAGCGATTTCTGATTTATCTATAAGGCAACTAGGTGAACTGGGCTGTTTGAAAAAATTAGTTGCTCAAACCTACGACGGTGCTGCTGTTATGGGAGCGATCTTAATGGAGTACAAACAAAGATTAGAGAAACTGTACCAGAGGCTATTTTCTTCACTGCTACGCCCATAAACTTAACCTTGTTTTATCCCAAGCTGTCGCTGAAATTTCCGAATGTAATAATTTTTTTTCAGTATTAGGAAGTTTGTCATCATTTTTCAGCAGTTCAACTAAGCGAACTTCAATGCTTGACAAAGTTGTTGGAAAGCGTTTCCCTAAACTGGCTCCAACGCGGTGGAACTATTCATCTCGTCTAGTTGAAAGAGTTAAGGAAAATAAAGAAGATTTAATAGATCTTTTAAAAAGCATTCTTGAAAACCCAAAGAAATTTGATGAAAAAACAAAAAATAGTGCACGCGGATTGCTTGCTGGTATCGATACTTTCGATTTTAATTTTTTATTAGAAGTATTTTCTTCAATTTTTCCTTTTACTGAATATCTATTTAATGTGCTGCAAACAAAATCTATGGATATTGTGTATAGCTCAATCACCGTTGAAAGCACTATGAAAAAATCAAACAAATAAGGGATACAAAATTTGCAGATATGTGGGACTTGATAACAGAAAGATGTGGTGAACCTGTATGTAAAAGGAAACAGTCTTTCTCCACAAGAGAAGTATAGTCAACTATTTCATGAAATATTCGATAATATACTTCTTCAAATGAAAGAGCGTTTCAGTTCAATGGAAAAATTGGAATTCATTGAGCTTTTAGATTGCAAAAAATTTGAGTTCTATGATGTTACTTTCCCAGAGAGAGCTTTTGAATCTTTGAAAAGAAGCTACAATTCATTTTTTGAGTTTCCTCGTCTCCGTTCTGAATTGTGTGTTTTATATTCGCACAAATCTTTTGCCAAAAAGAATGTTGCTGAGCTCCTAAAATATCTACTGGAAAGCGAAATGCACAAAGGTCTTAAGGAATATATAAATTGACGAATTTGATTCTAACTATACCAATATCGACAGCAAGTGTTGAGCGATCATTTTCTGCGCTTAAAAGAATTAAAAGTTATTTACGGAGTTCCCAAAGTGAAGAAAGGCTATCTAATCTTGCCTTAATTTCAATTGAAAAAAATTTCCTCAAGAAGCTTATGGAGAATCGAGAGTACTTTTACAATTTGGTCATCGAAGAATTTTGCAGGAAAACTAGGAGAGCAGAATTTCAATTCAAATAATGCTTCACAATTATTTAAGGTAAATTTTAAATTTGTATCTTTTTCTTTAGATCAATTCGGTAACTACTATATATAAATATGTCTAATTTTTTGTTCGCATATTTAAGCCTAACATTAAATGAACTTTCCTTCAAAGAGGTCCCCAAAAGTTTGTAAAACACCTTTAACTTGCTAAGTTCTATGTAAACAATATGCAAAGTTTGGGCAAGAGGGTTAGGCGGATGTTTTTCTTCCATTCCATAACATTGCATGCCTGAACAAAAATGTCACGAGTCGCCACTGATATATACTGTATATGAAACTACGATACTAGTAGTATGTATATAAAATATTCAGAGACAGAGATATGGTCTCCGTCGTGACCACGTCATAACATCGCTTCCCATCAGATCAGCGAAGTTGAGCAACGCTAGGTCCGTTCAGTAGTTGGATGGGTAGCTCTCTTCTGTGATCAGATATCAGATGATGTAGTGACCCTTAAATGATTCAGATCCCGCGTAAAGCTATAGATACTCTCCGCCACATAACCTTTTGCCATTTACAAAGAAAGTTAAATAATACAAAAATATTATCATTATTATTCACCGAGATATGATACTGTATTAATAATAATAATAATAATAATAATAATAATAATAATAATAATAATATGCAGTGGAAAAAGATTTGTATCATGGCACAAAATTACAGGAAATTAATGCCCACACGTGTTCATCCATGGCTGGGTACCAGCAATATAAATGATACTGGTACTGGTACGATCATTTTTAACTCAATTGGTACTGGTACTGGTATTTGTGACTAAGTGGTACTGATATTACCAACTTTCTAAAATTGTACTGGTACTGATGCTGGTACTAGTTGTGGTATTGGCTAATAGCAGTTATAAGGCCTACAAACACTTTATACATCTAGAATCTAATTTTAATATTACAAAAATGAAATACTATTTTCATATATGCATAACTAAAGAAAATTTTTAACCTTCTGATCACTGTAGAATCTATCTTTAATATTGCCAAAATGAAATATTAGCTATTTCTTATATGCATCCAGTAACTAAATAAAATTTATAACCTTCATCACTTGTAAAAAAAAAAAGAGTTTAAATCATTTCATTGAAATTCGAAAAAACATTGTCTGCTTCAGCTAAGTCCATTAGACTTAAAAAACAGTGTTATTTAAGGAGGTTTCTGACGAAGATGACCTCAAATCATTGAGAATGAAGTGCATAGATGAAAAGAGCCTCTCCACACTGACTTGAGTTGGAGGAAGGGCAGAAACTATTTGAGCATCTTCTACTAAAGGATTTGGTCGTTTGGCTTCATGTTTTATAAATTCATTAATAAAAATAAAGATAGAATAGTTTTTATAGGGCCAAGAGCATCAAGGAACTTGAGGAAGGTTACTTGAAAAGGATCAGGATATGGCTGGTGTTTTAAATGAAAATACCAATAAAATACCACCAGGTTATGTGGTATACCAGCTGCTTTTAAGAGTTACTGGTACTGATACTGGTATTTGAAACTTTAAATGAGTGGTACTGGTACTGGTACCAAAATCTAAGTGGTAGTAACTGGTATTTGGTACTAATACTGGTACTAGTTCCCAGCCCTGGTTTATACCCTGTAGCCCTCCCACGAGCATAACTTTAAAAAAAAATTCAAACTGAGACGGCTATGGTACACCTGACCTCTAATCTTTCTATTATCTCTGTTTGGGGCAGAGAAACCCTGGTGGCTTTCAATTCCTTTAAAACTAAGTTCCTTCATCTGTCTACTTATCACAATCTTTCACATGACTATCCCCTACCCTCAACAATACACAACTCAATAATTCCTCTTCTCTCAACATTCTTGGCGTTTCCTTTTTTCATGATCTTTCCTGGAAGATCACATATACTCTCTTTGTAAAACAGCTTCGAAGAGATTTGGTGTGCTGAACCGGCTCCGCAGTTTCTTCACTCCCACTCAGTTGGTGTCTCTGTACAGGGATCTTCTCCGCCCCTGTATGGCGTACACTCGTGACGTATGGGGGTGGCTCAACCCACACAGATCTATTTGACCGGATGGAATCAAAGGTTTTTCGTCTCATCAATTCCCCGCCTCTTACTGACTGTCTTCAATCGTTCTCTCTCTGCCGCAATATTGCTTCACTCTTTACTATCGCTATTATATACTATATACTATTATATATAATGTACTATCCGAATGTTTTGGCTCCTCTTGCGGGGTGAGACAAGGCTCCTTGCTCTCTCCTATGTTGTTTAATGTGTATATTGACTGATTAATTGCTTCACTTAATGAGGCAATAGTGGGATGTTGTATAGATAACACAAGGATAAATAACTTAGTTTATGCCGATGATATGGTGTTAATAAGTCCCTCTGTTAAAGGTCTGGATCGGCTACTAAAAGTCTGCGAAGTGTATTCGCAGAAACATGATATTCTTTTTAATGTTACAAAAACTAAGATTATGCAGTTTCATCCTAAAAGCTGTAATCAGTCAGCTGATATTAGGTTTAAAATGAACGGTGAAGTAATTGAGGAAGTACAAGAGTTTAAGTATCTGGGTCAAACTATCACCAGCTCCTTCAGTGATGTCTCAGATATAAGAAAATAATCTCGAAGCCTTTGTACTAAAGCGAATATGACTATAAGGAACTTTCAGTTCTGTACAAGTGACGGTAAAGACACTCTCTTTCGTATTTTCTGCAGTAATATATACGGACAGCAACTCTGGGTGAATTATAAAAAAAGGTTCTGGAAAGAACCCTAAATTTGCTGTACAACAGGTCTTTTAGAGTTTAGACTCTTACATAAATTACTCCCGAGATGCTCAGCTTCGCAAATGTTTGCTACTCGCACTGTCCCGAGCTTCCCGGAGGTAACAAGACGTGCTCAATACAGTCTAATGCAAAGAATTAAAAAATCAACCAACCCGATTATTCAAGCTATCCATGAGTCCTGCCGTTTATATTCTAAGCTATGGAATTCTTGGTACGAAAACGTCTGTCTGTAGCTCCATTTAACTCCGACATTACTGTACTATTTCTAATCAGCTGTATATATTTCTATCCTTAGTATGTGAACTGTCATTGTATTATATTTGTCATATGGACTATAGTCTGCCAATAAACCTTTTCATTTTCATTATAACGGACACTACTCTTCTGAACTCTAACTGCATGCCTCCTCCTTTAAGGAGAACACGCAGTACCAGATTTTCTACACATTCTCATTCCTTTTCTGTCCAATTCTCTAATGCAAGGGCTAATCGTTATTCCAAAACTTTCATATGTTCAACCGGTCAACCTTGGAACAACCTTCCACATTCCATCTCTTCTTCTTCTATCGGGGAAGGGGGAGGGGGCGTTCTTGCGGGCAATGGCTCCTCCTTCTCGCATAAAAAAAGAATGCAACTACCAAAATAATAACATTGGACAACAAATTAGAACTTTTTTCCTGCTCCTCAAGTGAAACAGAGTGATTCTCGTAGATTTTTGAACGCAGAATACGAATATGGATGTGAAATGTTTTTATGTTTCCATCACCCTCAGTTTTTGAACAAAATGAATTTGAATTTTGTTTCAAAAACAGGAATATGTAGGTATAATTGGCAACATTAGAACTACTCTTTTCGGGAGGTACTCTGGCCGAAGATGGTACTATGGCACTGAAAATAGCTAAAATAGCAGTTAGATGAATTGCACTTAATGGGGAGATCAGTGGTTTTCCAGCAGATGGAGGAGGGGGGGTACAACTGGAAACACTGGAACGGGAATGGTTGTGCAGGATTATATATATGTATATAATATATATATATAAATAAGTGTGAAAATAAAAACCCACTCTAATAGACAGAGTTTATTTCCACAAGTTTCGACGCCCACTGGCATCCTCCTCGGGTGGATACAGAAAAACGAATGAACCAAAACAAGAGGGAAAAACAGTCCAGGGACCGACCGTTAAGAAATTCGCACTTAGGTTAGATCCCACTCTCCCGACACCGGAAGAGCATTTTCATTAAGTACATTCGCACAAATTTAAAACCATCTTCCTGTTCTAAACATACAGATTCTATTATTTTTTTTTTTTTTACATAATTATTACATTTGTTATTAATTTTTTTTACATAATTATTACATTTATTATTAAATTTATTACATTTAATATTGCATAATTATTTATTACAGAAATTATAAATTTATTATTACATTGGTTATTCATTGTTGTTTATTATACAGAACCTATAAACCGAAAAACGAATGAAAAAGGCGATTAGGAAACAATCCAGAGACCATTGAGAAATTCGCACATAATTACTGCATTTATTATTGTATTTACATTTTTTTTTTAACATTTATTATTATTACCTTTACCCTAATTATTAAATTTATAATATTACCTTTATTATTACATCTGTTGCATTTATATTTATTTCCGCATTTATTACTTCCATTAATACATTTACTAAAAGCAGTAAGGAAACAATCCAGAGACCTTTAAGAAATTCACACTTAGGTTCGAACACATTCCCACGACTCCGTAAGGGATTTTTTGACCAAGAATCTCATTAAAGGGTCTAACTTATAAGTACCTTCGCACAAATTAAAATTATCTACTTTTTCTATACACACAGATTCTATTATTTTTCTTTTGACATAATTATTACATTTATAAATTACCTTACTTGATTCCCAATCTATAGCATGATTATTTTGGCTGGCGTGATAAAAAATGGCATTATTAGTATTACAACTTCTGAAGACATATTTGTGTTCTTTAATACGGGTTTCAATATTTCTTCCAGTTTCTCCCACGTATACTAAATCACAACTTTTACAGGGAATGCTGTAGACATAGGCTTGTTCCTCTTTTGCAACGTTATTCCTAACCAATTTACTTTTCACGGTAGACGAATATTTGAACGCCAAAGCAAACTTAAAATCTTTCGTCAACGGTTTTACTCTTTCTAAGCCGGCAATGTAAGGCAAACTCACATATTGTTTTTGGTTAACTGAAGGTTCCCGAGGGGCATAAAAAGATTTTCTGGCTTTAAAATACGCCTTTCTGATAAACCACTCGCCAACATGTAACGTAGAACTAGGCATGCCCACATCTGTATTTTTAGAACTGATAAAACTCTGTGTCACCAATAATGCCTTCTCCTTCGGTGAAGAATTTTATTTGCAACGTTTTGGTATGGGAATGGGGTCCCCTTTATCCCCAATACTGAGTACATTATACATGGAATATTATGAGTCGGAATTGTTGCAAACAATATGTCCCAGGAATCTAATTTGGTTTCGTTATGTAGATGATATTTTCTCATTTTGGCCTGACCACTGGAACAACTTTGACACTTTCTTTCAGTCATTAAATAATCTTGTTCCCTCTATTAAATTTAAATATGAATGGGAGAACGACAAACAATTACCTTTTCTAGATGTTTTGGTCATTAACGAAAGCGGAAAGCCCAATTTCACGGTCTATAGAAAACCTACTCATTGTAATTCGTACATTCATTATTTTTCATATCATAATGAAGGGGTTAAAAGCTCAATTATTTCTTCCATGTTTCTAAGAGCACTCAGGATTTATAGGCCACATTTGCTGGACCCGGAAAATTCAAAGATTTGGAACATTTTTAAGGATTTAAAATATCCCGAGTGGTTTATCAGAAAGGCGTATTTTAAAGCCAGAAAATCTTTTTATGCCCCTCGGGAACCTTCAGTTAACCAAAAACAATATGTGAGTTTGCCTTACATTGCCGGCTTAGAAAGAGTAAAACCGTTGACGAAAGATTTTAAGTTTGCTTTGGCGTTCAAATATTCGTCTACCGTGAAAAGTAAATTGGTTAGGAATAACGTTGCAAAAGAGGAACAAGCCTGTGTCTACAGCATTCCCTGTAAAAGTTGTGATTTAGTATACGTGGGAGAAACTGGAAGAAATATTGAAACCCGTATTAAAGAACACAAATATGCCTTCAGAAGTTGTAATACTAATAATGCCATTTTTTATCACGCCAGCCAAAATAATCATGCTATAGATTGGGAATCAAGTAAGGTACTTTATAAATGTAATAATTATGTCAAAAGAAAAATAATAGAATCTGTGTGTATAGAAAAAGTAGATAATTTTAATTTGTGCGAAGGTACTTCTAAGTCGTGGGAACGTGTTCGAACCTAAGTGTGAATTTCTTAAAGGTTTCTGGATTGTTTCCTTACTCGCTTTTAGTAAATGTATTAATGGAAGTAATAAATGTGGAAATAAATATAAATGCAACAGATGTAATAATAAAGGTAATATTATAAATTTAATAATTAGGGTAAAGGTAATAATAATAAATGTTAAAAAAAAATGTAAATGCAATAATAAATGCAGTAATTATGTGCGAATTTCTCAATGGTCTCTGGATTGTTTCCTAATCGCCTTTTTCATTCGTTTTTCGGTTTATAGGTTCTGTATAATAAACAACAATGAATAACCAATGTAATAATAAATTTATAATTTCTGTAATAAATAATTATGCAATATTAAATGCAATAAATTTAATAATAAATGTAATAATTATGTAAAAAAAATAAAAAAATAATAGAATCTGTATGTTTAGAACAGGAAGATGGTTTTAAATTTGTGCGAATGTACTTAATGAAAATGCTCTTCCGGTGTCGGGAGAGTGGGATCTAACCTAGGTGCGAATTTCTTAACGGTCGGTCCCTGGACTGTTTTTCCCTCTTGTTTTGGTTCATTCGTTTTTCTGTATCCACCCGAGGAGGATGCCAGTGGGCGTCGAAACTGTTGTGGAAATAAACTCTGTCTATTAGAGTGGGTTTTTATTTTCATATTTTGACCTTCACGTAGAAAAAAGTCCATAAGTGGTTGATGGAAAAATTTCAATATTAGTTTCGAAATCAGCACTAGAAAGTCAGTAAGGAACACCGAACACTACCAGAAGAACAGAATCTTTGTTGAACAGTGATAATCTATGATAGTGAATAACATATAGTAATATACTACATTATAATATAATGTATCATAATATAATATATAATACAGGATAGTCGAAAAGTTACGGTGCAGTACGACTACTTATGAATGGTTCCGGGGCACAATAACTTTTCGATCACCTAGTATAATATATAGTAGTGTATTATATAATAAAATCTATAATGACATATTAACTAGTAATTTGCACATAAATAACTATCATAAATTCCCTGGCATTAATCTTGGATCAATAATTTTCAATGAATAATGGTTTATATATATATATATAGTTAAAATACTTTCTCTGAGGGGGTACAGAGTGGGGCATAAATGTGTTGGCAAGAATTTATTTATTGCTCGTATGTCAACCATGAATTTCATGCATATTGTCATTTTCAGCAATGCTGCCCATTTATATATATATAATATATATATATATATATATATACCCCAAGTAGCGTCAATAGTAAGCCATGTTTTTCACCCATTAGGTGAAACTTTGTAAATAAGTTTTTTTTTTTGTATAACCTACTTTTTTTTAGGTTAAGTTACGTTAATTTAGGCTAGGTTAACTCAGACTATCCTAAACTAACCTAACAACCTAACCAAGCGTAATCTACCCTAAAACAAATCAGAGAGTACGTAAAGTCTGAGAAAGCCTAAACGACGACTTATATGACCGAGTTTTTTTTAATTAAAATCCTTACCTGGATGAAATTCGAAAAAATAATCATTGTATACGGTAAAAAAAACCTTTTCTCGAAACTTTCTTATAGAACACCCGCCCCTATTTTAACTCGAGTGAAAGTGATTAAATATTTGAAAATAAAAAATATAGGCCTATAACCTGTTAGACTTACTGGGTAAAAAATGGTCAGACGAAAATTTACACATGCTTGACCAACTTGGTCATTTATGCCCATATACGATATATTTATTAATCTATGCGCTTATAGCTTAAGTGGAAGTATGAAGAGTCCGATTAAATGATTACCTATGAACATCTAATCAGTTTGGTTTTAAAACCAAACTGATTAGATGTTTGCAGTTAAAATGTATATATGTACGGCATGCGAAGGTACCCCCTCAGGGCATTGGTTTCTGCTCGTATGTAAGAGAATTACGACTTCTGATTGATCGAGGTCCATGGTGTAGTGGATAGCATATCTGACCGGCAATCGGATGATCCCGGGTTCGATTCCCGGGTGGTACCTCATTTTTCATTTGTTCGTTCTCCCTCTTCATCTTGTGCGGAACGCTCTTCTACACAAGCGTCGTTCTTTACATATATATATATATATATATATGGGCCTATATCCATCAATGTTTTTGACATATGTGAATACATTAAGTAATAGGCAGAAGAAAGGCTTCACCGATTTTTACCCCTTCAGGGTACGAGCAGCTCGCGACACCGTTACGAAATACTTTGAAAGATAATGTACTAACGAAGCTTCCATCCGCGGTACGCGGTTCATCACGACTAGAAACGACAATGCTCTTTGTTATCATTTGGGAATAAGTATTCCTATTTACAATCCTTTTACATGTGCTTATCGTTAGTTCAAATTGCAGACACTTTATGCTTCATACGTCTAGGTGCATGATTCATCAGGAACAAGATGAAAACTGAATCAAGGACTCAGAATATTTACAATTTCAAACATTAATTCCGTTTATATATATATATATATATATATATATATATATATATATATATATATATATATATACAAAGGTGGGCAGTTGCGCCGCAAAAAGTTGCGACGCAACATTTTTGGTTGCGCTTGCGCCGCACATTTTTACAGAGAGTTGCGGAATTGTTTGCGGCGCAACTTATATATGCAGTTTCAAGATTAGCGCGCAACGTGCAACATTTAATATTACTTCTCTGTAAAAAATAACCCAAGCGAATGTAACTTAAATATTTTTATCTGGCAACACTGCACTTCAATTGTTTACATTCAGTCACATTCTCAATGCGCCAGTATCACTGTCTGACTTTCTGTTGTTTTCGTTTCTTTTTACTTTTTAGTACTAGTACTAGTATTATGAATCGTTTTGTGGTGTCTGTGGCCGACAGCACTGATTCTGCCGACCAGGACATGGACAGAGAGGTTGAAGTGACTGAGAATGTTGACAGCCGTTCCCTGAGACTGAAGCAAGTGTCAGTGAGGTTTCCGCTTCAGGATCGGGGGCCCCTACCGTTAACCCCTGGCCTTACTTGGCCGACTTTTTGAGTTCAAGGGTCAGGCCCAGGCACAAGGCCACACGGACAACTTCCTGTACGAGTGTGTCCGCTGCAGGCCCAATAAGAAGGTCTTCTCAGCCAACAAGAAGTCAAGATACAGCCTCCGGAAGCATATGGAGAGTAAGCACGGCTACTGCCTTCAGAAGTTTTTGGACTGCTGTATGGACGGGACAAAAGAAGCCAAGAAACGCCATGCATCCTTGCACGAAGCTGCCACCAAGAGGCAGATGATGTGCCGCCAACCAACCTTGATGGAGATGGCAGGCCCATCCAAGTGTAGGCAGCTGTACGACACAGGAGTAATCAGCAAACAGAAGAAGGAGAGCACAATGCTGGTGAACAGTTTCCTGGACCAGAGGCCGGAGAAAAATATCGCGAGGAACGTGTTCACTTGCAAGGAACTGACAGACCTCTTTGGCAGTATAACACACCCATTCCCTCAAGTGCGGCTGTAGAACGTGTTCTCTTTGGGGAAGGATGTTCTGAAGCCAAAACGGGCTGGACTCTCCGATCCACACTTTGAGATGCTGGTGTTCATGAAGGGGAACCTGGCTCTTATGTAGTGATTTTTTGCATTTATTATATATTGTAATAAAATATTGATATTATCTTTTCTGTATCAGATATATTTTGTTTAACTTGTAAAAAGGCTTTTTATTTTAATATTATTTTATTTATTTTTCAAAAGTTGCGCGTTGCGGTTGCGCTTGCGGCGCAACTTTTTGAAAAGGGTTGCGCTTGCGCGTGCGGCGCAAACTATTTCAGCAGAGTTGCGGTTGCGGCTGCGGCGCTACAAAAATCGTCGCGCGTGCCCACCACTGTATATATATATATATATATATATATATAATATTATATATATATATATATATATATATATATATATATATATGTACTGTACTATATATATATATATATATATATATATAGTTCCTACCTTATAAGTGCATTGTTCCTACCACCTGATCGACTGCCGAGAAGCCCATTTCTTGGCATGCTGTTATAAGTATACCCATAAGAATATTGCTCAACTGCTCGTCGCTTTCAAATCGTCGGCTTTGAGTAGTTTTTTGATTCAGGAAACAGGTAAAAGTCACAAGGGGCCAGATCGGAGAGACAGGGAGGATGGGGTAGCTCTTCGATGTCGAATTTGTCGGTCATTGTGGTAAATTTAGTTAGTGTGGGCAGGAGCATTGACATGATGGAAGATCCATCCATTCTCAAAGAAATCCGGCCATTGGGGTGCGACCTTCCTGCATAATGTACATAATGTGATAAGCCTACGCAAAGAAGATGGTTAGATCTGAGAGGCGTTTAGTTGTCTATCTTCTTTAATTTTTATGCTGGCAGCTTCAGAATTTTCAGGAGGGTCTTCCTGAGCATAACTCATTAGCAAGGCTTTCGTGACCAGAAGAACACTTCTTAAACCACTCAAAACCCCGTGTACATGCTGGACAGAGGGGCATCACGCTTCTCTGACCATATTGTGCGTTTCAGTAAAGGTTTTATGTAAATGAACGTAAAACTTGATGGTAATTCTTTGTATAACTTGCAAATCTATTGGAAAATTATTGGAGTATGCTCAACAGATGTCTATTTTCAATGTTCTGACAAAGGTAAATGATGAGATATCGTGACGAAAATCGAGCAAAGTCTAGAAGAAGCATGTCTAATCCTGTTATTCTTTCAGCAATTAGTAAAAGTTCCGTTACTTTTTTATTATCCCACGTGTTATATATATATATCAGAGAATATTCCGCGCAAGATGAGGAGGGAGAACGAAACAAATGAAAAAATGAGGCAACCACCCGGGAATCGAACCCGGGATCTTCCGATTGCCGGTCAGATATGATAACCATTACACCATAGGCCTCACTCGATCAGATGCCGTAATTCTCCTACATACGCGCAGAAACCAATGCCCCAAGGGGGCACCTCCCGCATGCCGTACATTATATACATTTTAGCTGCAAACACGCAGTATAATTAACGTAAAGAACGACGCTTGTATAGGAGAATATTCCGCGCAAGATGAGGAGGGATATTCTCCTATACAAACGTCGTTCTTTACGTTAATTATACTGCGTGTTTGCAGTTAAAATGTGTGTGTGTGTGGTATATATATATATATATAGTGTGTGTGTGTGTGTTTTATAAGTAGTTTTCGATAAACTTTAAGTACCAAGTGATTTTCCAGTAAATTAGCTTAAAATTCAAAACGAGAAATTCAGGCATATAATTTTTATTTACGCTAATATAACATTAATAGTTTATTGTACAGGGAGGCTTAGGCTTGCAACTTGCCTGGGCCCTACCTAGTTAGTCGAGTGCGATAAACAGTGAGGTCCATCAATACTATAATAAAATCACATTTTCACAATTAATTTGCCGTCATAATATGTGAACAGTGGAATCCGTTATTCTTCCATCGATTGCTTTAGGATGGCATCCTGGTTGGATTGTTTGAAATCTTTCGTTTTGATGCAAAGGAAGTAGCGCAGGGAATTTCAACTTTCTCTATTTGATTCTCCACCAGCAACAAAGAAAATTACCTCAGCCTTCGTTACGGTCTGTCTGAACCATCATGCAGTAGTCGACCTCGAACGGGTCGTTGAACTGATACTAGTGCGGCTGACTGTTGTTGGGGAGTTCAGTTAAAAACCCAACAACATCGCAGCAGTTGGTGTCAGACCAACTGAACATCATTTTAACATCGATCAATCAAATTCTAAGCGAATGCCACTTTCGGTCATAATGTTTGCATTTCCTTCATAAGCTGTCTGAGGAGGATCACGCTGAGGGTTTTACACTGTAACAATTAAAAGAAAAACTTTCCTAATATTTAAGTGACATTTCATCTGCCATCAAATTACAGTGCAGTTATTTCTTTGATATCGTAGGGAAATATTACACTTCTAATGAGGTAAATTAAATTTAATTTTTAAGGAAAAGGGAAACATACTCGATGGCGGATCTAGGATTTTTGTTTCGGGGGGGGGGGGGGGGGGGGGGCTGGTTAGGTTGAGATGCGGTTCTGAACCCAACCTACAAAAACACTCGGTAATAAGTTTAAAGTTCAATGATTACTAATTTATTAGAAGAACAGCTAATGTAGAATTCTTTTAATGTTCAACCAAATCCAAAAAACACTTGTTTCACAATAGAAATAATGAACAGACAGATTTTAGCTTACTATCCAACCAAACTCAGAAAAAAGAAGACTCTTGTTTGTTAATAAGATAAATAAAACTACATTGATAACTGCTAATTTTTAGCTTGCTGCCATTATTGTAAATCTGTGAAATGCTGTAAAATTACTATATAGGGGATTTCTGTAAATCATATAATTCTGATGAGGAATGAATTGAGCAAATACATGTCAGTCTGCAATAGGTAAAAGTGAGTATGAGATTCAGGATATTCATAAAACAAAACTGTTTTATAGATATTGTATATCTCTAAATTTTATGCTCATCAAGAGAATAAACACAGGGTAATTTGGTGGCAGATGAGATGCCAACTAAGTACTGAGAAAGCTTTCCTTACATTTTACAGTGCAGGTTGCACGAGACACGGTCGAACTGCGGGATGTAGATGCTGGATGCAACAGCATTTTGCCAATCGAGCATCGGGGCGGCTGTGATATTTCTTGGCCAGCTTGTAACCCGGATCTGACACCTTCTTATTTCTTCATGTGGAGCTATGTGAAAAGTAAAGTCTTCGTGGCTCCTTCCAACAACCTGGAGCAGCTGAAGAACAAAATTACCGATAAGTTGTGCAGCATTTCTATGGAAATGTGACAGTAGTCTCCTAGCATTTCCGCAACTCAAGAAGACTAACCAATGACTCATATCAGTATTCGGCACAACATACTGCTGAGAGTCGCTCCACTCCACCCTCAAGTTCGTCAGATCAAAACATCGTGCAGTTCTAACAGACCAACACCTCACGGAGCTTCTCCGTACCGCCCTGACAGCATTTCAGTCCAACTTCAATTGACATGCATCCACAATGGAGACTCACAAGATGTCCAGCAGCAATAGGATGTCTTTAAATAATTGAAGTTCTGGGGCTAAACAATGTATCCGTAAAGGGATACGTGTCTCGTGGCTCTCGGCATATAATAAATAGTTTTGACATGCGGCTCATAGGGTTAGGAACTTCGGCCACACCTGATATATCCAATGGTTGTCCATCCGTTTATTTCGAGGAGATTTCAAATATTAGAAGTCGGATGCAGGGTTGTTTTTTTAAGAATTTTTAGAACTGCACATTTTATAGGCCACAGATAGATGAAAAATAACTTAGCCTGCACTATCCAGTATCCTGCTCACTCATCAATGCTATTTACTCATCAATCCTACTCACTTACATATGTGTTTTCAATAAAAAAAAGTTTGTGAACATAAATTTTAAACTTTTATTCTTTAGTTTATAAGTACTTTATGGGCTAACATACCTTAAATTAAACTTTACAGCACGTGGTAATATGTCTGTGAGATTCTTTTCATACGCACGGCGGCGACTATATGATACCGTTGATACGTTATTACTGATAATATTCTACATATCAACTAGAAATAGCCGATTTAATTTTAATTCATGATAACTGCTCTATTTGTGATCTAGTAAAGCGTACAACATACATCTTTGACCTACACACATTTGCCTACAGAATGGCACAATTTTTTTTAGAACTGCGTTCGATAACATTAAATAACTTTCCCACTGCTCAGTGAACTTAAGTGACGCTGGGTCTGGGTAGTAATTGGAAGAACGACCGTCCACCGCGTCCAAATTATGTAAACAACCGCAACGAGACATTAAATAACGGAAACAACGCCATTGTCAAGAAGAAGAAAGAAAAGGATCATCTTTTAAATATGAAAGATTCGAGGATAATTGGACTATCCAAATAACCTTCAAGCGATTGAAAATTTTAGAAACTTTTACTATTAAGAATAATAAAACATCCAAATCTAGTGATGGATCCTGTAATTGAGATCCTTAAAGAAGGCCAATTTGAAAAAAAGTTCTAGATTAGATTAAAAAAAACCTGTTCAGCGACATACCTTTGGTATCCCGGACCCGAACCGCATAGTTTCGTATTTCTCAGGTTGCGCATGAGCTCTTCATTTTTGGCTTTTGGACTTGGTTTCTTCATACCTCAAAAAAAAAAAAAAAAAAAGAAGTTTTTAGGTTGAAGAAAGATCAATTATTATTGACCCAAAACGTTCCTGTTATAGTTTTGAGGGAACCTTATTTGTAAAATTGATTATGTATATATACATTTGGCAAGTTTACACACACATATATATATATATATATGAGAGAGAGAGAACCTGTCTTCATAAGTAATAACCATGCAAGCCTTTTAAACGCATAAGCTACTTACGAAAATGTTTAAATTGTTTCTCCATTACTCTGAAAGCAAACAAATAAACAAACATGAGTAAAACAAACTACACACCTACACCATCAAAGCGAACACGCAGTGTATATACAGGGCGTCCCAAAAAAATGTATACACACTTTAAATAATTATAAAGGCAGTGTTTATTAAAATACATTTCATTTTCAAAATGTAATAGAATCTACAGACATTATTTAATTGTTTTGTCAACGCCTGTTTTCAAACTGACGTCCGTTCTGGTCCAGGCACTGCTGATAACGCGAAGCAATGGAATCGCAAACATCACGAAACATTTCGTTTGGTATTTGTGTGCATTCTCGTTCAATGGCTGCTCTCAATTCAGCGACTGTTGCAGGTTTTATAGCGTAGACTTTGTCTTTTAAGTATCCCCATAAAAAAAAGTCTAGTGGTGTGAGGTCTGGTGAACGCGGAGGGTATTCTACGAAACCCTTCGTCCAATCCACATCCACATCGTGCCAAGTACCACTCGCAATACTCCACTCTTCGGTCCGGATCATCTTCATTAATAGCATGGACTAATCTTGGAATGTAACTTTTCCATTGACAGCGCTCAAAATGCGTTGGACAGACGATTCTGAAATTCCTACCTCACGACTCGCTTGCCGCACAGATTTTCTTGACTTTGGTGATACGTTTCCAGTACTCTTTCTTGCTTTGTGGGGCTTGTCGATGTCCGTGGTCTTCCGGAACGCTTCTTGTGGACATTCTGAACAGTTCCATCGGCTTCAAACTTATCTCTAATTCGAGTGATGGTAAGTCGCGTTGGTGGATCTGTTTGAAACTCCCTCCTAAACTGTCTTTGCACTTCAACTGCGTTTTCACACTTCCAGTAGCATTTTAGAATGAATTTCCTTTGTTCAAAGCTTAGTCTGACTGCCATTATTAATTCTAATGGGTTTAACTTGGAAAGAAAGAAACATCAATTGAGCTATCAGCTTAAAGTGTGTATACATTTTTTTGGGACGCCCTGTATATATTTATTAGTGTTTCACTTTGCATATAAATAGAGAGGACTTACTCTCCCTCTGTACTGATTGGTAATTCTATGACTCCATTTTGATTACTCTCTGCTATTTTAGACTCTGAGGAATAAGCAAAAGAACAAAGAGATAAGATCTCTTTGCTTTTAATTTCAGGAAACTGTACGACTAAATTGGCTTCTAAATTGGAAGAAAAGGCTAAGAGCTAGGATGCATATTTTCATTTTTGCGTGTATCTGTTCATAGTTTACACATACAATATTTTAGATCCAATAAAATTAAAAATAATAATTTATGAACGTCGGTGAAATTGGCTGCTTTTATTTTTCTATGAAGTAAATTTCAACTTAATTTCAAAATTTCATTTGTTTTAAATGTATATTTCAAAGATTTTATAAGTTCTCCAACGTCACCCAGTTACCATGGAAACCAATACAGTACATGACTTTTGAAGGACACCATCTATTTGGAAAAGTATTTTTACGAGTAATGTGACAGTTATTGTTCTTTAAGTTTATAAAATATTACCCGATTACAATTATGATATGCCAATTTTACGCTTTATTTACACTTTCTATTAAGGATACGCACGCACACATTTCTAAAAACAAATTCTTAGCACAAATGCTACGAATTTTCTCTTCAGAGGTCTGCGATACATTTAGAATTGAGGGTCATTTATTCTATATAATTTATTAATTTTATTGTGAAAAGGCAAAATTTATTTCTGGCTAAAAAAGAAGCTTTGGTTTAATATACTTTTTATCATTTAAGATTAGGGTTTTCAAGACTCGTTTTTATAAAAGGTATTTTTCCCACTTAATGCCGTTCTCACTTCATTCTACTCCCAAGAGTGTGAAAGTCTCGCGTGATAATCTCAAAGACGGCAACTTTCAAGACGACCTATTCTTATTCCCAATATTGGATTCCTACTTTAAGTTAGACTTTTTTTTTCATATAGAAAATACCTCTCGAACCTGCAATCGTGTCACGGTCTGTTTATACCCTTTCCCAAATCAGGAATCTATCTCTCTCTCTCTCTCTCTCTCTCTCTCTCTCTCTCTCTCTCTCTCTCTCTCTCTCTCTCTCTCTCTCTCTCTCTCTCCTCTCTCTCTCTCTCTCCCAGATTTGGAATTCACATTTTGAATCCATGATATCTAATTTTAGTTAAAATTTTAATACAAGGTTGTTTGATGGGGTTATTTAACCACCTTCACAACATCTAAGGTTATATGACGGAGGGGACCTACGCCTTTACATGGGGTTCCAACCACGGGTCATTACACAATCTGGACGCGGAAGATGGTCCACCATCCAGTTACTCTACAGCAGAGCTTTCCAAACTTTTCACGTTGGCGACACACTAATTAATTTTTGTTATCAAATATCAAATATCAGATAATTTTTCAGTAGGTGGTTTATCTTGTAGCCGATTTTGTTGATAGAAAAATCAAAATTTTCAAAATACAAAAAAATTGAAAATAATTAACTAAATTTGGCGACACACCTGGGAGGTATTGGCGACACACTAATGTGTCGCGACACACAGTTTGGAAAGCTCTGCTCTACAGACTCAGTGTCGCTTGACTTCGCTAATCGACGGGAAGAGGCGTTACGACATTGGCCAGAACGCAGCCTTGTACAACGGTACATTCTATTAAGAAATAATAAAAAACAAAATTGTTTTGAAAAGGAAGCAAATTTCTTTTTTTTTTTGTAAATACTTCTCAAATTAAATGTTAATGTATGAATATTTCTTAGTATTTTCAATATTTATATAATTTTACTTATAGCCAAACCTATACATTCGTACACATATACACTATTTTTTGAACTAAATCTACTGCTTCCTCGTATGGAAAATGCAAATCAAACTTAATTAAGGATCTCACATTGGAATGAAACTTAGTTAACAGCTAAAACATACTTTTAAGACTTCGATCTTTAAAAAAATATTTATACTGTAACATATTATTATTATGTACTCGTGTATGTATATATATATATATATATATATATATTATATATATAATATATGCCCGTATCCAGGGGGGGGGGCAGACGGGCACGTGCCCTCCCCGAAATTTCGTGAAAAAATATTTTTTTGAAGGGTTTTAATTTTTTTGCTTTTTTGTTTAATAATATAATTTTGTATAAGACGCTGCTGAACGTCAAAAGAAGAGCAGCGTAGTCAGCAAAAATTTTATATACTGTAAACAAGGGTATTTGAGTCTAGCAAAGCTAAAGTGATGTTGTTTGTGTGAGTTTATATGTGGTGTGTTGGTGGAATGCATAGCTACCGGCATAGCCACTGGCTGTCAACACAGACCGGCATATTGTTGGTTATGTGGATTGTGCTTGTGCTAGTCTTAGTTCATATAGGTGTATTATTTTCGTGTTATTAACTTGAGTGTTCTCATCTTTTCAGAATTAATGAAGAAGATTACTTCATTTTTGTGCCGATTAAGCGGCAAAGAATTGATACTAGTGAAGGGCAAAGTTCCCGAAGTGAAAATATTGTCGTAACTGAATGTGATACTACAGAACAAATTACAAATTTACCAGTGAGCAATTTCAGAGACATTCATTTGAATTTTTTTCTGAGCTTCATTTCATACATCATCTACTTGCAGTTAATGAATTTAAAGTAACGCCACCCTATGCACCCTCAATGCTCCTAAGAAGAGCTATACACACTATTATCTATTTTCTGAAGTTGGTGTGCCCCCTCCCGAAAAAAAATCCTGGATACGGGCCTGTATATATATATATATAATATATATATATATATATATATATATATATATATATATATATATATATATATATATATATAGGGTGTTAGGGTGTACCATTTTGGATCATTTTCAAAAAGTCAAGGTCCAGGAGTCTAATGTTGTGCCAAATGATGTCCTAAACACGAATTTTACAGGCATTTTCTAATCCGACAAATTTTGAATCCCCCACCCCCCTTGAAATTTTGCGCATCCCCTTTTCCTAAAAAACCCATATATCTCAAACACTATCAACTTTATCGAAAAATGTTATAGAATAAAAATTATTTAGAATCAACAGTTCTACTAGAAAAGTTCATCAAAATAGAAATTTACTTAATTTTGAAAATTTTCATTTATTTTTTAAAAATTTTAATTAAAAAATTTTTTGCTTGCAGTGCCTTCTTCTTAAATAAGGTGTTACCGCCACCTTTGAAGCATCACCCAATGCAGCTTCGCGGCGATGGGCTTTGTATTTGCTAGTTATAATGCAAATCATAATTAGTTTTATTATAACTTGCCTATACAAAGTGAGGACAACCTCAAAACTATATATATATATAAAATAAAGCTAAAAATTAACACTTTATCTATAGTTGTGAGGTCCCATCGTTTTTTTTTCCTTTATTCAACACTTTCCTCAAAAAAATAAAAAGAAACAAGTTTCCTAATTAAAAATCATTGATATAAGAGCTTTTTAAACATAAAAATAAGAAAAGACAATTTATGGTATATTTAATAAAAAAAAAAATCAGCCTCTTCTAAATTAAAACAATCTCTGCAAATAAAAATACCTAATCTATCTGTTAATGAACTATTCTTTACTGAGTTTCATTTTAAGAGTCTCTTTACTAGGATCAGGAATTAGTCTTCTATTCTCTTCCACAATTTGCAAAAGACCTTGAAATTCTTCTTCATTTGACATTTGTCATGAAAGTCTTGAACCAGCTTGATTCCTCTTTCAGCGGTATCATTGACTACTCTAATAGATGAAAGAATGTTTTTTAGTTTGTTGTAGTCATCGACCTCTTCCCATGTTGATGCTGGTTTCTTTATCCATGAGTCTGGTTTTGACCCACAGCATTGAAATAAATGCCATGAAATTGGACCTACTAGCTGATGAAGCTTTGTGTCTTCCTTTAAAATGGGGAAAACAGGTTGCCCACATACATAATTTTCTGGAACTGGATATTTGTTTAAGGATTTTGCGATCTTATCTTTTTCATCATTACTTAGCGATCCAAAGAAACTCAAAGGGACCACTTCCTCCGTCAAATACCAGTAATGATTGGCAAAAGATTTCAAAGCAGCATTTGCAACTTCCCTATCTTCCTTCTTGCAATTCACCAAATCATGATAAAACTTCAGATCATTAGCTAGACTATCTAGTGAATTAGAACATAAAAGCCAGTATTTTCCATAAATTAATGCATTAAATAGACACATCTCTTTAATTTCTTAATCAATGATTCATCATATGATGCTTGGTGGGCAAAAGCATACATTTTATTTGTATACAAAATCATTGCCATCCACCTGGCACGGTGCATTGCACCAGGTTTCCGCCAATGACTGTTTTCTCTGGAAACCTTCCTAAAAGCATTAAAGTTGTTTCAGCAACTTCCTTATAGTCATCACGTGGAAAGCAGTCAGATTTTCTTAAACATTGGGTCATAAATTCTACACATTCTTCCTTTAGGCCTCTTTGATACCTTGATTTAACATCAAGAACATTGTATGTAGATTTCGTATTAATTTTCTTCCATTTAGACTCGCGAAATTCTTTGAATAACTCAAACTCAGGAGATTTACTTGGGCCAAAAATGGTTTCATACACAGCACACAAAACTCTTTCAGCCACATGATGGCGGTATGCTAACCAAATCAATTCTTTTGCAAAAGTTCTTCAAGTAACTTACAGGAACCTTTCATCCATCCTGAATTGGATGCAGTGGTATCAAATGATACTCCAAAGACATTTGCTTCAAGTTCCATTTTTCAATACTTTGAAATACAGAAGTGGCTTGAGACAATCCAGTGGAATCATCTATTATGAAACTGATAAAAGTTTTTCTACATTTGGGTATCCAGTAACAAGTATTGCAAGGCGGTCTTCTTGTTCTGAACATGATTAGTAAGCAGCTTGCTATCCCAATGTACTAGGCAGTGATCAGGAGGAGTAAAATCTTTGATGCAAGCTTCATATTTTCGTTTTCTTGTCTTTCGAGCGGCTCTTGCAGATGTGGTCCTGGAGAGAGACAGTTTTTCAATATCCTTGCCACACCTAATGGCTACTGCAGCAGCAAAAACAGTCCGTTGTCCAATAGAGAGATTAAGTCTGTCTGCGGTGGAGGAAACCAATGGCGAGGCAAGAATATTTTTGGGGCTGGAAGCATTTGAAGGTCCTGCTGTAGGTTCTGTCGGAAACTCTTCATAGCTGTCTGTCTCAGAATGGTCGTGCTAGAAAGAAGGGTCTCTGATGTTCTGGCTGTAGCACTCACTTGCTTCACTGATTTATGTTTCTCTTTGCGTTTCTTCTCTTTCTCTAATCTAATGTACTTGCGCTGTACTTTTGATGCATAATCTGCATCTAGCAAACCTAAACATGTTTCTCGTTTTGTTCTTTGATCTTCTAAGAATGAAATATCATATGCTTTCTGAGGCTCAGTTCTCATGCGGTCTTTTTGGATTAATTCAACGGCATTTTGAGAAGAGATGTCAAAAAGGGAATCCATAATTTTCATGAAATTAGAGAGTTCATTTTCAAAGCTTGCTTTTTTTTGTGCTTGATTAAATTATTATGCATTTCTTCTAGATTTAACAGCATCTTCCTGCCTTTAGGGTTTTTACTAATATCTATAGTAGGAATGCATGCTTTTTGCCATATTATTAGTAGCTTCTGTAGAACTTCATTAACAGTAGAATCTTTTGTAACTTTTGGACCCTTATACTGCATTCTCCGTAAATAAATAAAATGGCTTAGAACATCTTTATTGGATGGTAAAACAATTTTAGATGAACTCATAATATCAGCCTGCAAGCGACCAAGAATAAAGTCATGCTGTTTTGTAGCTGTTTGACTCATTTTTTATTTATTTTCAAATAAAGCAGTCTGAAAAGAAACAATAAGAGTAAAAACAATGCTTGTTTATTAAAATTCAATGTAAAAAAGGATTTTTAAATTTGGATTATACTCACAATATACTCATAAATAATGTAACTTAAGCACCTTATTTTATATTAATGCAATAAGGTGCTCTTGGACAAAAGAAAATGAAACTTTTCAAAATTACGTACATTTCTATCTTAATGAACTTTCCTAATAGAACGTTTGATTCTAAATCATTTTTATTCTATAACATTTTTCGATAAAGTTGATAGTTTTTTAGATATATGGGGTTTTTAGGAAAAGGGGATGGCAAAATTTCAAGGGGGGTGGGGGGGATTCAAAATTTGTTGGATTAGAAAATGCTTGTTAAATTCGTGTTTAGGACATCAATTGGCACAACATTAGACTCCTGGACCTTGACTTTTTGAAAATGACCCAAAAATGGTACACCCTAATAGGGTGTGGCATAAGTCGCTTTACCGAGAATAATGAAATCACCTTGCGAAGAATAATACACTGAACAACAAATAGCACGACACAGTTCTTTGTTATTATTCAACGTCTCGAACTCTTGGAGTATCAGTCTTCATGTGATCGAAGATCCAAGGTTTCTGGCCGTAGACTCTATCTTTGATTATATTATTCAATGTGGGGTATAATCAAAGATAGAGTCTACGACCAGAAACCGTGGGACTTCGATCACATGAAGACTTTGATACGCCAAGAGTTCGAGACGTTGAATAATAACAAAGAACTGTGTCGTGCTATTTGTTGTTCAGTGGTTCAAAGAAGTAAGGTGTGTATTGAACATGATGGAGGACACTCCTTACAATTTCTGTAATAAATAATAAATATTAGTCTTCGCAAGGTGATTTCATTGTTCTCGGTAAAGCGACTTATGCCGCACCCTGTATATGCCGAGGGGTCGACCGCAGGTCGATCGTCAACCGTCGTTCAAACTCACACAAAGTATATATATATATATATATATATATATATATATATGTGTGTGTGTGTGTGTGTGTGTGTATATAAATAAAACAAAATAACTACACCATTGCAGGTTAAAGAACTCTGTTAATGTTAAGAACAAAAAAAAAAATTTTTATCCATTCATTGTTCATTGGTTTAATTGAAGGGAGAGTATAACTCGAAACCGAATAGAGAAGAAAGGAAGAAAGTCATTATGCGTTATCGGTACTGAACAATATACACTATATTATATATGACTCCAAACAAATTGAATTTGTCAGAGTCAACGTATTCGCTTTATCCTTTCTCCTCTTTATTAAGAGTTGATCACGTGACCTTGAGCTATGACCAACTTCGTTTACATTCACTGAAAACAATAACAAATTTATAGCTTCTGTCCACTGAAAAAACAAGTTAATTTACCATTTAAAATAAAAACTTTCATTAATAGCTTTTAGTTTTGTTACCACTTCACTTCTGTTCGTTTGGGCACCCTCATGAATTAAGTAGAGATAAGTTTGTTAGGCCTATATATATATATATATGACAGCTAGGTATCTACTAAATTAATGAAATTAAAGTAAAGAGAGAGTGAAGGAAGCAAACGTAACATAAGTTAGTCTAAGATCGTCGTTGTCTGCTTGGTTTTAATTGGTTAATTGGTCCTTTAAACTTTCTACTGTCGTTTCAACAGTCACTGAGTCTGGCATAACGCCTTTATTCAGGACAGTTAAGACCCCCTTCGTCGAACTGTTTCCCAAGACTTAATTGGGACATATAGCTTACGGTTGTGTTCTGTAAGATCACTGCAATCGCCACACTTTTTGATTCTCTCCACATTTCTGTTAAGTTAACAATATTTAACCTATATATTAAAACCAAATTATTTTCATTATAAGTAAAAATCTAGTTTTGATAAATGAATTGTACGTCAAATATTCATATAAAAAGTATAAACTCGTCCGTGCTTCATTCGTGTTTCCTGCACTTACAGACATTTTTGAGAATATCTAATCATAACAATATGTTGGGTAAAAAATGGAGCCTTCAGAGGTCCGTGTTTCGTATGTATCTAATACAACTTAATCAAGTGTATTCAAAATCTTAGGAAATTATACAGGCCTCATTATAGGTTTATATGCTCTCAGTGGCTGAAAATTTAAACTGAAAAACTACTACGTGACATTGGGTCTGGGTAGTAGTTGGATGGGTGACCCTCCTCTGCGTCCAGGTTATGTAGCAACCCGTGGTTCGGATTCCACCCTCCATCATATGGCCTTGGATATTGCGAAAGGAGTTAAACAGCTCTAACAAACAACAACAACAACAATGTGTTACGTACAATGACCATGTACTGTAATTAATATACAGAGTGTCCCAACATTGAAATTCATAACCCGATGGGAAATACATTTATATATTGAACCATATGATAAATGTTCGCATTGTTCCTCATTTAGTTCACAGCACGTTAATGTAATTAATGAATGAAACCAATCAATTAATGTAATTCCCATTTGATAGAGACTTTTCGGACACCCTGTATTTCAGTGAAAATTATTCAAATCGGAGCTCGAACGTTTAACAAAACCCTCTTACCAAGCCCCGGGAGAGGAATCATGGGCCCTGTTGCTACTTTTGACTCCGGGCCCCATTACCCCCGATCAACTCCTCTATCTTCCAGCCCGGGCCCTGGGGCTTTGACACCTCATGCACCCCCCTCTCCTGGTCTTGCCTCCTACGGAAGAAAAGTAGCCTAACATCAAAACCTGATTTTCAGTATATATCCACTAAAAATATTTTAATGAAAATTATTCCACTAAAGAGAAATAAATAATTAATAAAATATATAAATTCACTGTAAATTATTTTATGTTAACTATAAATATCGGGTACTGACCGTACTGTACACAAGGTGTCCCATAAGTAGTGTTCCCTCTAAGCTGCGCACCTGCGCTGCCGCGCAGTAATTTTTCTGGTGCCACGCACTTGAATATTCCTGCCGCGCAAACTCTGTTATGCGATGTTCACGAAATTTTTAAATCAGCAATTGATGCAACAATCTCATTAGAAATTTGTTTAGTGGCAGTGCAGCACCACCAACAAAATTAAGTCAAATGTCTTACAAATAGGCTAAAATAACATATATACAGGGTGTCCCATAAGTCTGGAACCATAGGGTAAAATAAGTAATTCATGTTTTTCCGTTTATGCAAGTGCCCATGATGTCTTTGAGTAAGGAAGAACGCATCCAGGTAATTCTGCTCGTAGGAAATCGGAGTCAGAGGAAGGTCGCTGAGGAATTTAACAGATTGCATCCGGACCGCGCGCCGATAACACAGCTGTGTCGGCGAACTTGTAGCAAAGTTCAGGGAAACGAGATCCATAGGAGATAAACCACGTAGTGGACCTCCGAGGACATCCACCGACGATGACACAGCCGCTACCATCCTCGCTCATTTCACAAAGTCCCCAAAAGTCTCTTCGGCGTTTTTATTGCCGTTTTTATTATTTTGCCCTATGGTTCCAGACTTACGGGACACCCTGTGTGTATATATATTAGTGATGTAGCGGATGTCATTTTTTTCACATCCGCGGATGCGGATGCGGATGAGGATGTTTGGTTTCAACATCCGCGGATGCGGATGCGGATGTCTACATTTTCGTTATTTTTTAGGATATATTCGAGATTTGTTGTGTTTAACGTATATAATAAGTTATTACATAGAGAGAGATGTAGCTATAATGTAGTATAATTGATTAATTGTACAATAATTGCTGTACTTTTCTCTGAACATATAAAATAATATCAAGCATCTAACTAATATAGAAATCAATTAGTGAATTCGTCTGCAAATAAATTCGTTATATTTTGTTGAGTTTCAGCCACAATTAGAAACCATAATTGTGTTACCAGGATGCGGGACGTGAACCCAACTCAAATGCACCCCACCGACCTCTTTCCCCAACCTCCATCCTTATAGAAAGAGATCTTTAATTAGCTTGATAACTATTTATATTAAGTTTAAAGTTTTATTAGGCATATTTATAAATGAGTAATTAAAATAAAGTAAACTAAGATGTTCATCGTTTAATGTTCAAACTTAATTATAGGAAGGTTATGCTTAAAGAACATTAACTTTTCTGCTTTTTTTGCTGCCAGTCTGTTTCTCTTTTCATCATATATTAATCCAGCACTGCTAAATAATCTCTCGCTTGGTACGTTTGTTGGAGGACAGGCTAAATGTTTCCTCGCAAGTTTACTCAAGTATGGATAGATATTCTGCGTATTTTTCCACCAACTAATAGGATTGTCACATGCAGCCAGGCGTTTTTCTTGGTGATAGCTCTCGATCATTTTTACTACATCTTTTGACATCGCGTAGGTCTCGTCATTGCTGCTTGACTCAAGAAACAGAGAGATAGATTCTGTGATAGATTTGCTTGTTGAAGGTGTTGGTTCTGTCACTGAAACTTTTATTCTTTTGGTGGGTGGCGAAGCGACAGATTCAAGAGATTGAAGCTCTTCAACTGCTTTGCCAAGTGATGATTTAACTCGTTCTAATGTACTAGGTGAAAATAACTTAGCTTTGTAACGTGGATCTAAGTAGGTTGCAAGAGAGTAACTTCATACAAGAACAGCCTCTCGTCTTGTCGCTTGCATCACTTTTGCGCACAATGAACTAGTTCTATTAATATAGTAGAATTTGATAATTTCCGCTTATTAATGACGTTTTATCTCAACGGTCCACATCCGCACGACATCCGCAGTCCAAAGTGCGGATGCGGACGCGATGCGAAAAATGTGCGGATGTTCCGCGGATGCGGATGCGGATGTGACCTACATCACTAATATATATATATATATATATATATCTTTGCAAGACGCATTTATAAATGAACAGGCAGCTAATGTTGTATTTCCAATGTTGCAAAAGTCCCACTGTCACATTTGTCCTAGAAAAACCACGCAACTCTTGCAGCGGTTCTGCTCAAAAATTAAGAAATATAGGATACAATGCATTTTTATTTTATTCGGGTTGATGGGGTGTTTTCAGCATTAAATTGTAATTGCATAGTAGTATATCTTCAGAAAGGATAAACAAATCACATATTTGCTTAATATCAATGGCATATTAATTTCTAAGTCACATGGTAATAATTCGTCAAACTGGGAGTACTACAGTATTAGCAACCTCCCCATATAAGAAATTATCATTGTACTTCTGTATTTTATGTGTAACTGCAAATGTACAGTATATTAACACCTCATTCTTAAAAATGATAAAAATAAAAAAGAATTGAAATGCTAGTTAATTGTTTCAAATTATTGCATATACAATATGCATCATATGTTGTTGACATAACAATGTACTTAGGACCAGAAAGTCTTCCGCACAAGGATTTGGTTTGCGAAACATTCTATTAGAAACCACGGATGATCGGCAGAAGAGACTGGGATGGATCGAAAAACAAAGATCAATGCCAAATGAGGTGAAAATTCTCATAGATAATGTTTTACTTGCTGTATAGATGAACTGGTCTATGAACTCTGTCCAACATATACACAATCACATGGCAAAGTATCTCAAACTGCCAGAGAACTGGAGACGCAAAAATTATGCTTTTAAGTTTATGGAATCTATTAACAGTGTTCTCCATAAAAAAATCATGTCAGAGATTAGCTTGTCATCCTATCACACGCTTATTATTGATGAAAGCACGGATATTTCTGTTAACAAGATGCTTATAATTTATTTTAAGTTTAGAGTTACTGCATCTGCTGTGCATAAAACAGTTTTTGGTAGAATTATGAAATTACATACAGTACTTGCAATGCACAAGCTATTACAGCTGCGATCAAGGATTTCTACTCAGAATGAAGTGGACCTGACGAAAATGGTGATGTTCACTTCAGATGGTGCCTCTGTTATGTTAGGAAAAAACAATGGTGCTGCCACGCAGCTTAAGAAATGCATTCCACATTTAACGGAATAACTGTGTAGCCCATCGAGAAGACTTAGGATTAACTGATACCGGGAAGAACGTACCAATAATGAAGGAAATAGAGACACTATTGAGGACCATTTATACAATTTTCTGTAGATCTACAGTTCGGAAAGGACAGTTTGAGGAAATAGCAAATGTCACAGAAAACAAGACTGTATCTAAATGCAAAAAACTTCACTTTTTTCTAATTGAAGGTCAAAATATGAAAATAAAAACCCACTCTAATAGACAGAGTTTATTTCCACGACAGTTTCGACGCCCACTGGCATCCTCCTCGGGTGGGTTTTTATTTTCATAAAGACTGTATCTTTTAAACTACTAAATGAAGTAAAGTCTAATTGCTTTAGAAGTAAAGTTTTATCTCCCTAATGTATGATCATTTAGACCAAAGGTTTCCAAGAGAAGAAGTGAATAATTGGGCAACTTTGGACTTCACCTCACTTTCATCAAAGCATAGCAATTACGAATTTGGTGCAGAAAACATCATCAAACTAGTTGACAAGTACAGAAGCATTTTGGACCTTAGTCCAGTGCATCGATCTACTCAAACCACTATGGATGAGAGAGAATTCACTGTAAATCAGTATGATTTCAAATATATAATTGCGGAGAAAAGTGTAGAAAAGTTAATTACAAATTTCCAGGAAATGGTGAACTTCAGTTTACAGAATGAATAACAGTTCAGTGTAGTTTCTCAACTGATAATATATGTGCAACCTTTCAAGCTTCTAGTGCTGATTGTGAGCGAGGCTTCAGCCCTATGAATAATATTAAAACTAAATGTCGAAACAAAATGAAAGATCACCTTGATATGCTAATGAGGATAAAATTTCACTTGTCAAGTGGTGGAAAAGTGAATCTGGACACAGTTTATAAACATTGGAAGAATGCAAACGACAGAAGAGAAAAGGTTCGTGAACAAGGACAATCTGCGTCTGCCACATCATCAAGCAAGCCTATTACTGACTCAGGGAAATAACATTGCTTTTCATGTGTCAAAAACAAAAAGTGTTAAATTTTGTGTTAAAAGATTAATGCATATGATGATGATGATGAAGAAGTGCTCTGCCCATTGGCAGGTCCATATCATGACTTCCTCCAGGCTACCCTGTCCTGTGCCAGAACCTTTGTTTGTTGATAGGTTCTACCTTCCTTGATGTCATCCAACATCTTCACTCTTCGTCTGCCACGCATTTTCCTTCCCTCTGTTCTCCCTTCAACTGGACATTTGAGCAGTGGTCTAATGTCCTTTGGTCGTACGAATCCAAGTTTAATTTATTGGAAAGTAATAGTCAGGTGTCCTTTCGTCATCGTTCTGCGGAAGAGTATCATCCTGACTGTATAGTGAAGACTGTGGAGGGAAGAGGGGGATCACTCATCGTTTGGACTTACTTCTCTGTTGCAGGGCCGAGTTCTCACATTCCATGTACCAGCCCTAATCCAACCTTTATGAGGGTCTCGTCCCGGTTACGTCGTTTGCTTCATTTGTAGCCGTAAAATTTGTACTCTAAACTCTAAATAAAATACTGATTTTAATTGTCGAGAGATATGATATAATGAAATAAAATGTTCAGCAGCTTATGTTTTTAATGACTCCTAATTTATATTATCTTTACTACTTACATCATTTTACATAACTCTGGTGACTTATTAAAATATATATATATATATATATATATATATATACCCGGCTAGGGTGGTCCACAGAGTGGGGTAAAAAATCGAAGTTCAATTTTCTTTCCTCCCAGGCTATAATCTGGTTCCTTTTAGGTAAAAAATATTTCATGTAAAATTTAAGGCAAATCGAATAACTTTTAGGGGTGGCTCAAAGCTGTTTTTTGTATACCATTATGCCCTTTATTAATATAGTGAATAATTAAAAGAAACATTATTTACAGATACATTAACTAATGATTATTTTTCTTTCAGATAGATTTATTAAATTTACAGGTTTTGCAATGTCAAATAAACGTACATTTTACTTAATGAAAAAGTCAGAGGAAACAATCACTGGAGCCAAGCTGCCTTCCCGTGGCCAGGTCCTCCGCATGTTCCTCCACCATCATCAAGTCTTGAAGAAGGAGATCAAACCTAGTTCAGAAGCTGTTTTTGAAGAATTGCGTCTCTTCTGGGAGAGAGCCCGAATCCCTACTCAAAGGAAAGACCACATTCTTCACAAAATTCAGGCTCTACACTTGGAGTGGAAAGCGATTAAGAAGAATGCTGGGAGGAAAAGCAACTCTCAGTTAGAAAAAGAGAAAACCTTTCAGGAAGAAATGGAGAACCTATTTGATGTCGCCCATGCTGATGCCTTTACCTTAATCAAAAATGAAGAAGACCGGCAGTTCTTGATCCAACAAAGGAAAGCGGGACGAGTGGGATCAATGGTCTCTGCAGATATGGTGACTGACAAGGCAGAAAAGAGAGCTGCTGAGAAGCAAATGAAATTCGTAAATAGGAAGCGGAAAGCTGAAGAAGAAAAATATGCTGCTTCACAGGAAGTTATGCTAGATCAGGGAAGTTCTTCTTCTGAGTCTTTATTTGAGTCAGAAAGAGAAGATGAAGATTACCTTATTAATCCCCCATCTACCAGCGGACCAACTCCACCAAAGAAAAAGGCAGCAAAGAATATCATATCTCCTGAATTGGCTGCTGCTCTGGACAGGACTGGCATCAGTGACAGGAGGGCCACCTTTGTATTAGCTGAAACTGCATCTAGCCTTGGTCAAAATCTTTCAGAGGTGAACATCTCTCGTTCTTCAATCAAAAGGCACCGAGAGAGGCATCGAAGGCAAATAACCCATGCCATTAAAGCTAGCTTTAGTCCAAGTATTTCGATTGTCCACTGGGATGGGAAGTTGATCCCTAATCTACTTGCCAAGAATGAAAAGGTAGACAGACTCCCAGTCCTTGTCTCTTCAGTTGAATCAGGTGATTCAAAACTGCTTGGTGTTCCCAAACTACCAAGTGGAACAGGGGAAGCTCAATCAGCTGCAGTGTATAATCTTCTTTCCGAATGGAACATAGATAAGTCAATAATCGGAATGTTATCAGATACTACAGCATCAAATACAGGAACAAACAGGGGAGCATGCGTTCTTCTGGAACAGAAACTTGGTCGACCACTCTTCTATTTTGCCTGTAGGCATCATTGCATGGAAGTCATGTATGGAGGAGTGTTTGAAGCAGTCCATGGTTCATCTTCTGCCCCTGAGCCACTTTTGTTCAAAAGGTTCCAATCTATGTGGGACTACATTGATTTAAAAACCTTCTCTACATCACAGGATGATGATGAGATGAAGGAGCAAGTTGATCCTTTCAGAAATGAAATAATTGCCTTTGCCAAAGAACATCTGGCCACTGGAAATTTTCGAGATGACTATAAAGAGTTTTTGGAACTTTCTTTGATCTTTCTTGGTGAAAAAATTGAAAGTTACACATTCAAACGTCCTGCTGGCACGCACTATGCAAGGTGGATGGCTAAAGTTATCTATGCCATCAAAATGTGGCTTTTTCGAAATCAAATCACCCTGACTCCTCGAGAGAAGAAAGACCTGAAAACCCTTACCCTTTTTGGAGTCCTAATCTACTTAAAAAGCTGGATCACTGCTCCTATTCCATCACAAGCTCCGAAGAATGATCTGGATCTTATCCAAAAGTTAAAGGACTATCATGACCAGAAAGTGGCCAAAGCAGCTCTCAAGAAATTTGAAAACCACCTATGGTATTATGGTACTTATCAGAAGAACTGGTGGCCCTTGCTCTCTTCGATCAAACTGTTGCACCAGACACCAAGGGAATCATGGTCCAGTGTATGAGGGAAAAGGAGGGGTCATTAGACTTCTCAGAGAGAAGACTCAAGGAATGCAAAGCAACACTGAAATTAGAAACTATTGCACAAAGAACTCATTAAAGCTTCTTAAGGCCCTACCGACCAATATTAGTTTTCTTGATGATGACCCCAGCACCTGGGAGGAGAATGAAAACTTCCAAGAAGCTAAAAGAATCATAGGAAACATCAAAGTAGTTAATGATCATGCTGAAAGGGCAGTAGCTCTCATTCAGACCTTCAGCGGAACTCTGACGAAAGGAGAAGATCAACTCCAGTTTCTCTTAAGTGTGGTGGATGAGCACCGAAAGAGGTTTCCTGATTCTAACAAGTCCACAATCTTAGCTGGGCAACAATGAGTGGCCTGGTCAGCCATGATACCCCCACCAACAAGCGGATAATACCCATATATATGGGGGGGACCCAGAAGCCATGAACGTGGACTTCTGGGGGTAGTTGAGCCACCTCTAAATATTAACCGATTGAACCCAAATTTTGCTCAGAGAAGTCTTTTGGGAAAAGGAACCTAATGAAACCCTGGGAGGAAGAATTTAAAATACTTCCATTTTGTGGACCACCCTAATTATACCCCCTCGATTAGGTACTCCGGCTTGCCGGGCCGAGGGGGGTCGTACACCTCGTGGGTTGTTGGGGTTTCCTCAACTCCTCGCGGGGTGTGGGCGAAGAGTTACCTAGTTGCGTTTTTTTTTTTTTTTTTTTTTTTTTCCCTTCCTTTTCTTTTTGCTCCCCTTTTTTTCCGTCTCTTCCGGAATTTTTTTGTCTTGACTCGGTCTTGAGCCTCTGTCAATTGTAGTATCCCCCCCCTCTGTTTGTATTTTGCAGCCTTGGGGTCATCGGGTGCACCCGCCGGGGGGCATCGCTCCGTGGCTGAGCCGTGCTCTGGGGACGGTACGGGCGCCCGGACCGCTGCTGCGTCTGGATTGGGTCTTTGCTTGGCCCTTAACGGACAAATCTCCGTAGTGCCAATCTGCTGTTTTTAAAACGACAGTCAGGTTGGGGGGCGGGCTACCCGGGACGTTGGGCCTGCGCCTTGAAGGATGCAGCGGCGGATGGTGCATTGCCTTGGGTCCGAGGCTGTCTTTTTTGTAAAGCTATTGTTTATGGGTTCAATTTCAAAACTTCAATCCCTCCTGTTGACGACTCTGGCCCGCCCTTGGATTTGGATAAGACTTCTACTTCTGGTCGTTCAGCGGCCTCTGCCTCCGCTGGATTGACCTTAAGCCGTATGGCCCCCTCTCGTCCTCTGCGGCGTCTGGCTCTCGTGGCCGGACTCGTGGTGGCCGTAGGGCGGGGTCTTCGCGGCCCTCGTTCTCTCGCCCACTCTCGGTTACCGTTACACATGGACCTGTCCCTGCTGTCAATTTCTGTCCGGTGGACAGGTTCCTTGTTCTCCGCCCTTCCGCTGGCTCCCTTCCGGGCAACTCGGAACGGGTGTTTCAGCGTCTTAAGACGGTGGGGTTCCCTGTCGTTATGATATCCGCCCTCTGAAGGATGGGTCTCTTCTTTTGAAGTCCCGTTCTTCGGGGGTGACTGAGTCCCTTCTACAGTTGCAGGATGTTTGGGTTGCAGAGTTTCTGTGACTCCCCATCCGCAATTGAATAGCTGTCAGGGCACCATTTTCGCTTCCCGTCTGCTGTCAATCCCGGTTGGCGAGTTGCAGGAGGATCTTGCCCCCCAGGGGGTAACGAAGGTCTTCCGCTTTTCGTCGCGCCGGGATGGTGCTCTTACCCCGTCCGCTCGTCTGCTCCTGACCTTTGACTCCCTTGTGCCTCCGGCCCAGGTGTTCTGGGGCGTGGGTGATCGCCGGTCGTGTGAGTTTTCGGTGCGACCGTATGTGCCTGACCCGGTTCGCTGCTTTGGCTGCAACCGGTTCGGCCATGTTAGCTCTGCGTGCCGCCGTGAGGGTAAGCTATGTGTCCGCTGCGGTGGGCCTGCGCACCCTACCCCGTGCACGAAGCCCCCGCGGTGCTCGAACTGCTCGGGGGCCCACCCTTCCTCCTCTCGGGACTGCCCCGTTTTCAAGTTTGAATTCGAGGTGCGGTCCTTAAGGACTACCGAATTCCTTAGTGCGCGGGAGGCGCGCGATAGGGTCCGTGACCGGGAGCCGCGGCGGGGGTTGTCCTATGCTGCGGCTCTTGGCCCTGGCGGGTCCTCGGGCCCCTCCCGTGCTACCCCGGCGCTACCGGAGTGGTGCCCCCCTGGAAGTTCCGGGGGTTGGTGGTCCTCCTGGCGCCGCGGGACCTTCTTGTCCTCTGCCTCACTTTCAGACATCCCATCTGATTCCCTGCCTACAAGTGCCCCTTCTCCCTCTCCGGCCTTGGGGTCTGGATCCTTGCCTACTCGTCTCTCGGGTGGGGAAGGTGATGCCCCGAAGGGAGGAGGAAGCGTCGCCGTGGTCGGAGTCGGAGTCCTCCAGACCCGATCATGACTGCTGCTCGCCCTGCTTCCCCTTCTTCACCGGAGGGGAAGCGGCGCGCCGCTCCTGATCCGCTCGGGACTCCCCCCCCTATACGGAGGGCTGGTGAGGCGTCACCTCCCGGTGCCCCGACCAGTGTCCGGGTGTCGGTTGAGGTACACCGCCCCATGACACCCTCGATTACTGACTCGTTCCCATGGTGGACCCGGTCGAGAGGAGCCTGGCCCTTCTTCATGGAGTCTCTCTCCCTTCGGCTCCTGCTGAGAGTGGTCGGGTCTCTCTCCTGGATCTACCTCTCCCACCTGTGGTGACCTTTCCTCCCCCCCCGTCAGCTTGTCTGTGACGAGCCCTCGAACATCTGGTTCTCCCCGCCCCCCTCTGGTGGGGAGTCGGGGGTTTCGGCTGGGCCCGTCTCGTCGTCTCTCCCCCCCCGAGACTCCCTGTTCCACTTTCCACCCTCGTTCTACTACGGGTGAAGCAGCTGCGGGGTCGGTGGCCCCTACCCCCCCGTTCGGGGTGAGTCGGGGAAGCCGATTCCGTCCCTGGTTACGGACCGTTGAGTTTGCTGCTCAGCTTGGTCCGTGGCTATTTCTCTGCTTTCTCTGCCTCTTATAATGCCACTTCCCCTTACAGTTCCATTTTGCATTGGAACTGTAGGGGGCTTTTAGCTAACTGGGAGAACCTTGCCTCCCTGCTGGAGAGCGAGCGGCCTTCCTGTGTTTGTCTCCAGGAGACTATCCTGGCTGCGCGGGGACTCCCTCGTCTCTCTGGCTATGTTGGTTTCCCTTGCACCCCGGATGAGCACACACGCCGGCGGGGTGCGGCGATTTATGTATCGTTCACCCTCGCGAGGTGTGCCTCTTCGCACTTCCTTGCAGGCTGTGGCTGTGCGGCTCTTTTTAGATCGCCAGTACACTGCCTGCTCGATTTATATTCCTCCTCATGACCCTCCTTCTCGCGACGCGGTTCGCGAGTTGGTGTTGCAACTGCCTCGACCGTTTCTCCTCCTCGGGGACTTTAACAGTCGCGACCCGGCTTGGGGAGATGTCCGGTCGACTAATGTTGCTGGTATGTTGCTCTCCTTAATGGAGGAACTTTCCTTCGCGTGCCTCAATTCCGGTGAACCTACCTACTTCCACGAACCCACGGGTTCATTACCTGTATTGATCTCTCCTTGGTGTCCCTCGATGCCTTACTCGATTTTTCGTGGAAGGTGTTGGGGGACTCTTATGGCAGTGATCATTACCCAGTCTGTCTTGAGCCAGTCGGACCGCAGCCGGGTGTCTCGTCTCGACCGAGGTGGTGCCTTGCGCGGGCTGACTGGCCATCCTTCAGAGCTCGTTCCATCATTGCCTGTTCGGTGTTGAGCTTTGGCTCTGTGGATGAGAGCTTGGAGTTCTTTGAGCGGGTGGTGATGGGCGTCGCGGAGGACTGTATTCCTCGATCTTCCGGTAACCCGCGGACGCGTAGCAAACCGTGGTGGACTCCAGCATGTCACCAGGCAGTGTGTGAGAGGAAGAGGGCGACGCACCGCTTCCACCGCTTCCACCGCACCCAGCGCGTGGACCACTTGATTGAGATGCGGCGGGTAAAGGCTTTCGCCCGCCGGACTCTCAAGTTGGCCCGTCGGGCCTCTTGGCGTGCTTTTGTGTCCGGCATTTCCTCGTCTACCCCTTCTGCTGCTGTGTGGAGGAAGGTACGTAGTATCGAGGGGAAGCCGGTCCCTGCTAGTCGCCCTGTTCTTCAGGACGGGGACGGCTTCCTTTCAGATCCTGCTGCAGTAGCCGATCGGCTGGCTGGTGCTTTTGCCGCGGTTTCCCGTTCGCCTTCAGCTGCGGATCGTCCTTTGTCGGATGTTACGTTCCCGCCGCCTGGGAACGAGCCCTATAACCGTCTCTTTACGATGCGGGAACTTCGGGCTGCCTTGGCAACCCGTCGTTCTTCCGCCCCTGGCCCTGATGACATTCCGTATGACTTTATTTGGAATCTGCACCCGATGGCCCTGCACTTCTTGCTGGATCTTTTCAACCGGGTGTGGGTTGAGGGGTCGTTCCCTTCCCGTTGGAGGGAGGCGATTGTGGTCCCGATACCTAAGCCGGGGAAGGATCCGGCGGAGGTGGCGGGCTATCGGCCTATTGCCTTGACGAGCTGCTTATGCAAGCTCCTTGAAAAGATGGTGGCCGTCCGACTTTCCTTTACACTGGAGTCGCTTGGGTTATACCCCCCGACCCAGTATGGCTTTCGTCGATTTCGGGGTACTCTGGACCCCCTTCTCCTCCTTGGCATGATGTACGGGAGGCCTTTTCCCGCCGGAATCTTGTTCTGGCCGTCTTTTTCGACGTCCAAAAGGCCTATGACACGACCCGTCGGGGAGTTGTCATGGACCGTTTGAAGTCTCTTGGTTTTGTGGGCTTTTTGCCCACATTTCTTCGTAACTTCCTCTGCCGTCGCACTTTCCGCGTCCGTAATGGGGCGGCCCTATCTGACCTGTATGTTCAGGAGGAGGGGGTGCCCCAGGGGTGTGTTTGAGCGTCTCCTGCTTCAATCTGGTCATGTCTGCGCTACCGGGAGCCCTTCCGCCCTCGGTGCGCTGTTCCATCTACGGCCGACGATCTGGCTGTCTATGCCGCGGGGACGAGTCCCCCCCTCGTGGAGAGGCAAGTCCAACTCGCGGTCAATCGGGTTGAACGCTGGGCGTCGTCGGTGGGCCTTACGCTGTCTTCCCCGAAGACTTCGGTGTGGCCTTCCTTCCGTCGAGAGGAGACGGGAATCCGGCGCCGTCCCGGCCTTTAATCTTACACTCCGGGGTCAGCCTCTGGCCCTCGTTCAATCAGTACGTTTCCTGGGTATGGTTTCGACAGCCGTTTGAGCTGGGTTCCCCACCTTCGCCGGCTGCGCGAGTCTGCAAGACGTACCCTGGATTTGCTGGGACATCTGTCGCATACTACATGGGGCGCGGATAGGCGGACACTCCTCCGTTTGTACGTGTCCCTGGTAGTCAAAATTAGACTATGGAGTGTGGTGTACGGCTCCGCCTCCCGTACGGCCCTTCGATACTGGATCCGGTCCTCTCTAGAGGACTGCGCATGTCATCTGGCGCCTTCCGATCCTCTCCGGTTGATAGTCTGCAGGTTGAGTGCGACATCCCTCCCTTGGAGGATCGAGGTCGTTCCTCATTGCCAAGCACTATCTCCGGATTCTCCGTCTTCCCAACTCTCCTCTGTTCCAGGTGGTTGAGAGGGCGTTCTGCCGGGATGGGGGTTGGTATTTCACCGACACGGTGACCTCCCTCCTCGATGGTATGGGCATCCTCCTCCATCCGTTATACCGGTCTCTTTCAGGGGTGTTGCACCTTGGGAGAGCACCCCTATTTGCGTGCTGTAGGGCGTTGCGCCCCGTTCGCAGGGCCGATTCTGACTCTGCCTTACTTCGGTCTCTGTTCCTTCATCATGTGTTGCGGTCTTCACAGATGCTCGAGGTCGTCGGGGGGCGTTGGGGCTGCGGCTGTTCCCCAGTCGTCTGCCCTTGCTCCCCGATGTACCCGTTCCCTGATGAGGCTTCCGTGTTCACGGCTGAGCTCTATGCCATTCTGAGCGCTCTGGAGGTGGTGCGGGAGCATCCGGATGGGTCGTTTGTCATCTATCGGATTCCGCAGTGCCTGGAGTGTTTTGACCCTGTCCACCCACTGGTCCGACGAATCCAGCTACTGTGCCATATCCTTGTCGCTTTTGGTGGCAAGGAAGTGGTATTTTGCTGGGTCCCTGCACATGTTAACGTGGCTGGAAACGAGGCTGCCGATCGAGCTGCCCGTTCCGCGTGCCGACTACAGGTTTCACCCATGTCCCTCCCCTTTTCCGACTATATCCCTGGCTTCCGTAGGTTTTTGCGCTCCCGGTGGCACAGTCGCTAGGATGGCGCTACAAATAACAAACTCTGCAAGATTAAACCCAAATTGGGATGTTGGGCCTCTTCCTTCCATCGGTCGCGCCATAAGGTAGCTCTGGCCCGCCTCCGTATTGGCCACACTCACCTGACCCATGGCTATTTGATGGCCGGGGATCGGGTACCCCGATGTCCCAGTTGTAACGTCTCACTCACAGTTGCCCACCTCCTGGTGGAGTGTCCGCTTTACTCTGCGCTGCGCGCAGAGTATTTTCCCTTTTTGGAGAGCGTCGGGCCTTGTGATAGGCTTGGCGCTATTCTATCTGAAGGTCCCTACTTTTCGGTAACCGGGTTGTTCTCCTTCCCCTTTCGCTCCCGATTTCTTTACCGGCTGTGACTCCGCTATCTTTTTTTCCCTCCTTCCCCTCTTCCCCGTCTATTGTTCATTTCCGTTAGCTGTTCCGTAGTCTTCGTCCTGTGTTCGCTCTGCTATCCACCTTTCTTTTGGTGGCCATGAGCGGTCATACTTTGAAACAAAAAAAAAATATATATATATATACACAAACTCAGAATGGTTCCCTGAGAACATTATATGTTAAACACAGACCGTGCATGGAACAAGGAACTCTTCTGGAAAAATTAAATCCACTGTAGTCCGAATAAGTAATGGTAAATGACAAATACCATAGTTTTTTTTCCTTTTTCATGATTTTAGCCCGACGTGGGCAAGGGTCTCTCGCAAAGAGATCCCATAAATATAGCTTCCCTCACCAGCTATCTGGAAAGCAGACAGGATCCAGCTTTGGGACGTGGATCTAGGGTTTAAAGCAAACCTAGATCCCTACACTCAGAACCTCTATATAAGTAAAAGACTCGTTGCATTCACGTCGTGTTGAATAAATCAAAGAAAAGGGGGTAACTATTGTATTTTTAGCCAAAAAAACCAAAACTTAAACCTCAACCGGGACATTGAGCGTCCACTTTTCAAGGCACGAAAACTATGGTATTTGTCATTTACCATTACTTATTCGGACTACAGTGGATTTAATTTTCCCAGAAGAGTTCCTTGTTCCATGCACGGTCTGTGTTTAACATATATATATATATATATATGATGAATAAAACCACGAAGGAAAGGAAACACAAAAAGGTGCTCAAGCGCTTTCGTCTAATGACATCCTCAGGAACACTGAGTACTGAGGATGTCATTAGACGAAAGCGCTTGAGCACCTTTTTGTGTTTCCTTTCCTTCGTGGTTTTATTCATCATAAATATTTTTCACGTGTTACTTTCGTGAAATAATTTTCATATATATATATATATATAACGTCTCTGGTAATTGTGGTAGATCCGCGCACTGCATTGATACTAGCGCGCATGGTAAGCTTGGTTCTGCGCAGGGATGAAAAAAATTAGAGGG
This sequence comes from Bathynomus jamesi, assembly GCA_023014485.1. Lineage (NCBI taxonomy): Eukaryota > Metazoa > Arthropoda > Malacostraca > Isopoda > Cirolanidae > Bathynomus > Bathynomus jamesi. The sequence continues at coordinate 1,151,063 of JAJOZX010000211.1, read as the reverse complement.
AACATTGCTCATAAGTTCCTGAACCTTTTCCTACTAGAATGTGGCGAGGCTAAATGGACTTACGGGACACCCTGTGCAAATATTCATTCCAAATGAAGAGTCAGGAGTCAGTCGAATCGGTGTACATAAAATTAAGTATTTACCATAAAAGTTTAATATATACGTTCTCTACATTATTTAGTTTGAAGTAAAACTAGAATTATGCTAAACCTTAAAAACTTACAGTTCCTGTTCATTTTTTTTTAACTAAAATGTTAATTTTAGGTTCTATTTCTATAAAGTGAAGTTGTTATTCATCCAGAGCCTGGTCAAATGATCATGAATAAATAGACAGGAATGAACATTTATGACTGAATAAATTAACCTTTTGGGCGCAAATTTACTTCATCGCATAAAAAAACAAGTTGGGTTTCGTAAATAAATAATAAATCAGAAAGTAAAACTGAAGTATTCGTTGTGCGAGTAAATTTATAGTGTTGCAAATTAAACAAAAATAAATACCCCAAAATCTAATGTCATATACGAAATTATTATATAAAAATAAGACATTTATTAAGTAAATAATAACTACATAACTTTTGTTGGTTTTAAACTGTCACATATTTCAGTTTCCTAAAAAATTTAACTAACAAAAATGCACACCTACTCAAATTCTCCGATTGTTTCTCACACTGAGGGAACTATCTCTCTTCCTTACCCCGCACCCCCTACCCATCTATATCCCCCTTTTCTCCCACACTCATGATTGCATGACTAACTTTTTATTTTAATAATAAATTTAGTGAAAAACGTCATTTAACAACAAATAGTTATGAAGAAGGATAACACTGGTCAACACTCATTTTATTGCCAATCATATTAGAGTGATTTTGGGGTAACTTTGTGGTGCTGATTCCGAATATGACATCGGTTTTGCTAGATTGGCTCTAATTTATGAGATAATTGGTACCCCATTGAAACACGTAAAAATGCAAAAAATTTAATGTTCAGGCGGAGGGGGAATATTCTAGAATGATCGCGGAGTAAACACTAAGAATATTCGCGTGTCTCACCATCTAGAATGTTCCGGTAGTTTCCCATATGCACGCGTTATGGTTACGTTTCCTATTAATTGAGGGTATTCATTATCTCAAGAACTAGAGCCAAATCGGAAAAACTACTTTCATTTTGGAATTCAGCAACCCCCAAATACCCTAAATTCGTACGAATTTCCTTGACAACGAAAAAAAAATGTTTTTTTGTTGACCTGTGTAATCTATCTCAATATAAGAATAGTACGGTAATAAGGAGAGTAGTTAAATCCAGTTAGCGTAGTTAAGTGTGAATAATATGGTTCAAGACAATATGGCATCAAATGCAAAGATATTTCATCTTATGTTTTATCAGCATTTGCTTTTGAACTTGAGGTAACGATTGACCTCGAATGAGTTGATCTTAGTGAATTTTATGTTAGTTTATGTCGGGATTCTAGAGTTGGAATGGGTGAATCTTTGTATTCTTCCGGATTTGTTTTGAGAATTAGGGAATATCATAACTTTTTGAATCCTAAAATTTTGTTGAATGCGAAGAGTCTTCCAATGAAAGGATTAATTAACTGTGGCAGATAAGTGACTTTGATAAAGTCACTCAGTTTTAAGGAGTTATCTGAAAGCTCTCCGAGAAATTTGAAGATAGAACATAAGTGATTGGTTTTGCAAGGTACAACTAGGAATATTTTTCCTATTTAAAGACGAGTTAGTTTAAAATTTAAAATAGGAAAGGAAATTTTTCATTGTAATTGCATTATTGTTGATGATAAAGCACAGTTCCCCACTGAAATTTTGATACAAACCGATTTTCTGTATGCCCATGAGTGGGGCATTTTTCATAAAACGGGATGCCGATTTATCTTCCGTTTTTGATACTTACGAGAATGTAACATCACTTAGTGTAAGTTATGGTTCTGATACTTCATACTGATGAAGAGTTTCCAAGTAGAATTTCGTTATTCCTCATCATATGCAGGTTCTTTTTAGTGTTGCAGTTACCACTGTGGATGAAAATCCTGTATATACCTTCGCCACTAACTTTGGTTAATGAGGTGGAAACCCCTCGTACAATGTTAGTTCGAACTACAGGAGTGAGTCGAAGCACCGAAGCTCCAGTTTTGTGTCTTAATTTAAGCAAAAATCCAGTTCGTATTCAAACCAATGAGCCTGGTAAGACTTATTTAACCATATCAATCATCAATGCCACCATTTTCATCAGAAGAAACTCGAGCGGTTAGAAAGCTTTCCGGCTCAACCACTGCGAAAAATGCTCTGTATGAATTGGTCCACAATTAACCCACCCCTTATATCTCCAGTCTAACTATAGAGTAGATCAAGTCTAGCCTAGAGGGGTCAGCCTAGAGATTCCGGAAATGGTCCAGAGCGGGCAGATAAATTGAGGTCCACAGTAGGATTCCTCACCAAATTAGGTTAGGGCAATCTACCTTCACCTTTGTTAAGCTATGAGTTGATGCTGGGTCTTAGGCCACAATGTAGGCCTAACTTGTCTGACCCAGCTTAATTTAATGTGATTAATTTGCTGGGTTAAAAACACAATTAGTCACTTACTGTTAGTTATTAGAGAGTCTCTTTTCTCCGGTTGTGTAATTGTCGAGAGCGTACTTGCTGGTGGGGATCTTTCTTCGGTGTCTGTTCTCGTCCCTTCCCTGTTGCGTCCTCTCGCCCCGTCCTTCGTTTTCGTTCTCCTTTGTTCTCCTCTTCGAGGGGCTTTTTCCACCAGCGTAGTCTTGGTTTTTCCTCGGTTGGTTGAGCGGTAATGTATCTATTACCGAGCACGCTCTTGTCACACAGTATATAAATACTAGTGTGGAGAATAACTCTGGTGAGCAACCAATTGGTTTCATCCACCCAGTTATTGACATAAAAGGAATTTAATAATTGTTAGATTAACTACCTACCTACTCAGTGAACCATTTTCGTTACCTCCCAACTACCCACTCATCAGTTTTACATCTCCTGGGGGCCCCGGGAGATAAAAATTTTGGTGTCATTGTCACCAATTTTTATGTCTGAGTGTAGACTAGCTAACTATTTGACTGTAAATGCCTGTTAATGTGATTAACAGTGCCTATCCTCACCTTCTCATGGAGAAGGTGTAGCATTTAATTAGAAGAGAAAATATACATCCATAGGATGAAACTGTCTATGGTCTTTACCATAAGAAAAGAAAAAATGAAAGTTAGAAGATAAAATTACAATTCCCCAGCATCTATTTTTTGTTGTAAAAATAGTCGCGCCTTTAATGCTGTTTGTCGCTGAGGTCTTGTGTCTGTCAATGTTGTAGTAGGATGCGTTACCACTCCTACTGTCAAAGGAATAGTTACTGGAAGTTCAGTGTCTCCAGTTGTTACTGTCAGTGGAGAAGGTTCTCCAAAGTCCATTGTTTTGGGTCCAGACTCTAAAGGGTACAAAAGAGAAATGTCTCTTGTTGTGTCACCCGTTGAAGTCCTTAATTTGACCACTCTTGTTACCCGTCTGCCCCTGGTCTGAGTTCTGAAACTCTAGCCAGAGGCCAGTATTGTCTTGGAGTACTGTCATGTATGAGAACAAGGTCCCCTACCTTAATTGTGTCAGACCAATCCTTCTTAGTCATTTGTTTATGTCTCTCCCTTAGACCCATCAAGTACTCAGTTTTCCACTGTTTAATGAAATGAGCTTTAACTCTAGTTAAATGTTGTAACTTAGTCTGGAGCTCATCATGTCGTTGAGTCCAGTTTGGGTCTTCTGAAGAGTCTATATTGTAGTCCGGCAGGAGACTAACTTGTTCTCCCCGAATCAAATGATTTGGAGTTAATGGTTCCGGGTCATTAATGTTGTCACTCACATAAGTGAGTGGTCTATTGTTAATGATGTCTCAATCTCAGCCAGGAGAGTGAGCAACCCAAATAAGTGTATCTGTTTTTTGCCAATTGCTTTCTTCAAGCAATTCTTTACTGTTTGTATATTCCTCTCCCAGATAGAACCATACCAAGGAGAGGCAACCGGAATATACTTCCACTTTATGTTTGAATTTTGTATATATAATTGTGTGATTTCATCGCTTAACAAGTCGTGGATGACTTGTTCACCAGCCTTGAAATATGTAGCATTGTCAGTCCAAACTGTCTTGGGTACTGAATGTCGTGCACAGAATCTCTTAAAGACAGCAACAAAAGATTCTGCTGTAAGGTCCTCCACAACATCCAGATAAACAGCTCGTGAGGCAGCACATGTAAACAGTACAATGTACATTTTTGTTCAGTGTCACCCACCCCTACAGTCAATGCTCCTGTATAGTCAATGCCTACAGTCTCAAAGGGTCTGTTGAGAGTAACTCTCTCCTCTGGCAAAGCAGGAGGATTTGGTTTCATATAGGGCCTAGCATGAATACGCCTACATGTGACACACTCACTCAGGACTGTTTTAACAGTGATCCTTCCCTTGGGTATCCAATAAGTTTTTCTTAATGTAGTTAATGTCTGTGGTACCCCCATATGATATACATCATTATGTGTTTTTCTGATGATTAATGTTGTCAAATAGCTAAATCTAGGTAAAAGGATTGGATGTTTGCTTTTGTATGACAGTTTTGATTTGTCTAATCTCCCTTTACACCTTAGAAGGCCTTCCTCATCTCTGAACAAGTTTAGATCCACAACTACTGATGGTACAGGTTCTTTTGTTTGTTTCCCATTAGTCAAGAATTCTAACTCTTTATTGTACTCTTTTTGTTGTGCATGGCCTATCCAGTATTTGGTTGCAACTTCTGTATAATTATGATTGTTTTTATTTAGCTGTTTGTTAATTGTAGTTAAACAGTTGTGAGCAAACCTCAAACAGTAGGCTGTAACCCTGACAAGTTTGTTGAAATCAGAATAAATTTCATAATTAGTGATTGGTTCAACCTTTTCATTTGAAAAGATTAAATTTAATGTCAAGTTAACTTGTTCCACAGGCCATTGGTCTGTATTACAGAGCCACTTAGGTCCCATAAACCAAGTTTTGTTTGACTTCAACAACTTGTAGGATAAACCTCTGGTCAGAAAGTCTGCAGGATTTTGTTTAGTTGGAACATAGTGAAAGTTTACTTGTAGGCTTTCATTAGCTTCAGCTATTTCTTTTAGCCTATTTCTTACAAAGATATTCTTACTATTAATGCTATCATTCCGTATCCAGGCAAGACAAATCTGACTGTCAGCCAGATGTGGATATGAGTTATGTTCACATCATGGTAAGCATCCTTAAGCAATGAAATGGTTTTAATGGCTAATGCAGCAGCCAATAGTTCCAATTGAGGTATGGTTCGGGTAGGTTTGAGAGGTGCAACTTTCCCTTTTGCATAAATTAGATGACTTTCTGTAGGGCTTACAAGATACGCACAGCACCCATAAGCTTGTGTGCTTGCATCAGCAAACACATGAAGTCTCTGGGGCTTATCCCTAAACCCACAGCACCTTTGAATTTTAATGTTCTGCACTTTTGTTAAATCAGCAGCTAACTTCTTCCAAGATTTTTTATTTTCATTTGTTATTGGATCATCCCACCCAACATTTGTCCTCCAAATTTCTTGGAGGAGAATCTTTGATTTTATTGTTGAAGGCAGGAATAGACCCATGGGATCAAAAATTTTGGAAGCCTCTGATAATATTTGTCTTTTAGTATTTGCTTCCTCATCAAGTTTAAAACCTTTAGTACAGATTGAATCATGACTGTTAGAAGTTGCATCCAAATACCAGTTCATACCTAAAGTTTTAACTCTGTCTGATGGCTCAGTAAGACCATTATTATCCTTTAAAATCTTTTTGTTTAAATCCTCATCATTTGAAATCCACTCTCTAAGTTCAAAGTTACCTTGTTGCATAATGTTTTGAGAGTGTTCATAGACTTCAGATAATTCAGATTTGTTGTTGTTGAGCCTATTAGATTGTCTACGTAAAAATGTTCCTTAAGGAAGTTCAATGTTAAAGAGTTATTAAACTGGTTTAAATGATGTCCAATTGTCAATGCTAATAGGCTAGGTGAGCAATTGGCTCCAAACAACACAACATTAAATCTATAGGTTATGAACCCTTTATTCAAATCAAATGGATCCTTGAACCATAAGAACCTAAGTGGTTCTTATCATATTCATTTTTAAGATTTATTCTCAAAATGCCTTTGAAATGTCACTTTGTACGGCATATTTGTCTAACCTGAACCTCAGTAAGATCTTCACAAGGTCAGAAATGAGATTAGGACCCTCAATCAGGCAATCATTCAAACTGTGTTTATCACTGTCTTTGAGGCTACAGTTATATACTACTCTGAGTTTTGTTGTTGGGGCATCTTGTCGATAGACCCCCCTGTGGGTTAAATAATGACAACCATCTTTTTTAAAAGGGTTATTTGTTACTTCTTCAATGAAGCCTTTCTGTAGCTGTTCTTTGAAGACATCACTGTACTTTTTAATATTATTATCTTGTTTGAGTTTTTTCATTACTTTATATAAATGTCCTTTAGCTACTTTGAGATTGTCTCTTAAAGTTGGACAATTTATTTTCCAAGGTAACTCAATAAAATAACTATTGTCTTTGCACTGAATGGTGTCTTCAAATCTTTCTACCATTAACTGATCTTCTGAAGTTTGATTTGTGTCATGTATACTCACAGATTCTAGCAACCATAAAGTTTGAATTGCCTCATCCAAAGTTTCATTTGATAATGATGAATTAATGTTCTCAGTTGAGATAATATTATTCAAAGTGTTGCTATTCTTACAGGTGTTATGTAGGACTGAGTTGAGGCACATAGTATTTGTTGGTCATGAACTGTTTTGGTTTAGGTCTAGGTTGTATTTGGATAGATCACCCAAAGGGGCTATCCCTGATGGAGTCTGAATAGCTATACCATTACCTATCTCTACTATGCCCTTATGAATAAGATTAATATAATCTGCCCCTATTAACATTTCAATGTTCGCTACTGTGTTGTTAGTGATATGTCTATCAGCTATTTTGTAGTGTTTTCCCAAATGATTTATGGTTTGTTCTAGTTTGGGTATAACCAGTTTGTTTTGTCCTACTTTAGAAATAATAACTGCTTCAATTTTCTCTAATTTATTTTCTAAATGTAGTTCCAGGTCAATTGTCTTATAGCTATTTTTGTCCGAGTTATCCTTAACAAAGGATGCAATATTGAGTTTTTGTTCATTCGGGTTTGGTGTCAAACCCAATTTATTAACTACATTTTGTGAAACAAATGTTTTTGAGAACAACAGTCTATAAGACATCTCACTGGAGTGGTGCTACCCTCACTATTCACTAAGTCCAAAGTAATAGTTGGTAAAAGAATCTCAGTGTTTCTTGTTACGTTGTTTGAACAAACAGAATGTCCCATGAAAGTGGCATTTTCTTGATTACCTTTGTTTGGGGGAGGTATCTTTTGAGTTTGAGTACTATTGTTTGGACACTTTGGTGAATCACACATTGATGAGACATGTCGTAAACTTTTACAAAACTTACACTTGAATCTTAACCTAGATTTACAGTCTTTCTTATAATGTCCCTGACCAGTACACTTTTTACACAGGTTCAACTGTTCACATCTTTTAGCTCTTTGGTTAAAGTCTGAATATTTGTCACACCCAGTACTACTGGGTTCATTACTTGCACAAAATTTGCAATGTGGTGTGTAAGTTGAGGCAGCAGTTACATTAAAGTTCTGTAATGTAGGTGTTCGTGTATTATAGTTGGTCACATTTGATTCTACAGTATCAAGTTTTGTCTGTTTGGCTGTAGCTAGTTGGTCTCTGGGAACAGTCTTTGGTTTATCCATAGTCTGGGTCTTATTTTGTGTTGGAAAATCTCTCAATTTGTAATTAGTTAGGATATTGGGGAAGTGTTTTCTTATATCTTCCAGATTAGGATAATTTTCTCCCGTCTTTAGAATTAAAATATCTTTAACCCTCAAAGGAAGGCACCTAAGTACTATGCCTTGTATAATCCAAGATGAAGCTTTAATATCTATCTCATTGCTAACTAGTTGTCCTATAATAGCTTCTAATTTTGTATAAAAATTTTCCATATCACTATGGTTATCTTTTATGGGTGCAAATTCAAAAATTTGTTGAGATAATTCATATACAATCTCATCTTTATTAATGTAATTACGTTTTAAGAGATCAATAGCTACTTCATATGAATTCCCTACGGCTGGTAAATAGGCTATCAGGTTATAGGCTGGGCCTTTAAGGAAACTAGTTAAGTAGCTAAACTTTTCAACAGTTGAAATATAAGGTTTATTACCTATTAAATTCTCAAATTTGTCAATGAAAGATGGGAATTGTACCGTGTCCCCTTCAAATGTTGGTACTAGCAAAATGGGTAACTGAGCCCTCAATTCTTGTGACTCAGGATTTAGCATGCCACTTAAATTTTGTTGAAGGTTAGCTCTACTTTGATTAAAATCAGAATTAGGTTTTCTTGGTGTTAAGTCAGTCAAACGAGACCGTAGTCTCCTTATTTGCTGTTCAATTGAGATTACCTGATCATCATTATCAGCGTAAAGGTCTATCAATTGTTCTTCAGCCATTTCGGATTCAACTAACTCTGAAATACTCTCATTAATGGCTATTATTTCCTCCTTTTTAGTTTCCAATTTAAGAATTACACACTCTAAATCTTCCTTACCTGGTTGTGTAATATTGTTAAAAGTGTTCACAGCCTTTGTAACAGCTCCCAACTTTGCCCCCCTTTTCTTTTTTAACTTTTTCAATTCCGCACTGTCCATGTCTAAGTCAAAATTGTTTAACTGGGGATCGTAATGAAATAGAGGACAAGAAGAAATTACCAGAGAAGAGAGAGCACAGACAAAACAGTCAAGTTTAAATTTGGTTTAATCCCCACCAAGTACTTATGTGTCACTCAGGTCTAAGCTTATAAGAGAATGAGACTCCTTAAATGTAAATGTTTCCTAGTTAGGCCCTAGGTTGTAGACCTAATTAGGCTTGATTAGGTTAGGCTTAGGCTAGACCATTTAGCCTAATTCTGCAATTTTTGTTAAGTAAGGTTAAGGTTTGTAAATTCCCCACACACGGACCACCAATGCGAAAAATGCTCTGTATGAATTGGTCCACAATTAACCCACCCCTTATATCTTCAGTCTAACTATAGAGTAGATCAAGTCTAGCCTAGAGGGGTCAGCCTAGAGATTCCGGAAATGGTCCAGAGCGGGCAGATAAATTGAGGTCCACAGTAGGATTCCTCACCAAATTAGGTTAGGGCAATCTACCTTCACCTTTGTTAAGCTATGAGTTGATGCTGGGTCTTAGGCCACAATGTAGGCCTAACTTGTCTGACCCAGCTTAATTTAATGTGATTAATTTGCTGGGTTAAAAACACAATTAGTCACTTACTGTTAGTTATTAGAGAGTCTCTTTTCTCCGGTTGTGTAATTGTCGAGAGCGTACTTGCTGGTGGGGATCTTTCTTCGGTGTCTGTTCTCGTCTCTTCCCTGTTGCGTCCTCTCGCCCCGTCCTTCGTTTTCGTTCTCCTTTGTTCTCCTCTTCGCGGGACTTTTTCCACCAGCGTAGTCTTGGTTTTTTCCTCGGTTGGTTGAGCGGTAATGTATCTATTACCGAGCACGCTCTTGTCACACAGTATATAAATACTAGTGTGGAGAATAACTCTGGTGAGCAACCAATTGGTTTCATCCACCCAGTTATTGACATAAAAGGAATTTAATAATTGTTAGATTAACTACCTACCTACTCAGTGAACCATTTTCGTTACCTCCCAACTACCCACTCATCAGTTTTCCATAACCACTTTCGGACGAAAAAATTCGCTGTCACTATCGAGAGTCTTTGATCTACTCTTTGGAATTAACGTCAAATAAGGAAAATAAGCTGAGTGAACCGTTGTTAAATTTCTTGTTCTATACAAACTAGCTAGCATTATCTCAAGAGTCAATTTATTGGGCTACTTTTCCTCAAATTTATTGGGCTACATTTTGCAATTAATCATGCTACTTTCTCTCATACATATCTGGCAAACCTGGCTATAGCACACAGGATAGGCTGTGGTAGAAGCCAAAAAGTGGTGTAGGACAGACCGTTAAGTTAGATTAGGTTTAGTCAGGGATTCATAATTAAAAAATCAGCACAATTTCCCAATATGGGTTAAGATTCGGTAGAACACATCCACCAAACTCGATATTGATATTTATACATCGAGATAGAGCGGAAAAAAAAAAAAAAACTTTATTCTATATTAATTTTGGTGGAAATTCCTATTTATCGAGATATTTACTTTCGAAATTATTAAATTTTGGCGCCATTATTCACTAGTCAAACCATCTCGTCCTGTGTGTATGTAGTCATGTTATTATCATTAGCCCATCAGCGGCTGCCCCATTGTCACGTGATACTCCCGCGCAGGTTCAGCGGCTGAAATTTGAATTAAACAGTCGCTTTAGAATGGCTGTCTGCGAATGGAAGCTTCCACTCCGAGTGGGACGTCATCTAGGCCTAGGTTAGGTTAGGGGTACTACTTACCTTTTTGGATCCCGAATTCATTATGGGGGTACCCATGCCAGGTTAGGTCAACTGTATACCCTTGACAATTGGTTAGGTTAAGTTGCGTTATTTTCGTTAGTTTTAATGAAAATATCACGACTGGTTCTAACCTAGTCTTAGATAACGTCCCACTCGGACCGAGTTTGCGACGGTTAAATAGGAATTAACCAATATTTCTAAGTAGGTTAGGTTACTTTTGCCGTGAATATTACTAACGAAAATAGGTTTTTTTGGTGTATTTAATGCTGTTTCAATTGATTCTGGCCTTTTTAGCCCACAATTTCTCTGCTCTTCAAAGCCTTGGGGGGGGGGGGGATCTCCATAACGGTACATTTGCGGCAAAAATGAAGGTCAGATTCAATTGAAACGGCATGAAATACACGAGAAAAACCTATTTTTGTCACCAGTTTGGGTGGGTGTTCTACCAAATTTTTACCCTGATATGTTTTTAAGACTTAATAAACCTAAGTAACGTAACCTACACCATCACCTCTTGCTTATTACCACAGCCAGGATTGCCAGATATGTATGATGAAAATTAGCATGATTTTTGTAAGTAATCATAATAAATTGACCACTAAACTAGGAATTTACAGAGTTGAAAAAACATTAATATGTCAGAAATATTCGAAGGAAAGTAATATCACAAATTAAATCCTTTTGAGGGAGACCCGAATGTGGTCGAATAAGCGTTCGGAATCGTTTTTTATTTTCCTTATGGATTTAATAAGCTTTACTTGAAAATTGTTGATTATTTCCCATATACGAGTGTGTATATATATATATATTGGGTAAATATTCGTTTTAGCACACTGGTGTTTTTCGACAAAAACCTTTTTCTGGTCAATTTTTAGTCGTTTTGCACAATCTAACATCCGTTTCCTGTGCAAATGATGTTTGTTTGTTTGTTTGTATAGTTTTTGAGATATCTTCACTTGAAGATATCGCAAAAACTACGCGTTTGCACAGAAAACAGATATCAGATTCGTGTAAAACGACTAAAAATTGACCAGAAAAAGGTTTTCATCTTTCCCTAATAAATAATCTAACATTAACCTCGGCTGATAACTAAATGAATAGCGAAAAAAATCAACATATCCCGAATACGACTACTAAATGAGGAGTAATAAAATAAATAAAATGGTGAAATCACTAGATAAAAACTAGATATTTTCAAGTGAAGATATCTAAAAAAATATACGTTTGCACAGGAAACGGATGTCATATTCGTGCAAAACGACTAAAAATTGACCAGAAAAATAGGCTTTAATCGAAAAACACCAGTGTGTGCTAAGACGAACATTGCCAATATATTGGTTCTATCTAGCATAGCTCCATACATTGAATTGTTATAGTCTCAAGTCTACCAACTAAAGGTTATTAAACCACCATTTATAAAATTGACTAGGCTATAGCTAAACTTAACTAATAAGTTTGGCCAAAGTTAGCTGGCAGTGGCGCAAGTTTTGAGAAAGTCTTGGTTAGACCTAGTCGTAATTTTATTTTTATGTAGGGCCAATACAGAATTTAGTTTTAATGCATCCCTAAAAAATTATTTTGCAACTTTCTATATGAAGATCATAGATGAGGTACAGGAAATGTGAAATCCATAAAAACTTACCTCTCTAAATTGAAGGGAAATTCAGTTGAATAAGTTATAGCTACTGTAGGTACCACTACCTAGGCTTTCCACCGACAACCAAATTTTTAGTGTCATTATTAATAAAATATGCTCAGAACCAAGTCAAATATTAAAGCCAGGGGTGGGGAACCTGCGGCCTTCTGCCTACTTGACATATGTAAATATGTAGATTGTAGACTAAAATATGACATTTTGTTGTACTGTATATGTTAAATACTCAGCATGCGGCCGAATAGGGTCTTGGTTAAATGAAATGCGGCCTTCCAATGAAAAAAGGTTCCCCACCCTTGTATTAATTAAACCATTGGATCACCTGAAGATCAGGGCCCCCAGCCTTCTTTAGTTAGCCTTATAAGGCTAACTAAAGTTAACCTTATAAGGTTAACTAACGAAGGCTGGGGGCCTTGATCTTCAGGTGATCCAAACCATTTAGAAAACAAATTTAAACTCATTAAATATAACAAAATTTGTTTCTATTTTGCAATTTGAATTATTACACTATTAAAATTCACCAACACAATCCTTAACAAAATTTCAGAAGTAAACTTTAGTGAGCAAAAGTGGGCGGAGTTTCATTTCTTGTATTGGTGTATAAATATATATATTACATTATAGAAGTTACAGGCTACGAAAGACGGGCGAAACACTGAACTACTTAATCTAATCTACACCGTGCGTTTTTTAAGGATTTATTATTATTATTTATGGATCAGAACTCGATTTGCAAAAAAATATCTATCAAATCTGTTCCTAAACATGTTAACCGTGTACTACTTACGACCTGAGGTGGAAGACCATTAAAAAATTAACGATATCGTAAGTTAAAAAGTTTTGCGCCATTGTAGTATTAAACCTTCTACTCAAGTTTAAATCCATTATTCCTGGTTATGTTCTCATTATCTAATTTAAAAAGGTGCTTGAAATTTACTTCATCAAATCTATTTAATACCTTAAAAACTTCAATAAGTTGGCTTCTCTTTTCCAGTGAATAAAGATCAAGCTTTTATTACGAAGGTGTTATAAGCTTGGTCGCTCTTTTTTGAATTCTTTAAAGTGTTCTAACATCTTTCCTCATGTACTGAGCCCAAAACTGTACGACGTACTCTAAATGTTAGAGAATATGCCTTATATGCTCGTGCACATTCGACATACACTGGTGTACCAATTTTCAGGTATCCACTCTGGTTTATATTCTTATTTTGGCAAATTTTTGACAAATTTAGATTTTTCTTAATCCAATTAAAGTACTCGTATCAGTATTAATTAATTTTAAAGCGAATCCATTCAGAATAGTAATTTATATTAATAATTAATATTAAAATGCCTACAAAGCGTGCTAAATGTATCATGACATTTCAAAGCAATCGTCAAAATCTCCTTTCCGGGTTTCATAAAAATATGTAGGTGTACTTTAGTCCGACATCAGCGATCGTATCTGCACGCCATTTTAATTGCAAGCTGGTTTTATTTTATCCTAATTCTCATTGTATAGACTGTAGCATAACACTAGAAAGTTTAACGGTGTCCTTATCATTATTATTATTCAATGATGTAAATGAAAATTCAATTTCACAGCAAATGGACTTGGAAACAATCTCCAAACCCCTCACCATGGATGTCCGTAAAATGAGACTATATAAACACCCGCGAGAAAGGAGTTATACCCTCTGCCGTCCAATACGCCATTGTTCTGGGGTTATTTGACGACCTTCGCAACATCCAGTGATGGGCATCGATACATGAAAATCGCTAAAGCGATACCGATACATCGATACATGAAGAACGTCTTAGGCGATACCGATACGCCGATACTTTCTAGATGTCTTAAGCGATACCGATACATTTTTATAATTATTCATTTAATATTTAGGTATTAGATATTATTGTTTATACTAGTAATTTGTACGTACTGTAAGTAAAATCAACGACATTTTAATGGGTTTTATAGATGTAAATAAAAACAATTGCTTTATTTAATGAAAGTATGTTTTAATTTTGTAGGATACATGAATGACTGAAAATATTACACTAACAATTAAAAGTAATTACTATTACCCTTCAAAAATACCAGCTGGCTAAACATCTGGTCAGACAGTCTATTCCTTTTTGGAGCGTGAATGTGACCAGCCAAACTAAACAACCGTTCTACAGGAGCAGAGCATGGTAGTGGTGTGTTATACTTCAGGAAGACCCGTAGAATTCCTGGGTACTGCCTCAGAGATTGGAGAGAATGACTTCCGTCACCCAGATACTGTAAAACTTCCATCTCAGTGGAATCTTGGGTTGCAGAGACATTAGTGGAAGCAGACTCATAACAGAAGAAATCATCTGCACTTCCGTCAGATGCAGCATCACTTAGTTGTTGCTGGGGGGTCTGCTCGCTGAGGCTCTTAACAGCATTAACCAACATTTCTTGAACCTTCTTTTTGACAATGTTAGAATTAAATTTGCCTTTTATTGTCATCCACTTTAACTTGAACAGAGGATTTGAAGACGATGCCAGTATTGCTGCTTTACACTCATGCGACGCATCAAGGCACAGAAACTTTTCAAACCGCTTAGTGAACCCTACTGTGACCAGAGATGGGCAGTATCTTGTATCTTAAGATACAAGATACGTATCTCAGATACTTTATTTTTGGAGGATCTTGAGAAGTATCTAAGATACATTTTGTCATGTAGCTTGTATCCCGGGATACACTTTCAAAGATACTTTCATAAGATACTTTTTAAATAGAGACGCTAATAACTATTCATGAAATATGATCATATCTGACGCACGTTGAAGCAGGCCGGCGATTGCTGTTACATGTTTGTACATGAATACTACCGTTGCGCTGAGCGCACAGTCTCGGCACAGACGTACTCAGGTTTCATCGTCTCCCGCGGTTTTAACATGATTAAAAATCAGGAATTATACATATATTTGCTTATTCCTGCAA
Organism: Bathynomus jamesi; assembly: GCA_023014485.1. Classification (NCBI taxonomy): domain Eukaryota; kingdom Metazoa; phylum Arthropoda; class Malacostraca; order Isopoda; family Cirolanidae; genus Bathynomus; species Bathynomus jamesi. Next base: position 1,135,898 of record JAJOZX010000211.1, on the reverse strand, counting down.
ATATATTTATTATGAGGAAAACTATTTTTTCTTCGTGAGTAGGTAACTGAGCATACCTGTATTAACAATTTATTTGAAATACATAAATTGAAAGTGTGGTTTATTTTATTTTTCCATACCTAAAAATTTTCAGGATTATTTATAAATATTTACTTTGTGCTTTCCTTTTAGTTATATCACTATATGAATACTGAGATATGAAGTACCATTGATTTGGCATATATTTATATCCAGAAAATATAATAATAAACAATTGAATGAGACAACTCGTGCGCTCATGGCTCACCAGGTGAAACTAAACTCAAATAATTATTCTTTCAAAAGTATCTTGTATCTTAAAAATGTATCTTGTATTTGTATCTTGAAGATACAGTTTTTTCGAGTATCTTGTATCTGTATCAGATACATTTTTCTTACCCGGGTATCTTGTATCTGTATCTCAGATACAATTTCCAAGTATCTTGCCCATCTCTGACTGTGACTGCATTGAGAAGTGGCTGACAATGACGCAATGCCTCCGAATTCAAACGCTCTAGCTTCTTCTCTACAGCTAACAATGTCGGAAGCAGGCAACCGTAAAAACATTCTTTGTCGGACTGCAACCTATCAAGTGCTGTTGCAATGGGTTGTAGTACGGTTAGGTATTCCTGGAGAAAATCAAGCTCATATTCACGAAATGTTGGCAGTCCTAGTTGTTTCATTTAGGACACTTTTATGCTTCAATAGAACTGATAAACTGTCGAAGGAGTTCCATCTTGACGCATGGTAATGTCAACTGACATTTTAGAGTTTCCTGGATTATTTCGGCTGTTTTAGGCTTGCCACAGAAATTCCAAAGGGCTGAACACTTCCCCATGGCAGTATGGTGTATTTTTACATAAGGTCCTTTCAGCGCAGATTTTGCATCGGTGGTGCACACTAGACTGTGTGTGTGAGCAGCATCTCAAATGTGTTGAAAGAATGAGTGGGCGTGGCCAATAGTGTTGCAACACCAATGAGCGTTTCTATATTATGGTTAATTAATCTCAATAACACAAGTACAAACGTGTTTAAACGTTGCGCCGTACTGTGTGACGTGACCAGTAGAGTAGTAGTCATTAAATAAATGTTTAATATTATTATTATTTATGTATATTCATAAATATAACTCAGTAGTGTCATATTATAACATCTATTTAAATATTTAAAAATTCTTATTAATGTATCGATGTATCGATTTTTTTTCGATACATTTAAGAAAATTGACCTTAGCGATACTTTTGTCAAGTAGCTAAAGCGATACCGATACAAAAGTATCGATCGATACGTACCGGCGATACATGTATCTAGATACTGCCCATCACTGGCAACATCAATGGACGTATGACGGAAAGGACTACATGTGTACGTGGATTCCGAACCACGGGTCACTCAAGGTGGTCACCCACCCAACTACTACCCAAACCCAATATTGCTTTCTGTACGTAACACGGTCGAAGATTGGGTTGGGGTCTAATCTCTGGAAAAATACTCCCCATGACTAAAGCAGCCTCGGACTTGACTTGCAAACTCGCCAAGTTCCATTGAATATTTTTTTAATAATAATAATAATAGTTTTCGACCCCGAGTTCAAGTGTCGTACCCGCTCTATGGAAAATTTTGAAATAATGAAGAATTCATTTCAGTTTGAAACAGCGTATCCCAACACTTTCTGGAATTTCTTTCCTGGCATCGCGATGGATTTGTCCCCCACCCTGCCCCTGCAACATTAACTTCAATTCAATGTAATGTTAGGGTTGTTTAACATCTAAGGTATGGCAGACAGTATGGGAGCCGAACCACGAGTCTTTTTCTCACATCCAGCTACTACCGAAGCCCAATATTCGACGAGAAGCGGTGTTACGACATTGGTCATGAGTCATGACGTAGCTCGCGTTAAATTTAAACTGAGAAGAGTTTCTGCATAGATATAATAACGAATTAATTGTTTCATGCGAAATTTCTGTATCTTCAGTAACCGACTCATGGTCATTTTCAAGAAATTTCGTGGCATCGCGGTTCGGAAACACTGGTTTAGGTGAAACTACAGATTTTTAGGAATAGATATGCCATGACAACTATGGTAAACCTGCCGTTTGCAATTCATCCAAATCAAGGTTTCCTAAATTTCGAAGTCATATACTTCCTGGTTAGTAGTTTCAGAGTTCATTCCAATGACCTGTTGCGGTTGATAGTAGTTACGTAACGTCATATATCAAATAAAAGAGCAGAATAACTTGATCTTCAGTTACCCAGAGAAAGAATTAAAGGTACGAGAAAGACAAAATGCTCTTTAATTTGACAAGAAGTTGTAAAAATTCTTTGGTAAAACTCGTACATCCAAATTGATTAAAAGTAACTAAATGCTTCCTTGCAAAGTAGAATGAGTCATTATATATATATACACATATAAAATTGACCACATTCTTCCATATAAACAACAAACCACCTCTTCTAAATCTCAATTAAATCTTAAGTCTCATTCCGCCGTTGTTAAGGAATGTTCGAAGCAAAATAAATGAAACACTTCTTATAGAGTAAGAGGAGGGAAGGCGTCCTTTTTGCTCACGACAAGTTTTCTGTGAGCGTGTGAAATGTAACCCTTAATCCTGCCATCGTAAATCATGTTGGAGATGATACATTCCATTTCATCGGCGTCTACTTCAACGATCTTCATCCATTTCATAGCCTGAAGGAAGCACGAGATGTCGATCTGGTGAGTGCCTTTGATCAAGTATCTGTTAAAGAAATTACGATCAAGAGAAAGAGGACAAATACTACCGGTCGGGTAATTACAGGATTAGTGTATGTGTAACATAACTTAGAAGTTATAAATTAGTTTTCCTTCGAAACTTTCCATTCAGTATGAATTATCACTAAAATGGAGTTATTTATATCCAAGCCTAATCGGATTTTTTTTTAGCGAATGAATTATACATTTGAAATAGCTTCTCTGGCTCCTTGTACAGATCTTGTACCAACGAGTCACTTAAACAGAGACAACAACCAGAAACACGCAGACAGACAAACAGCCAGACACAAGAAAACCTACAGACTCGACACGACCATTACACCCTTCAATACAGACCAGACCACCAAGATCATCAAAAACATTAAAAATTCGAAGGCTACTGGACCAGACAACATATCTAACATACACCTTAAACACTTGGGCCCACAAGGAATACTAGCTCTCACAAATATCAGCACATATTCATACCAACACTGTATTATTCCTGACATATGGAAACAAGGTAAAATTATTACACTACTCAAACCAAACAAAAATCCAACAGAACCAGCTTCCTATAGACCCATTACTTTACTATGCACACCTTCCAAAGTAACAGAAAGAGTAATCTTACAAATCACCAACCCACACATTCCACTATCGCCTACTCAACATGGATTCAGACCTCACCACTCAACCACGACATTACTCACTAACCTCAAGCAGCACATCATGGATGGCATCAACTCCAGACGACCAGCTCAACGTACACTATTAACAACAATAGACATTAGTAAAGCATTTGATGCTATCCCACGCTTCCCTCTCATAAACAAAATACTCAACACAAACATGCACAATAACACGAAAAGGTGGCTGAGCAACTATCTTTCAGGAAGATACTCACATGTCACATTTAATGGCAAGTCATCCAAAAACAAGCTTTTTCCGAACGGGGTCCCTCAAGGCTCTGTTCTCTCACCAACACTCCAACTTATACATGCATGACATTCCAACACCCATAGATAAGCTTATCTTATCATCATATGCAGATGACATCACTCTAACATCCACCCACAACATCGACACCGCTACAAAAACCTACAAACATACATAAACAGTATACAAGACTGGCTCACACACAATAGACTCAAAGTAGCGCCCACAAAATCAACCATCACCTTGCTTACAAGCAACACAAAAGAACACCAGGTAATTCCACAGCTTACACTAAACAACATCAACATTCCACACACTCACAGGACCAAAATACTTGGAGTCACATACAACACATCATTATCTTTTGCAAACCACATTCAGGACATTAAAAACAAATGTACGTCAAGACTTAACACACTTAGGGTACTAACAGGCACAAACTTTGGACACCAGCAGGAAACAACATCACTCATATACAAACAATATATTCGCTCAGTTATGGACTATGCTAGCCCATGCTGGGCACCCATTATCTCACACACACACAAACACCTTACAGACAATACAAAACAACGCACTTCGTATCATTACAGGATGCACTCAAACAACACCAATAGAACACCTGCACACAGAAACAAAAATACTGAAAGTTAGGGAACATTTAGACACGAGGGGAACACAATTCATGGCAGCAGCGACAACTAACCCACAACACCCTTGCCTTGCCACCACATGTACAATCATGCACCAACACCTCGCACCATTAAGGTAACACCAGAGAGACGTTATAACCAAATACTCCATTCCATACCACGCCCCACAGACATCACACAGTACAGAAAACACATACACACACACCTAACCCACAAAGCACTGACACGACTCGGTCCGAATGCGGTCCTAGGTGCGAAGCCGCCACCCATTAACAGGTCAGAGATCAGCCTGAGCAGATCGGATCGAGTTAACTTAGCACGATTCCGATGTGGACATCACCCCAACTTACGGACATATAAACACAGACTAGACAACTCCATAGACGACACCTGCCACCTGTGCCAGGACACACCACAAACAATTGAACACATTATGACAGACTGTACCGCTCTAGCACAACAACGAACACAACACAACATCACTAGCGCGCTGAACCTCTGGTCCACTCCGGAGAGGGCGATCGGTTACCTGCGTGCCGCCGGCTTGCTCGATCAGGGTGGGCTGATCGGCTAAACAACAACAACAACAACGAAAGTATGGGAAACTATGAAAGTTGGCTATGTGTGAAACAGATAAAAAGAAATTCGTGTGTGAAGACTTTACGACGAAAATAGATTCTTTTGCAATGTACACTACAAAGAATAAAGGAGTAATATAGAAACGGTGGACACTGAAAAAGAAGAAATCAGTAAAGATACGAGAGACAAAGGAAGGACACCAGCACATACAGAAAATTAATAAAAGAATTCAAAAGAAACAAGTGTACGGACAAGAACACTAACATTAGTAAAGCAAAAATAGTGACAAGAAAGCAAATCTTTCTGAAGTGTACAAATGAAACCGTACGCAGACGCTTTGCAGAACGGAAATGCAGATACAGAGAAGGACAATATACTGTATATATACTGTATATATACTGTATATATACTGTATATATACTGTATAATACTGTATATATACTGTATATATACTGTCCTGTATACTCAATCCATCTTTCAAACGCAGTGTCTAGGTATCTCGAAAACCCCGGACCTTGATTTTGGCTCTCCTCCTTCAATCTATCGGAGGGGCGCTTTTACGGGCTTTTGCCTTTGGCCCCTCCTTCCTGCATAAAAAAAATATATATATACACACACTTCGAACTGTGCGCACTTTCCTTTCGGTATTGTAAATTCGAGTGAAAAGCATATTCCATCATCTCTCTATCTGCAAAACTTACTTAAAACATGGTTAATTGCAAATACGATAAAAAGTGCTTCTACAATCACCCATGAATGAGCATTCCAGCTGAGATTAAAAAAAAAACCTGGGAACAGGATGATCAAGAATTGATCTGCCGTCTTCCACGTATGTATCGTAAAAGGCGCCTGGGATGAAGTTATATCCCTCAGAAACAAACAATGAGGAACTAAAACCTATGAACTATTTTATTGCACATAAACAGGATATTCAAAGAAACTCAACAACAAAAGACATACAAGTTACAATGATCTACAATGCGAAACTTGATGCGAATCACAAAATAAGCAAAAAGAATAACTGAGCAGATAATAACTTTTAAACGAAGGGATAAGAATGTAGCGATTTCTTTGCTGAAAAAACTAACCATACCAAACGTGGAATGTTGCTCAGCTCCATTAAAAAGTAATAATGCAATTAAATGGAGTTCTGAGAAAGTTCACAGCCAAAATCAATGGAGTCAAAGAACTAAATTACTCAAAATGACCCGACAATCATCTGAACAACCTTGGAACAGGAAAGGCAGGCGTGTGCAGTGTCTCTGAACATCCTGAAGGATGATTTACTTTAAGCGGTTATGGTTAAGTTCATATAAATGAATGTTTAAGTAACACCGATCAGTTAGGGCGACGCTCAGCAGTGCTGGCCAGAGCTGAGCGGTTATCTTTTCTGTATCTTACGTCGGGTCGAGGCGGCGGCTGGTCACCCCAACTTAATTGACTGACTAAGGTAGCCCTGATTCGGGGCCCCTAACCCCAACTTCCTGGGGGTATGGAACATTGGATATTATCTTAACTTTTAAGTGACATTACTTTCCGAGTTTTTCTGAAGTAGCTATAGGTTTTTGAGAAGTTACATATGTAATGTTAAAATTAACATTAAAAAATCTCACTTTTTTGCTTCGTAAAAAGCTAATGACACCTAATAATAAAAGGACGTGTGTGTGTGTGTGTGTGTGTGTGTGTGTGTGTGTGTGTGTGTGTGTGTGTGTGTGTGTTCCAGCCATAACTCCAAAATGGAAACAGTTACAAACATGAAACTTCACACACATATTGATTAGGTCCCCAGGTTGTGTACCTGGGTGTTAATAAATTAAATAATTAAAATTACTGGGCCGGAAGGCCCCAGCACCGCTTTTAAACTACAGAAAAGAACGCAGCCGTGAAAATTTTTAGCTTCACATTGTGTCAAGATTTCTGAATCTTAAGATTTTCATGACTAATTATTTGGTCAATAAAACTATAGAAAAGAACAGTCATAAAAATCTTGAGCTTCACATTGCTGCCCGTAATAATCTTCTTATACCGTGTGACCACAAAAATTGTCCCTGTTTTTAATCGCTTATTACTCAGTCATTATTGCAGCTTCACAAATGAAATAAAAAGCATTCGAAAGAGAACATTTTAAAGTTTTAATTTATTCTACATGTGTTCAAAGTGACGTCCCTGGACATTCTTACATTTCACACAACGGGAAAGGAAGTTATTTATTACATTTTCCAAAACGTTGCATTCAATGGACTGTACACACTCTACCACCGCTTGCTTTAATTCTTCGATAGAGGATGGCTCTTGCCTGAATACTTTGTCCTTGACAAATCCCCAGAGAAAAAAGTCCATAGGTGATAGATCGGGAGATCTTGCGGGCCAGGGAAACTGCGAGCGATGAGAAATGAATCTTTGTTCAAAAAATCTTGTTAAACATTTCAGTGATTGCCTAGTTGTGTGGGCTGTTGCTCCGTCTTGCTGAAATCACTTGTTACTGCAGTTTTCATGTTCAAAAACAGTGTTCAGCATTTCTACATATCTTTCTGAAGTTACTGAAAGCGGTCTCCTTGTATCTGGGTCCTCAAAAAAGTAAGGACCATAAACCTTGCTGCTACTCAAACCACACCAGACAGTAACTTTTGGTGAATGCAGAGGTTTCTCCAAGTGTATATTTGGCTTGTTTTGTGACCAACACCGGTAATTCTGTTTGTTGATGAACCCATTGAGATAGATGTGGCATTCATCACTGAATATTATGTCACTTAATCTTATCTGGTTTTGTTCAATTATTGTTTCAATGCGTTCACAAAACATCAAACGACGCTGGTAGTCTTGTTCGCTAAGCTGTTGCAAACACATAATTTTGAATGACTTCATTCTCAAATCCAACGTGATTATTTTCCGAATGCTCTCCCGTTTGATTCCTGTCACAGCTGATAGTCGTCTCACAGATTTCTTGTTGTCCGTTTCAAGCTGATTTGCGACTGAATCAATGTTTTCAGCGGTTCGCACACCTTTGCTGCGCCCAGAGTTGCCTTTATGCATGTTCTTGATTGAGCCGTGATGTTTCCATTTTGCGAAAATCCTGCAAATCGTTTTAGGATCTATGGTCCTTTGCTGACCGTTGGGTGGCAACTACCGAGCCATGTTTGATCATCTCTTCTGCGATGAAAACACGTTGCATGTCCGACAAATAACCCATGATTGTGGTGGATAAAACTGTCATTTTTTTATAAGTACTGATTTTGTATCCAGGATATCGAAAAAATTAAATAAAACTTTAAAATGTTCTCTTTCGAATGCTTTTTATTTCATTTGTGAAGCTGCAATAATGACTGATTAATAAGCGATTAAAAACAGGGACAATTTTTGTGGTCACACGGTACTATAATAAGAGAGCTGTCCGTCTGTCCGTCCGTCCGTCCGTCACACTTTCAGAAATTGTGAAAACAAATTGTGAGAAAAAAATTCAGAAATTGTATTACGGGCGGCAATGTGAAGCTCAAGATTTTCATGACTGTTCTTTTCTGTAGTTTAGCCTGTCTGTTTGTGAAATTTATCCTGGGCAGTAATGAGGGAAGGGTGGGGGTGATGGGGGATGGGGGTGGGGTGATGGGGGATGGGTGGGGTAATGGGGAGGGGTGGGGGTAATGGGGGAGGGGTGGGGGTAATGGGGGAGGGGGTTAGCCCCCAAGTTGCATGAATGGGGGTGAGGAGGTTTTGGGATATACCAGATTCAGAAATGTTGACACAATGTGAAGCTCAAAATTTTCACGGCTGCGTTCTTTTCTGTAGTTTAGCCTGTCTAACCGTCAGCGAAGCGACGGGAACTGTACTAGTAATCTATAATAATAAAAGGACGCAGTTACAAACATGAAATGAAGCTTCACACACACACACACACATATATATACAGGGTGATTCAGCAGAGTACATTAAATTGGAGAATGAAATCCTTGGATAATTCTAAACCACAATATGGTAAAATGTCAGATTCTGCATAGTTTCCATGTTACAATACATTAAGATGTTGTATTAATGAGAGTGAATATGAAGCGAAACCCCGGTAGGATTTTGTAATCATTTATTCACAGATCTCTACAGTGTGACCCCTCTTTGTTACAACCTAAAGGAAATGTTCAAAGTTGCCCCCTTCTGCCTCAGTGCAGGCCTGTACACGTCGTACCATTGAATGTCTGACGCGTTCCAGAAGAGAACATTTTGCCTGAGCATCAAGTGAATATCTGGATACTGTTTATCCCAACAGGTGGATAGGGTGTGGTGGCCCCGTTCCCTGGCCACCCCACTCCCCAGATCTTAACCCTTTGGATTTCTACCTGTGGGGCCATTTAAAGACGTTGGTGTATGATACAGAGGTTCAAACAAGAGAGGAATTATGGCCACGCGTTCGTGACAGGTGCGAGCAAATTAAACATAGTCCAGGCATTCTGGAACTCGTCAGACATTCAATGGTACGACGTGTACAGACCTGCATTGAGGCAGGAGGAGGCAACTTTGAACATTTCCTTTAGGTTGTAGCAAAGAGGGGTCACACTGTAGAGATCTGTAAATAAATGATTACAAAATCCTACGGGGGTTTCACTTCATATTCACTCCCATTAATACAACATCTTAAATGTATTGTAACATGGAAACTATGCAGAATCTGACATTTTACCATAGAGACATTGTGGTTTAGAATTATCCAAGGATTTCATCCTCCAATTTAATGTACTCTTTGCTGAATCACCCTGTGTGTATATGTATATATATATATATATATATTATATATGCCCGGTTAGGTCAAATGAATGCCCAGGTAGGTTAACCCTAGTGTTATATTTATCCGGGTTAAGCATTCTAGGGTTAATTGAATGCCCGGTTAGGTTAACTGTACGCCCTTGACGATTGGTTGAGTCATAATATTTTAGTTAAAGCTAACGAATATATCACGACTTAATCTAACCAATCGTCAAGGGCGTACAGTTGACCTAACTGGGCATTCAACACCCAGGTGCACAACCTATATATATATATAAGCACACCGGACAAAAAATTAGTCACCCCTCTCAGAATGTACCTAATAACGTGTGACGGCGCCTCTGGCCTTGATAACCGCACAAATCCGGCGAGTTTAGTATGCGGAGGTACGCCTGCTGGTTCAAATTCATCGTCACTGGAACGAGGGGGCCCATTTCGTGGTACGAAAAACATCCCCAGAACATCACGGAACCACCTCCAGCCTGAACAACACCTTCGACGCATTCAGGATTAAAGGCTTCATTGGACCTGCGATGTACTCGTCGCCTCCCATCATTGGAGAACAAACAAAAACGGGACTCATCGGACCAAATTACACGTTTCCAATCTGCCGCAGTCCTGTTTTTGTGCCTCTGAGCCCATTTATAACGTGCCAATTTGTGACTTGCTGTTAACAACGGCCTCTTCCGTGGTACCCTGCTCCAGATGTCCATCGCATGCAGTTCTCATCGCAATGTCCGTTCGGAAATTGGTCGCTGGAGAACCTCATTGGTTTCTTGGAGCAATTGTTCTCTGGTTTGAAAACGATTTGCAGTTACTAGACGAGAAACATGGCGGCGGTCCCTATTGTCGAGAATTGTTTTCCGGCCACAGTTACGCCGTCGATTTTCAGTTGATTGCGAACTACACCACTCTTTGTAAACTCGCTGGACAGTACGCGTTGACACACCAACAAATTGGGCTACTTCAGACATTTTGTGTCCGTGGGCTCTGCCAAACACGATGGCTCCTTTTTGCCACTGAGTAACGTCTGCCTCACGACCCATTTTGCAGACTATATCCAACACACACTTTGTTCTTCACCACCTCACGAAACAGATCTGATCCTGTGTGCTACGTCACCGCTACTTGTCACTTATCAATGCTACATCAGCGCCCTCTGTGTGACCTTGAACTTCCAACTATCGGTGCTATTAGGGGTGACTAATTTTTTGTCCGGTGTGCTTATATATATTATATATATATATATATAATATATATGGGAATGAACTCAGGATGGTCCCCTGAGTTTATGCACTGTCTGTGTGTATCATATATATATATATATATATATATATATATATATATATATATATATATATATATATATATATATATATAGGAGAAATCCAATGACAAGGAGAAATGTAAATGCCATGAAAAGCCTTCTTTAATGCGCAACGTTTCGAGCAATACGCTCATCTTCAGGCTGTATAATAACAATGTGAAATTAAAATCAATAATTGAATGAAAAACAAGACAAAGAAAATTTCTATAACCTATTCATAAAGGCAAATTTTAAAAGACTGAAAAAGAGGGTTAAATTCTAAGTTATACAGATTTACATATAAAATTAAGAAACTATTTTTAAATACATATAGTAAATGTGAAATTAATACACTGGAAAAATTAACAATAGTACACTGGAATAATGAAACTAACTAACCTTTCACTGCAATTTCCGAGGCTAGACTAATTTAAGCAGAGGCAAAACGAGAAAACATAAGATGGTGAGGGCGATTGGGGAAGGGGGGATTATAAGGAATTGGGGAAGGAGGAGGGATTATAGGAAATTTAGAGGGACAGCTGATGAGTCAACATTTAGCGTAGGGGTCAAAGTTTTAATGTAAAGCGATTCCAAAATTCTAAGTGAGTTGGGACAAGTATTACAACCAAGAATTTTAAAATTGTCTAAAGTGACATCAGTTTTACATTTTATACTGTGTTCCCGAATACTAGAAACTTCTTTAGTTTTTAAGATTTTACCTGTTCGGCCACTTATTCCCATATGCGAATAAAATCTAGCCCTGAGAGAGCGAACAGTGCTGCCAATGTAATTCCCAAGGAGACACCTAGGGCAGGTAAATAAATATACAACACCGCTACGCAACGAGTCAGGGGTTCGATCCTTCGCTGAGAAAAAGCTACCTAAAGACGTTTTATTTATAAATATGATGCGGAAATCAGTATGATAAAAAAATTTCCTTAACAACTTTGTAAATTTAAGCTTAAATTCCTTATTCAAAGGACCCATTTCAGGTACCAAGAAATATTTTATATCCTTCGGCACTGTAATACAAGGAAGTTGGGGGCTATAAACATTATTTAAGAAGGATCTAATTAGTTTATCTACATATTGAACAGGAAAACTATCATTAAGTAAGGTAAAACTAGAGGTCAAATTATATCCTCTGAACAGGAGAGTTTTAATACAAGACATCTTATAGTTGAAATCAGTAAAACTAAAAAAATTCATGCCCAAACCAGTGAAAGTGGATTTCCTGTAAACTGATGTAGTAATAGAGTCACCGTTTTTCGAAATTAAAAGATCTAAAAAGGGGAGGGAGCCATTTTTCTCAGTTTCCATTGCATACGTTATATTGGGGTGCAAAGAATTTAGGAAGTTAAAGAATTGTTGAGCTTGTACCGCATTATCAAAGACAGCTATCGAATCATCAACGAAGCGTCGATAGAAAATTGGCTCGAAACGTTGCGCATTAAAGAAGACTTTTCATGGCATTTACATTTCTCCTTGTCATTGGATTTCTCCTAAATATTAAATTGAAGCTCTGTAGAAGCAACCCGCATGATTATATATATATATATATATATATATTATATATATGATGAATAAAACCACGAAGGGAAAAGAAACAAAGTCGTGCTCAAGCGCTTTCGTCTAATGACATCCTCAGGAACACTGGAGTGAAAGGAGAGTTCAAGACAATATATAGGCTACAAAAATAAATATATATATAAATATAGTAAGTATACAAATAAAAATTGTGGGAGGAGCAAACAAATTTGTACGGAAAAATGACAATTTTAGCACTTTTCCCGAAATTCAACATAAATTCAAATGGCTTGTTTCCAGCCAATTTTTTATAGTTATTGTCTGAATGGTAAACAGGTCACAAAAGAATAAAGAAATAAAAATAAATATAAATTGGAAAAAATTACAAAATAATGCCTTAGTGATATATACATCACAACCGAAATAAACATTTAAGTGGAGTCTACAAATTCAAGCTAAAAAAGAAAGTTTACAATCAATTTGTCCTACGTACACTTTTACTCTGGGCATGACACCCCTATTAAGAAGGCCATATTTTCCTCAATGTTTCTCCGCGCTCTTAGGATCGCCAGTCCGGAATACATCGATGCCGAATTGGAAAATATCAACGGTATTGGAAGTGAGCTGTGTTACCCATCTGCGTTCATGGAATCTTGTCTTAATAAGGCTAAACGAACCTTCTATCGTGTGAATAACAACACTCGCACCTTGTCAAAGAATATTTTAGTACTTCCATTTTTCCCGGGCTTCTTAGGCATTGCTAATGTACTTAAACTTTTGGACATCAGTGTAGTTTTTTCATAACAATATTGTGAAAAACATCATAGTAAAAAATAGCCCTACCAATAATTTAGGCATTATCTATAAAATTGGGTGTAAGCAATGTGATTCCTTTTACATAGGTCAGACGGGAAAGGATTTGCAAACGCGTGTAAAACAGCATCAATATTCCGTTAGAACGGGACGTCCAGTGCCCTTTTTGTCCATTTGTCAGAGTTATCCCATTGTATTGATTGGAATAATGCTTCAGTTTTGTTTCACTCTAGCAACATTTAGAAATATTCTTGAGTCTGCTATAATTCAACTTACAAATAACTTTAACATGAGTAAAGGTCTGTTTCAACTCGATCCCGTTGCTCTGAATTTCTTCAGAATGGATTTAAACAAAAAGGGCAGGTTGCTAAACTTTCGGTAAAAATTTGTTTCTCTCTCTTTTTCCTTATAAATTTTTGTGTTTCTCTTACAATTTTATTTTTCAATTTATTGTTGTATGCGTATTTCTTATATATATGTATATATGTATGTATATGTGTGTATATATATATGTGTGTATATATATATGTATGTGTGTGTGTATATATATGTTTGGTTGTGTGTGTGTGTGTGTGTGTGTGTATTTCTTATATTTTTTTTTGTCTTTATATATCATTGAGGCATTATTTGTAATTTTTCCAATTTATATTTATTTCTTTAGTGACCTACGGATCTTTCAGACAATAACTATAAAAACCTTTGGTAATTTTTCCCTTATATATATATATATATATATATATATATATATATATATATATATATATATATATATATATATATATATATATATATATATACAGGGTGAGTCAAAAGTAGCGCCCGATTTCTGTTTTTTCGGCTGTCAGATTCTTTCTGGGAAGTCATGTTGTTAATAATTGTCTTGCAGATTATTAATTTTCTTAGTTTATTTATTTTTGTTTTTGTTTTGCAGGTTATTGCTGAGAGTTTGGAAAGTTACTGAATTTGCACCAAATTGAATCATGAATTACCTTTCAATGAATCAACGCATTGCAGCCGTGAAACATTACTACAAATGTAATGAACAACCAACGATGGCGGCACGCCGTTTGGCACAGGAATTCGATATTAACCCACCCCAGGGAAGAAACATACGATTGATTGTCGAGAAATTTGAAGCAACAGGGTCGGTAGCCACTGCAAAGAAGTTCGGTCGTCCGAAAACGGCAACGAATGTAGCTAAGGCTGAAGAAGCCATCAGGAGACTGGAACAAAGTCCGCAAAAGTCAACTCGCCGTTTATCTGCAGAGTTGTAAGTGAGCCAATCAAGTGTTATCCGTATCCTTCACCAGAAAAAATGGAAACCTTACATTCCACGCTTACTGCATGCCCTTCATGATGGAGATGACGACCGCCGTCTTCAATTTTGCGAAGAGTTCTTAGCTAAACTTGACGAAGAGGATACGATGCTAGACAACATCTGGTGGTCAGATGAGGCATGTTTTAAGCTTAACGGCACAATTAACAGACACATTTGTGTCTACTGGGCTGCGGAGAACCCAAGAGTGACAGTTGAGAAGGAGGTAAATTTACCTGGCGTGACAGTTTGGGCAGCCATATCTCCATTAGGGATAATTGGACCCTTTTTCTTTGAGGGATCTGTCACTGCAGAAATTTACCTGGATATGCTGCAAACCTTCTTTTGGCCCAGGGTACAAGATCAGGACTGTTATTTCCAGCAAGATGGAGCTCCACCTCATTATGGACGTCATGTTCGTCAGTGGCTTGATGAAAACTTTCCCGGAAAGTGGATCGGCCGCCGCGGTCCGATCGAGTGGCCGGCACGCTCCCCAGACCTTACACCTCCAGATTTCTTTCTTTGGGGGCTCATGAAAGACCTTGTTTATCGTGAAAAGCCTCGTACCATTCAGGAATTGAAGGTTCAAATCACTGCAAAGTTTGAGGAAATTGATATCGAACTCTGCAGGCATGTGCGCCACTCTGTGCCTGCTCGGCTGCAATTGTGCATCGATCACGAGGGAGGGCACTTTGAAAATTGCAAGTAAAACAGCTTGGTACAGTTCCGTAATAATTTTCCCCCGAATAAATGGTTAGATAAACATGTCATTCATTTATTTCTACCTTCTTGTACACTGTAATACAAATGGCAAACAAACAATCAACTGACAGAAATCGGGCGCTACTTTTGACTCACCCTGTATATATATATATATATATATATATAAAAAATTATTTCACGAAAGTAACACGTGAAAAATATTTATGATGAATAAAACCACGAAGGAAAGGAAACACAAAATGGTGCTCAAGTGCTTTCGTCTAATGACATCCTCAGGAACACTGAAGTACATAAAAAGGTTAAGCCTATATAGTACAGGGTGGGCGGAAAGTAGCTCCCTATTTTGGATTGGTAAAAAAATACGTATATTATCCATTTATTTCAGAAGAAATAATATGAAAAGGTAGGCATACATGGTAGGTTTTCTCTAAAATTCAATGTGGGCTCCAACTCTTTCCACCAGCTTCTCGAGCCGCCCAGGAATGGCGTCCACTGACTTTAGCAGGAACTCCGGCGGGATGGAGGACATGACTTCCCGAATTCGGTCCTCCAGTTCTTCCAATGTCCTCGGTTTGGTGCGGGAGACTTCTTCCTTTACCCACCCCCAAAGAAAGAAGTCGCACGGTGTCAAGTCGGGGCTCCTGGCTGGCCATTGATGTGGACCACGACGACCCATCCAACGCCCAGGGAAGTGGGCATCCAGCCACTCACGGACAACAAGAGCGAAGTGCGGAGGGGCGCCATCTTGCATAAATATCAGATCGTCGATGTTCTCCCATGTGCTGACAACCGGCCAGACCTCGTTTCGCAACATAGCAAGGTACCGCTCAGCATTCATGGTGTTGCGCAGAAGGAACGGGCCCACAACCTGATCTGAGGTCATACCACACCACACCGTTACACTGAACCGATTCTGCCGTTTTTCAGCGATAACCGTGCGACTTCTTTCTTTGGGGGTGGGTAAAGGAAGAAGTCTACCGCACCAAACCGAGGACATTGGAAGAACTGGAGGACCGAATTCGGGAAGTCATGTCCTCCATCCCGCCGGAGTTCCTGCTAAAGTCAGTGGACGCCATTCCTGGGCGGCTCCAGAAGCTGGTGGAAAGAGTTGGAGCCCACATTGAATTTTAGAGAAAACCTACCATGTATGCCTACCTTTTCATATTATTTCTTCTGAAATAAATGGATAATATACGTATTTTTTTACCAATCCAAAATAGGGAGCTACTTTCCGCCCACCCTGTATAGGTTACAAAGAAAAAAAAAGAAAAAATAAATAACACACACACACACACACATATATATATACACAAAGGTGGGCAGTTGCGCAGCAAAAAGTTGCGGCGCAACATTTTTGGTTGCGCTTGCGCTTGCGGCACAACTTTTTGAAAAGGGTTGCGCTTGCGCTTGCGGCGCAACTATTTCAGCAGAGTTGCGGTTGCGGTTGCGGCGCTACAAAAATCGTTGCGCGTGCCCACCACTGCAGATATACGTTAAATGCAAAGGTGGGCAGTTGCGCCGCAAAAAGTTGCGGCGCAACATTTTTGGTTGCGCTTGCGCTTGCGGCGCAACTTTTTGAAAAAGGTTGCGCTTGCGCTTGCGGCGCAACTATTTCAGCAGAGTTGCGGTTGCGGTTGCGGCGTTACAAAAATCGTTGCGCGTGCCCACCACTGCATATATATACATATATATACATACATATCTATATATACAAATACATACATACATACATACATATCTATATATACAAATACATACATACATACATATATATACAATAAACAGAGAAGTAAAAATAAAAAATTAAAAATTAAAACCTTAAAGGATTACCAGTGAGACGTACAGATTTGTAAGGAAAAATATCGATTTTTAGCACAAGATCAAATGGATTATAAAAATACAAATTTATACTGGAACTCTGCCCGGGTTTTAACACACTGCTGCCTATGGTCAGGTTTCGATATATATATAAAAATAAAATGCAAATTAAAAGTTAATAAAGTAGAAGACAAGTTTACCAAAGATTTAATGTTTTACCCTTCTTATCTAAATCTGTTTTAAAGGAATTCAAAATAACAGGACCGAGTTGAAAAAGACCTTTGCTTATGTTGAAGTTATTTGAAAGTTGGATAATGGCAGACTCAAGAATATTTCTATTAACAATGTTGCTTGAATGGAATAAAACTGAAGCATTATTCCAATCAATACAGTGGGCTAACTGTATCTATAAAATTGGTTGTAAACAATGTGATTCTTTTTACATAGGTCAGACGGGAAAGGATTTGCACACACGTATAAAACAGCATCAATATTCCGTTAGAACAGGACAGTTGTCCAGTGCCCTTTTTGTCCATTTGTCAAAGTTAGCCCACTGTATTGATTGGAATAATGCTTCAGTTTTATTCCATTCAAGCAACATTGTTAATAGAAATATTCTTGAGTCTGCCATTATCCAACTTTCAAATAACTTCAACATAAGCAAAGGTCTTTTTCAACTCGATCCTGTTATTTTGAATTCCTTTAAAACAGATTTAGATAAGAAGGGTAAAACATTAAATCTTTGGTAAACTTGTCTTCTACTTTATTAACTTTTAATTTGCATTTTATTTTTTTATATATATCGAAACCTGACCATAGTCAGCAGTGTGTTAAAACCCGGGCAGAGTTCCAGTATAAATTTGTATTTTTATAATCCATTTGATCTTGTGCTAAAAATCGATTAACTTTTAATTTGCATTTTTTTTTTTATATATATCGAAACCTGACCATAGGCAGCAGTGTGTTAAAACCCGGGCAGAGTTCCAGTATAAATTTGTATTTTTATAATCCATTTGATCTTGTGCTAAAAATCGATATTTTTCCTTACAAATCTGTACGTCTCACTGGTAATCCTTTAAGGTTTTAATTTTTAATTTTTAATTTTTACTTCTCTGTTTATTGTATATGTATGTATGTATGTATTTGTATATATAGATATGTATGTATATATATATATGTGTGTATTTATTTTTTCTTTTTTTTTCTTTCTGTAACCTATATATAGGCTTAACCTTTTTATGTCCTTCAGTGTTCCTGAGGATGTCATTAGACGAAAGCGCTTGAGCACCATTTTGTGTTTCCTTTCCTTCGTGGTTTTATTCATCATATATATATATATATATATATATATTTCCTTATATATACCTTATATATGTCGTATATATTTTTATAGTTCTTTATATATCATCTAGGCATCATTTTGTTTTCCAATTTATATTTACTTGTACTTTTTTTATTCGTTTGTGACCATAGTATGCATGATTCAGACAATAACTAAAAAACCTTTGGTAATTTTTTCCCTTATAAATTTGGGTGCCTCTTACAATTTATTTTTCAATTTATTTTTTTTTGTTTATTTCTTTTTTATTTCATTTCTTTGTGACATATATATATATCATTTTGGCATCATCTATTAAATTGATTGTAAACTTTCCTTTTTAGCTTGAATTTGTAGACTCCACTTACAATTTTTGTTTTTTTATCTGTTGGTTTATTTCTATGTTTATTTCGGTTGTGACGTATATATCACTAAGGCATCATTTTGTAATTTTTTCCAATTTAATTTATTTTTATTTCTTTATTCTTTTGTGACCTGTTTACCATTCAGACAATAACTATAAAAAATTAGCTAGAAACAAGCCATTTGAATTTATGTTGAATTTCGGGCAAAGTGCTAAAATTGTCATTTTTCTGTACAAAAGTGTTTGCTCCTCCCACAATTTTTATTTCTATACTTACTATATATATATATATATATATATATATATATATATATATATATACACAAACTCAGAATGGTTCCCTGAGAACAATATATGTTAAACACAGACCGTGCATGGCACAAGGAACTCTTCTGGGAAAATTAAATCCACTATAGTCCGAATAAGTAATGATAAATGACAAATACCATAGATTTTTTCCTTTTTCATGATTTTAGCCCGACGTGGGCAACGGGTCTCTCGCAAAGAGATCCCATAAATATAGCTTCCCTCACCAGCTATCTGCAAAGCAGACAGGATCCAGCTTTGGG
Source organism: Bathynomus jamesi (assembly GCA_023014485.1). NCBI lineage: Eukaryota > Metazoa > Arthropoda > Malacostraca > Isopoda > Cirolanidae > Bathynomus > Bathynomus jamesi. The sequence continues at coordinate 1,116,476 of JAJOZX010000211.1, read as the reverse complement.
ACGTGGATCTAGGGTTTAAAGCAAACCTAGATCCCTACACTCAGAACCTCTATATAAGTAAAAGACTCGTTGCATTCACGTCGTGTTGAATAAATCAAAGAAAAAGGGGGTAACTATTGTATTTTTAGCCAAAAAAACCAAAACTTAAACCTCAACCGGGACATTGAGCGTCCACTTTTCAAGGCACGAAACACGTCCGTTTAGTATACACAAACTCAGAATGGTTCCCTGAGAACAATATATGTTAAACACAGACCGTGCATGGCACAAGGAACTCTTCTGGGAAAATTAAATCCACTATAGTCCGAATAAGTAATGATAAATGACAAATACCATAGTTTTTTTCCTTTTTCATGATTTTAGCCCGACGTGGGCAACGGGTCTCTCGCAAAGAGATCCCATAAATATAGCTTCCCTCACCAGCTATCTGCAAAGCAGACAGGATCCAGCTTTGGGACGTGGATCTAGGGTTTAAAGCAAACCTAGATCCCTACACGTGAATGTAGGGATCTAGGTTTGCTTTAAACCCTAGATCCACGTCCCAAAGCTGGATCCTGTCTGCTTTGCAGATAGCTGGTGAGCGAAGCTATATTTATGGGATCTCTTTGCGAGAGACCCGTTGCCCACGTCGGGCTAAAATCATGAAAAAGGAAAAAAACTATGGTATTTGTCATTTATCATTACTTATTCGGACTATAGTGGATTTAATTTTCCCAGAAGAGTTCCTTGTGCCATGCACGGTCTGTGTTTAACATATATTGTTCTCAGGGAACCATTCTGAGTTTGTGTATACTAAACGGACGTGTTTCGTGCCTTGAAAAGTGGACGCTCAATGTCCCGGTTGAGGTTTAAGTTTTGGTTTTTTTTGGCTAAAAATACAATAGTTACCCCCTTTTTCTTTGATTTATTCAACACGACGTGAATGCAACGAGTCTTTTACTTATATAGAGGTTCTGAGTGTAGGGATCTAGGTTTGCTTTAAACCCTAGATCCACGTCCCAAAGCTGGATCCTGTCTGCTTTGCAGATAGCTGGTGAGGGAAGCTATATTTATGGGATCTCTTTGCGAGAGACCCGTTGCCCACGTCGGGCTAAAATCATGAAAAAGGAAAAAAACTATGGTATTTGTCATTTATCATTACTTATTCGGACTATAGTGGATTTAATTTTCCCAGAAGAGTTCCTTGTGCCATGCACGGTCTGTGTTTAACATATATATATATATATATATATGTTTATTTTTGTAACCTATATATTGTCTTGAACTCTCCTTTCACTCCAGTGTTCCTGAGGATGTCATTAGACGAAAGCGCTTGAGCACCACTTTGTGTTTCTTTTTCTTTCGGTTTTAAATAATTATAAAGGCAGTGTTTATTAAAATACATTTCATTTTCAAAATGTAATAGAATCTACAGACATTATTTAATTGTTTTGTCAACGCCTGTTTTCAAACTGACGTCCGTTCTGGTCCAGGCACTGCTGATAACGCGAAGCAATGGAATCGCAAACATCACGAAACATTTCGTTTGGTATTTGTGTGCATTCTCGTTCAATGGCTGCTCTCAATTCAGCGACTGTTGCAGGTTTTATAGCGTAGACTTTGTCTTTTAAGTATCCCCAAAAAAAAAGTCTAGTGGTGTGAGGTCTGGTGAACGCGGAGGGTATTCTACGAAACCCCTTCGTCCAATCCACATCCACATCGTGCCAAGTACCACTCGCAATACTCGACTCTTCGGTCCGGATCATCTTCATTAATAGCATGGACTAATCTTGGAATGTAACTTTTCCATTGACAGCGCTTCAAAATGCGTTGGACAGACGATTCTGAAATTCCTACCTCACGACTCGCTTGCCGCACAGATTTTCTTGGACTTTGTTGATACGTTTCCAGTACTCTTTCTTGCTTTGTGGGGCTTGTCGATGTCCGTGGTCTTCCGGAACGCTTCTTGTGGACATTCTGAACAGTTCCATCGGCTTCAAACTTATCTCTAATTCGAGTGATGGTAAGTCGCGTTGGTGGATCTGTTTGAAACTCCCTCCTAAACTGTCTTTGCACTTCAACTGCGTTTTCACACTTCCAGTAGCATTTTAGAATGAATTTCCTTTGTTCAAAGCTTAGTCTGACTGCCATTATTAATTCTAATGGGTTTAACTTGGAAAGAAAGAAACATCAATTGAGCTATCAGCTATTAAAGTGTGTATACATTTTTTTGGGACGCCCTGTATATATATACATATATATATATATATAACGTAAAGAACGACGCTTGTATAGGAGATATTCCGCGCAAGACGAGAGAGAGAGAACGAAACAAATGAAAAAATGAGGTAACCACCTGGGAATCGAACCCGGGATCTTCCGATTGCCGGTCAGACGCGATACCATTACACCATGGGCCTCACTCTTCCAAATGCCGTAATTCTTCTACATACTCGCAGAAACCAATGCCCCAAGGGGGCACCTCCCGCATGCCGTAACATTATATACATTCAACTGCAAAGAACACGCAGTATAAATAACGGCATTTGGAAGAGTGAGGCCTATGGTGTAATGGTATCGCGTCTGACCGGCAATCGGAAGATCCCGGGTTCGATTCCCAGGTGGTTACCTCATTTTTTCATTTGTTTCGTTCTCTCTCTCGTCTTGCGCGGAATATCTCCTATACAAGCGTCGTTCTTTACGTTATTTATACTGCGTGTTCTTTGCAGTTGAATGTATATAATGTTACGGCATGCGGGAGGTGCCCCCTTGGGGCATTGGTTTCTGCGAGTATGTAGAAGAATTACGGCATTTGGAAGAGTGAGGCCCATGGTGTAATGGTATCGCGTCTGACCGGCAATCGGAAGATCCCGGGTTCGATTCCCAGGTGGTTACCTCATTTTTTCATTTGTTTCGTTCTCTCTCTCTCGTCTTGCGCGGAATATCTCCTATACAAGCGTCGTTCTTTACGTTATTTATACTGCGTGTTCTTTGCAGTTGAATGTGTGTATATATATATATATATATATATATATATATATATATATATATATATATATATATATAGGGTGTCCCATAAGTCCCGCATCATAGGAGAAATTCATATTTTTCTATTTCTACAAACCATAATTCATATTTTTCTCTTTCTACAGGCCATAATGTCTGTGAGCAAGGAAAAACGAATCCAGATAATTCTACTCAGGAAATCGGAGTCAAAAAGAGGCCGCTGCTGATTTTAACAGACTGCATCCAGACCGCGAGCCAATAACACAGAGTTGTGTCAGCAGACTTGTTGCAAAGTTTAAGGAAACAGGATCCATAGAAGATAAACCACCCAGTGGACCTTCAAGGAGGTTCACTGACGATGATACAGCGACTGCTATCCTGGCTCATTTTAACAGAAGTCCCAATAAGTCTCTTCGGCGATTGTCCGCCGAGACAGGAGTGTCGAAAAGTAGCATCCATCGCATTCTTCAGGCTCACAAATGGCACCCATATAAATTTCAGATCCTACAGAAATTAAGCGAAGATGATCCCGACCGGCAGATGGAATTTTGTGAATGGGCTACGGAACAATATGCTCAGGATGCCAATTTCCCGTCCACCATTCTGTTCAATGACGAGGCTGTTTTTTATGGAAATGGTGAGGTAAATCGACAGAACACCCGCTACTGGTCTCAAAACAACCCTCACTGGTATACCTCTTCAAAGGAACAAGGTGCATCTCGGGTGATGGGATGGTGTGGCATTTGGAACCCTCTTTTTCGATGAACATGTCACTGGAGGCACTTACCTACGTATGCTCAAGGAAGAAGCATTTCCCAGTGTCTTGAACGAAGGAGGAAATTTCCCAACATGGTTCCAGCAAGACGGCGCTCCTGCACATTACAGCACCCAAGTAAGGGAATACATGTACCAACAATTCCCTGGTCATTGGATAGGACGTCGAGGGCCTGTGGAATGGCCAGCAAGAAGCCCGGATTTCACGCCACTAGATTTTTATCTCTGAGGCCACTTGAAAGCGCTGGTATACGCAGAGAAAATTAGGTGTTGAACATTTGCGGCAGCGCATTATTGGGGCATGTAACACCATTACTCCTGACATCATTCACCGTGTGCTTGCTGACTGGGTATCACGTCTGAATTTGTGTATTGAAAACAATGGTGGACATATTGAGCACGTTCTGTAAATAAAAGCTTTCGTTTTGCCTTTTTTTATTATTTTTCCTATGATGCCGGACTTATGGGACACCCTATATATATATATATATATATATGAAAATTAAAAAGTTTATTGCAGACTACAGTCCATATGGCAAATACAGGGTGTCCCAAAAAAAAACTATATACTCTTTATAGCATCATATATTTTATAATTTAAAAAAAAAAAAAAACTATATTGTTATAGCAATTGCCAATGAAAGGTAAATTAGTAATCTAAGTGATCAAAATGTTATAGCGAGTTGTTTGCATATAAAATTTAATTAACTACGCCAAGTGCTCAAAATGTTCTCCGGCGGCATGAATGCACTTTTGAATGCGTCGACTAACTGATTCGCAGACATGGACTAATGTGGATGCTGTGATGGTCCCGCACTTTTCCCTAATTGCATCCTTAAGGTGTTCGAGTGTTGCAGGTCTTGTACCATAAACTGCATCCTTCAGGTAGCCCCATAAGTAAAAATCAAGTGGAGTCAAGTCCGGTGAACGTGGAGGATACTCAACGCTTCCTCTTCGTCCTATTCAACGGTTAGGCAACGTTTCATCGAGGTACCTTCTGACATCACAATGATAATGAGGGGGCGGCTCCATCTTGTTGAAAGTAAAAGTCGTCGTTTCCAAACAACTTCCGAACTGCAGGTATAATTTCTGTCCGCAGCATGTCGAGATATGCGGCACCGGTAACTGTCCCATTAAAGAAAAATGGTCCAACCAAACCCCTGGATGATAAACCACACCATGCTGTTAATCCTGGTAAATTAACATGTTCATCCACATAAACGTGTGGATTATCAAGTGACCAGTACCTGCAGTTGTGTCGATTTACTGTGCCATTCAGCTTGAAGGTAGCTTCATCAGACCACACGATTTTGTTGGCAAACTGTACGTCTTCGGCTTCCATTGACTGAAACCATTCACAAAATTCGAGTCTGTGACCAGGGTCATCTTCAGTCATGGCGTGTAACAGACTTGGAATGTAGCTTTTCCATTTTGCCGACTTTAAAATCCGGTGAACACCTGATTTGCTGATTCCGGTCTCACGGGCGCATTGCCTAACTGATTTCTGTGGTGATCGATTAAATTTTTGCAACACTAAAACGGAGTTTTCATCACTCGCACTTGATTTGCGTCGTCCAGATCTTCGCTTGTGCATATCTTGAGCAGATCCCTCTGCTTCAAACTTGTCACGGATGCTTGTAATGGCGAGACGTGTCGGTGGCTTTGTACCAAATTCCCGGATCCATTGCCGCTGGACTTCGGACACATTCTCAAATTTCCAATACCATTTCAGAACACTTTTTCGTTGCTCCAGTGTCAAACGTTTACGCAACATGGGTTCTTTTGCTGAACTGAATAAAGTTGAATGCTGTAGAGTTTGTATCGTGGAATGAGTGCGTAGGCTAAGTCCGAAGCAAGCTAGTGAGTGACTAGACTACGTTCGGTCCATAGGCTTCGCCATTACAAGGCCTTTGATAAAACAAGGCCAGGCTTAGTCGACGCATTCAAAAGTGCATTCATGCCGCCGGAGAACATTTTGAGCACTTGGCGTAGTTAATTAAATTTTATATGCAAACAACTCGCTATAACATTTTGATCACTTAGATCAGTGTTTCCCAACCGGGGGCCATATGGCTCCCTGGGGGCCATGGCACATTTGAAGGGGGCCACAGGAAAATGTTATTTTGTAAAATAGAGTTAAATCTGCATATTACCTACTGAAAATAATGCTTATGGGGGCCACGGGAAAAAATAAGGTTCCTAAGGGGGGCCATAAGCCAAAACCGGTTGGGAACCACTGACTTAGATTACTAATTTACCTTTCATTGGCAATTGCTATAACAATATATTTTTTTTTTTTTTTTAAATTATAAAATATATGATGCTATAAAGAGTATATAGTTTTTTTTGGGACGCCCTATATTATTAATACAATGACAGTTCATATACTAAGGATAGAAATATATACAATTGATTAGAAATAATACTGTAATGAAGTTAAGTGGAGCTATAGACAGACATTTTCGTACCAAGAAGTCCATAGCTTAGAGCAGTGGTTCCCAACCTTTTCACCACCAAGGACCCCTTTTATTTTTTTATTTTTTTTCCACGGACCCCTGTTTTTCAAAGATTCCGTCTACCCAACAAACTGTTTTCATTAACTAATAATTAACTTTTTTCACATTTTTCACTATCAAATAAGAGACATATAACTGAGTATGCAATTAAAATACAGCGTATTAAAAAAGTATTAATAATTCCAGCCAAGAGCAAGGAAACTTGAAGTTTTAGCCTGAGCGTCCTTATCGTGGGTAAATGTACGATTTCCATTGGAGCCTTTCGAAATATTGAAAGCTCACGGACCCCCAGTACTACCTTCGCGGACCCCAGGTTGGGAACCACTGGCTTAGAGGATAAATGGCAGGACTCATGGATAGCTTGGATGATCGGGTTGGTTGATTTTTTAATTCTTTGCATTAGACTGTATTGAGCACGTCTTGTTACCTCCGGGAAGCTCGGGACGTTGCGGGTAGCAAACATTTGCAAAGCTGAGCATCTCGGGGGTAATTTATGTAAGAGTCAAAAAGACCTGTTGTACAGCAAATTTAGGGTTTTGCCAGAACCTTTTTTATAATTCACCCAGAGTTGCTGTCCGTATATATTACTGCAGAAAGTACGAAAGAGAGTGTCTTTAGCTTCACTTGTACAGAATCGAAAGTTCCTTATGGTCATATTCGCTTTAGCACACAGGCTTCGAGATTGTTTTTTTATATCAGAGTCATCACTCAAGGAGCTGGTAATAGTTTGAGCCAAATACTTAAACTCTTGTACTTCCTCAATTACTTCACCATTCATTTTAAACCTTATATCATCTGGCTGATTACAGCTTTTAGGATGAAATTGCATAACCTTAGTTTTTATAACATTAAAAAGAATACCATGTTTCTGCGAATACACTTCGCAGACTTTTAGTAGCCGATCCAGACCTTTAACAGAGGGACATATTAACACCATATCATCGGCATAAACTAAGTTATTTATCCTTGTGTTATCTATACAACATCCCACTGTTGCCTCATTAAGTGAAACAATTAATCCATCGATATACACATTAAACAGCATAGGGGAGAGCAAGGAGCCTTGTCTCACCCGGCAAGAGGAGCCAAAACACTCGGATAGTACACTGCCCCACCTAACAGTGAAAGATTGGTGGGAATACCAAAATTTCAATAAATATAATATGTACATGAGAAGCTTCCTGTCTTCTAGTTTTTTAAATAAAATATTGTAGTTCACCCTATCATATGCCTTACTTATATCTAGGAAACAGCTATAAATGGTTGAATTACTGTCAATGTATTTAGATATGGTTTCTTTAAGTACATAGATACACAGGTCAATTGAGTGGGACTTTTTAAAGCCAAACTGATTAGGAGATGTCCATAGGAAATCATTTAATCGGAGTAACAAGAGTTTTTCTAGTAGTTTCGAGAAGCAGGAAGCGACAGCAATAGGCCTAATTATTGCTGGACAGAATGTTGCCGTACTTATTTTGGACCAGGGGCAAGATATATGCCCTCATGAACTCTGCAGGGATATAGCTATGAGCAAGCATGGCTGATAGGAGCAATGATATATACAGACATACTATGTCATTTGCATATTTTAAGTGCTCATTCGATAAGTCATCTACCCCTGACGCAGAACCAGTCTAACTCTTTAATTAACCTCTACTTCAGAAAATGATATCAAAGTATTTTCCCTTGTCCCTCCCACAATCGTTTCGCTGCAATCTATCTTAAGATTATCCCTACTCACCCTGTTAAGAATGTTAGAATAGTGTTTTTTCCACAGCTTTGCAATTTCATCCTCCCCCGACACCCCATCGATTGTCGGAGGGAGGACATTTTTGAGACCCGTTTGATTCTTAACAAATTTCCAAAATTTGTCATTATCGTTATTTATGCGAGCTTCACAGGCTTTTGATGCTCGAAGAGACTCTTCTTCCTGTTTACATCGCCCTATGGCCGCCTTATACTGACCCCTACTTCTACACATATTCATGTATACTGATATATATATATATATATCGTTCAACATCCACCCGGCAACGCCGGGTCGCTCCGCTAGTTTCTAATAAAACTGAAAGAAAGAAAGGAAAATTATTTTCTTTACGTACACTTTCTTGAAAAGATTTCTTAACGCGATCACTTTGAGCTTCTCTAAAATGAGGTATATTCCCGCACCGATGAAGAAGGATTCATATTTAATGAAAGTTTCATTTAGGAGTTGAACGTTCCCTTGTCTTACTCCCTTTACGATGTCGATAAACTCAGGCAAATTGTACTTCCTTAGTAGAAACTCTTTTGGGAGATAACCCTAAAAGAAAGAAATAAGATTAGAAGCAACTTCCCTTACATAACCCGACAGGATAACACCCCTCTATAAAGGCAAAGAATTATTTTAGTATATTAAAACCACGAGTCTCTCTCTCTAACTAACACAAAGTGCCAGGCTAATTACAATGCTCACATTTAGGCTTATACATTTTCGGTTAAGTTTCGCCCACTATTACAGCAGGTGGAGGCGATTATACTGCCTGTCGATAAATGTGACACTAAAACCCACACTAACAGATAGAGTTTATTTCCACAACACTTTCGATGCCCACTGGCATCCTCTTCGGGTGGATACAGAAAAACGAATTTAGAAATTTGTTTTTCTGTATCCACCCGAAGAGGATGCCAGTAGGCATCGAAATTGTTATGGAAATAAACTCCCGTCTATTAGTGTGGGTTTTAGTGTCACATTTCGACCTCCACGTAAAAAAGTGAAGTTTTGCATTCAAACCATGAAGTAACTTTTAAGGTAACACCCAATGTACTATAAAAAAATAATTACTTTGAAGAATGGAATAAGGAAAATGAAATGCCTAGAAAAGTAATCATTGCAGCTGAATGTGTCGTATGCTTAATTTTTTTTTAAAGTTTAAACCCTTATTTTCATGGTACATTAAACACTAGCGAGACAACTTTGCAGACATATAAATTCTAAATTTCAATTAGATTTCAGTTACTTTTACCTTACCTATTTCACAATTTCTGCGTATAAACCAAGCCAAAGCTTGGATTTACCCTTTTTTAATAATTTTTAAGAATTTACTCGAGATTTGGTGTACAGCCGGTTACCGAAGTCGGGATACAATGAACCCAGCAGACATGTACGGAATTTAAGTCTATTTCACGGCTCACGGTCTCATTATTATTATTAATAATAATAATAATAATAATAATAATATAATAATAATAATAATAATAATAATAATAATAATAAAATCGGGGGAGAATGTCTCAAACTCCCTTATGTGGGATATGTTTCCAGTTATCAAAATGAGGCACATTGAGAAATCTCTCAGATTTTCATACTTCAAGGTTGACGTCTCTGTGAACTACACCTACTTACGGCCCACTGCATCAAGATTTTTGTAATCGAATATACATATTCTGTAGAAATGGTCGATTCAAGTGCAATTAGGGAAGTTGCTATGTTAACAAATGTGGCAGCTTTTACAGAACTACTAACCAAAAAAGTAGGCCCTAGTTACTTTTACCAAATTTAATAATTAGATTATTATTATTATTATTATTATTATTATTAGTTATAGGTACAAAAAATTTGCATTATAATTCTTCGTTTTAGAACTTACGATTAGCATTTTAACAGGCAGAAGATAGATCAAAATCCTTCTTTTGTTTTTCATGCTTTTGATGTGGCAGTGTTGGAAGGCAAATGAGAGCACTTTATCAGCTGCAATAATAATAATAATAATAAAATTTACTGTTCTATTTATACATGTACACTGTACAGGCCATACATTGGAGATTATATATACAGGGTGTCTCAAAAGTCACTATCTATTTCGGTGACATTAGATGTTTTTTTTAAAAATGCTATGCTGGCATAAAGATATGTACTTCTGGTGCAAATTTGTGTATTTAAAAAAAGTTAATTGGTTTATTATCTTGACATGCTTGAACAATTCCTCGAACCTCAACTTCTTACAGATGGCATTCTTGACACAGTAGTTTTTCAGCAGGATGGAGCACCGTGCCATTATGCAATAATTGTACGTGATTATCTTGACAGACGCTTCCCCGGTCGCTGGATTGGTCGTGGAGGAACACAACCATGGGCAGCACGTTCACCCGATTTAACACCATTAGATTTTTTCGCCTGGGGTTTCATTAAGTCTAAGGTGTACACTGGTAGAAGAATTAGTGATGTAGCCGAACTTCGAAATCGTATTACCGATGCAGTTCAGAAAATAACACCTCAAATGCTGGAAAGTGGGTTCCGGGAAACAACTTATCGCTTTGAGCTCTGTTGAGACACTGATGGTCGCCATGTGGAGACAGATAAATAAATAGCACTAATTCTTTGTGGCACTTACTTTGAAATAAATATATTTTTCATGTCTTAAACCAGTTTTTCGTAATTCCCATTATTTTTCAAAATAGATAGTGACTTTTGAGACACCCTGTGTGTGTGTGTGTGTGTGTATATATATATATATGATACACATAGACCATGCATGGAACAAGGAACTCTTCTAAGAAAATTAAATCCACTATAGTCCGAATAAGTAATAATTTTCCTTGAAAAGTTCCTTGTCCCATGCACGGTCTGTGTGTATCATAAAAAACCTCAGGGAACCATTCTGAGTTCATTTCCATATACAGTATATATATAAAGAGGGAAACCACTCTTCAGGAAGACTTAAATTTCTATTTCTTTAACACCAATACAGTTTTGGCTCCTCGCGAGCCCTTGTCAATTGGTAATCATTACCAACTGACAAGGGCTCGCAAGGAGCCGAAACTGTATTGGTGTTAAAGAAATAGAAATTTAAGTCTTCCTGAAGAGTGGTTTCCTTCTTCATCCTTCGTCGCGACAGCAGTGCATTACATCATACACATATATATATATATATATATATATATATATATATATATATATATATATATATGCTGCAAACCCACAAGGAAAAAGAAAAACGATTCCAAGGCCTTTCGTGTATTCAAAGCTACACCTCGTCAGGGAATGAAGATAAAAGGCGAGATGCCCTTAAATATATACAACGTACAGGAAAAACAAAACAATTAGCACATACTTAACAAGGGTTAATGAGAGGCAAAAGAAATTTTAACATGATATCGTCAATTTTATACGTCCCCGCACTGTTATTGAATATTTTTTTAAAATGAATAAATGCACATTCTAGAATATTTCTTTCTATTATATCTTTGTTTATAACAAGCGCTTTAGAACTATCCCACTTGATGCTATGGTTACATCTATACATATGGTTAAATAAAGCATTGGAATTATTAGTTGTTCTACAAGCATATTTATGCTGTTTTACCCTAATATCTAACGTTTTACCGGTTTGGCCTATATATACTGAGTTACATTGTGTACATCCCGATCGAATACACACAACCAACAACATTATCAGGGCTATTCTTTATTAGGCGTGATTTAACAGTATTATTATACTTAAAGATTACATTAATGCCAATTGCTTTAAGTACAGTTGGAAGGTATTGAAAATTAACATGGTAAGGTAGGCTAAGCATATTTTTACGCTGAAATTCCTTTACAATTACATTATTATAATACCTATTATTGGCTTTCTTAAGAAAGTTATCTAAAAATGAAATAGGATAACATAATTTAGTACCAATATTCATGATATTGCATAACTCAGAATCTAAAAATTCAGGACTGACAACTCTCAATGCTCGAAGAAACATAGCAGAGAAAATAGAGGATTTAATCGAAGGATGATAGAATAAAAATGCACATAAGAGTTATTATTAGTAGGCTTACGGTAGACTTCATATTTGAACTGATTAGAGCATCTCAAAATTTTTAGATCAAGAAAAGATAGGCTTCCATCATTTTCTTTTTCAACTGTAAACTTAATAGATGGGACTAAATTGTTGAGCCTACCAAGAAATGAGTCCACATCCAAATTATTAGGCCAAAGGCATAAAATATCATCTATATACCTGTACCAAACCAGGTTAAAATTAACAATCGTAGGCAAAATTCTACTTTCAAAAAATTCCATATATAAATTAGCTAGTACAGGTGAAAGGGGATTTCCCATAGCCAATCCAAACGACATAGCATAAAACTTATTTTCAAACTGAAATTTACAATCTTTGACACAAAGCTTAATTAACTCAATAAGAGTGTTGTGTTGAACAGGGAAAGAATATTCAGAGATCTTATCTTTTAAAAAATCAAGTAGGTCATCAACAGGGACTTTTGTGAATAGCGAGCATACATCGAAGCTTACCAATTTGAAATTAGGGTCATTAGGGAACTTCAGTTTGTCAATAACATCCATGCTATTTACAATCCTCTATTTTCTCTGCTATGTTTCTTCGAGCATTGAGAGTTGTCAGTCCTGAATTTTTAGATTCTGAGTTATGCAATATCATGAATATTGGTACTAAATTATGTTATCCTATTTCATTTTTAGATAACTTTCTTAAGAAAGCCAAGAATAGGTATTATAATAATGTAATTGTAAAGGAATTTCAGCGTAAAAATATGCTTAGCCTACCTTACCATGTTAATTTTCAATACCTTCCAACTGTACTTAAAGCAATTGGCATTAATGTAATCTTTAAGTATAATAATACTGTTAAATCACGCCTAATAAAGAATAGCCCTGATAATGTTGTTGGTTGTGTGTATTCGATCGGATGTACACAATGTAACTCAGTAGGCTATATATAGGCCAAACCGGTAAAACGTTAGATATTAGGGTAAAACAGCATAAATATGCTTGTAAAACAGCTAATAATTCCAATGCTTTATTTAACCTTGTGTATAGATGTAACCATAGCATCAAGTGGGATAGTTGTGAAGCGCTTGTTAAAAACAGAGATATAATAGAAAGAAATATTCTAGAATGTGCATTTATTCATTTTAAAAACAATTTCAATAACAGTGCGGGGACGTATAAAACTGACGATATCATGTTAAAATTTCTTTTGCCTCTCATTAACCCTTGTTAAGTATGTGCTAGTTGTTTTGTTTTTCCTGTACGTTGTATATATTTAAGGGCATCTCGCCTTTTATCTTCATTCCCTGACGAGGTGTAGCTTTGAATACACGAAAGGCCTTGGAATCGTTTTTCTTTTTCCTTGTGGGTTTGCAGCATTCATTCATTTCACGTGTTTTATTGTGAAATTCATCCCATATATATATATATATATATATATATATATATATATATATATATATATATATATATATATATATATATATATATATGCGCCAGAGAAATAATAGCATAAAACCGCCATTTAAGGCAATTTTCATGTATTATTGACAGAATGGGGGTTATTTGACAAATCATCTTAAATAATGCAGAACAGTGAGATTATTTACAGTAACTTTAAAGACAGACAGACAGACAGATTACACCGGTGTGCATGAAAATCGATTTCTTTATTTTGAGTTGTGATTCTGAAGCAGTTCGCTGCGCTGAATTCAAAAATGCTACCAGTTTTTTTTCTATCACCCAGTTTTAAAGTTATTAGCAAAACAATTTTGGGGCGTTTTGTAATTTTTTACCTTTTTCATCTTTAATTAATTTCGTTTTTTCATATTTTTCAGATAGATAATTCTAACATTACGTCTTTAAAATTTTAATAATGGCTTCTAGAGGATGCACCCATAGTCCAGACATATTTTGTCATATTTGTGGTCGGTATGTTGTAAAACAAAGAACAAATGTAACGACCTTCATTAAGAGAGCTTATCATGCTTATTTTGGAATTAAATTAGGAGATCAAGACAAAAGTTGGGCTCCACACAAGGTTTGTCTTACGTGTGTTGCGGCACTAAGGAATTGGAGCAAAGGTAAAAAGAAAAGTTTGCCATATGGGATCCCTATGGTATGGCGCGAGCCTAGAAACCATACCGACGACTGCTACTTCTGTTCTTGCAATGTTAAAGGTTATAATGCAAAGAATAAAGAGAGCCTTCAATACCCAAGTCTTCCATCTGCAATAAGGCCGGTACCCCATGGTCCAGAAGTTCCTATTCCCCGCCCACCCGAGAGTCTGGATCAATACAATTCAGATTCTGATTCAGCTCCAAATCCAGACAATGATGATGTTTATGAACAGCCAACAGCTGACCGAGATCCTCCTAAACCATTAACCCAAGCCGAACTAAATGACTTAGTCAGGGATTTGAATCTGCCTAAGGACTCTGCAGAACTTTTGGGGTCTAGATTGCAGGAGAACAATTTATTGGCATCCGACACATACTTCGCTTGGTACAGAAATCGTGAGAAAGACTTCGTGCCTTTTTTCGAAGAAGATGGTCCCTTGGTATTTTGCAAGGACATCACAGGATTAGTGTGCAAGCTAGGCATCGAATACCAAACCAGTGACTGGAGGTTGTTTATAGATTCCTCTAAAAACCAGTCTAAAAGGAGTGTTACTGCACAACGGTAACAAATATGCATCAATCCCAGTGGCCCATTCTACTCATTTAAGAGAGACCTATGATAACATGAAACTGCTTCTGGAAAAAATTCAGTATCAAAATCACAGATGGATATTGTGTGGGGATCTCAAAGTCCTTTGCATGTTACTTGGGCAGCAATCAGGATACACTAAGATGCCATGTTTCATCTGCGAATGGGATAGTCGAGCACGTGACCAGCACTGGAAGAGGAAAACTTGGCCTCCTAGAGAGAATCTTACCCCAGGATCAAAGAACATTTTACATGAACATCTAGTTGAACCAAATAAAATCCTCCTACCACCCTTGCACATTAAGTTAGGCTTGATGAAGCAGTATGTCAAAGCATTGAATAGAGAAGGTGAGTGTTTCAAGTACATTTGTTCAAAATATCCAAAGATTAGCTACGAGAAAATAAAGGAAGGTTTTTTTTATAGGTCCTCAGATTAGAAAGTTATTGACAGACGATCATTTCCTGAACACAATGACCAATAAAGAAAAAGAAGCATGGCTTGGTTTCAAAGATGTTGAAAACTTCTTGGGAAACTACAAAAACCAAAATTATGAAAGACTGGTGGAAAATATGCTTAAAAAGTTTTGCGCCTTGGGCTGCAACATGAGCCTGAAAGTTCACTTCTTATTTTCGCATCTTGACCATTTTCCCGAAAATCTCGGAGATGTCAGTGAGGAGCAAGGGGAACGATTTCACCAGGACATCAAAACCATGGAAAGAAGATATCAAGGAAGATGGCATACAAATATGATGGCGGATTACTGCTGGTCTGCAACGAGATCAGCCTAACGCACAGCATAAGAAAACATCAAAGAAGCACCGGTTTAGTCGTCATTAGTCAGATCTACCTTCGTAGTCTTAAGTCTTTGGAATAAGTCCTGAAATGTTTGCAAGTAAAGAAGGTAAATATATTTTGTTTCTTTCAGTTATTTTTTTATTCTTTCATAAACAAGCAATATGCTTGTCCAAGAGCTAGGAGCTATTTAATTCTGCTTTAATTAGGTTTTACTCTATCACCTAAAGATTTCGTGCTACAAGGGGTGTTGTAATACCTCATCTGTCCCCAAATGTTAACCACCCATTGATGGGAGGGGAGAGAGTATTTTGCTGGGAACGGGACTAGTAGTTATATACAGGGTGTATATAAAGTCATGATCTTTTTGTGAAGCACTTGGAAATTATATGGAATTCAATCATAAAATGATAAAGTGGTAACATTTATTAAATAATTAAGAGTAGGATTCGACGTGACGCCCATCAGTATCCCTGCACAGCTCAAATCGTTCCGCAGCATTTCTAAACACATTCTGGAGCATTTGCGGGGTTATGTTATCTGCAGCAGTTCGTATACGTAAGTTTTCAAGACTCGTAATCTTCGTCTGATAGACGTGCGATTTGATAAAGCCCCATGCAAAGAAAGCTAAAGGGGTTAAATCTGGTGATCTCGCTGACCAAGGTCTGTTGCTTCCGCGTCCGATCCAGCGATTGGAAAACGTCCATTTAGATAATCCTGAACAATTTTGGCATAGTGACAAGGAGCACCATCATGTTGATAGACGACGGTACTAACAATCCTATCCCCGTCGTCTATCAACATGATGGTGCTCCTTGTCACTATGCCAAAATTGTTCAGGATTATCTAAATGGACGTTTTCCAAATCGCTGGATCGGACGCGGAAGCAACAGACCTTGGCCAGCGAGATCACCAGATTTAACCCTTTAGATTTCTTTGCATGGGGCTTTATCAAATCGCACGTCTATCAGACGAAGATTACGAGTCTTGAAAACTTACGTACACGTATACGAACTGCTGCAGATAACATAACCCCGCAAATGCTCCAGAATGTGTTTAGAAATGCTGCGGAACGATTTGAGCTGTGCAGGGATACTGATGGGCGTCACGTCGAATCCTACTCTTAATTATTTAATAAATGTTACCACTTTATCATTTTATGATTGAATTCCATATAATTTCCAAGTGCTTCACAAAAATAGATCCTAACTTTATGTACACCCTGTATATTTACCCTACATTATTATGTAAGCGTTACTGTAGTCTATAACAACAAAATTTATGGTTTAGCATGTGCAATCCAATGTTGGTCTCGATAAGATGGTTCACATTTGGAGATAAATGGGGTATTTATGACACACCCTGTAGTAAGAAAACCATACGTGATAGGGAAAAACTAACTATATTTTTGAGATCAGCGCACTCAAATTATATAGAATCACCAACTAGTTTGTAAAAATTGATCGACAAGTTTTCAAATGTGTACTGGTGTTATCTGCAGTAAGTTTAAAGCAGGGTTGTGGAGTCGGTCCAAAATTTTCCGACTCCGACTCCACATTGTAAAAATTCGACTCCGACTCCACACACTGTAAAAAATCTAAAAATCCGACTCCGACTCCTCACATTTTAAATATACGACTCCGACTCCTCTAGTGTTTCACTCTATAATTATCATAATAATAAGACATTTCATCACCACCACACTAAGTATGAAATTTTATATTTTATATTTAAATAAATATTAATTGTATATTCTGAAAATGTAAAAAAAAAATATTAAAAAAACGTAATCTAGGGGCTATCAATGAATAAGGTTTATTGACCAAAAAAACTAAATAACCTAAATGTTAGTATTTAGGATTTAGAAATTAAGGGTGACAGGACACAGAAATTGGAGTCGGAAGTTTTTTACCGACTCCGACTCCGCCCTGAAACGTGCGACTCCACGACTCCACAACCCTGGTTTAAAGACACATAATTGGAGATTATACATATTTATATACGCATAGAGATGTCGGAACTGCATCAATGTCTCCTCCTCATTTTGTGACCTTGACCTTTGCCTTGCTCGCAACACATCATCTTGTGATAATCCATGTGTGTCAAGTTTCATCAATTTATGTTTAATAGTTAAAAAATTATGGCGTGTACCTCCATTTGACCTTTATTTGTGACCTTGACCTTTTATGCAGGGGCCCGAGTTTTGTGATGATCCGTGTGTGAAGTTTCATCAATTTATGGAGAGCAGTCAAAAAGTTATGGCATGGACCTCCATTTGACTTTTGATACATGAACCTGAATCTTGTTATTAACATATCTTATGATGATCATCCATGTATGTTTGCCACCAAAGCCGTATCATCCCTATACAACTAATTCACTTTCCGAAAATCTCCCCCGCTCCCCTCCTCATGACCTTTGCATTCACCTTTTTCATCACCCCGTCTATAAACACATTAAACAACAATGGAGACATTACACACCCCTGCCATAGAGCCACTTTCACCGGAAACCACTCACCCTCCTCTCTTCCCACACGCACACATGCTCTACTTTCTCGATAAAAACTTTTCACCGCATTCAACAACGACCCATGCACTCCATGAGCTGCAGCACTTGCCACAACGCCTTTCTGTCAACCCTATCATACGCTTTTTCAAGATCCATGAACGCCACATACAAATCCCTTTCTTTCTCCAAGTATTTCTTACACACCATCTTCAACCCAAACACTTGGTCCACACACCCTCTACCTCTTCTGAAACCCCCTTTTTCCTCCCCAATCTGTTGCTCCGTGCAAGCCACCACCTTTTCAATCACCACTCTCCCATACACCTTACCTGGCACAGTCAACAGACTAATTCCTTTATAATTCGCATACATTTTTGTCCCGCCTACCTTTATACAAGGGAACGATACATGCACTCCGCCAGTCCTGAGGCACTTCGCCTCTGTTCATACATACACTAAATAGACGCACCAACCAATCAACACTACAATCACCGCCTTTTTTCAAAAGCTCCACAGCGATCCCATCCACTCCTACCTCTTTTCCACCTTTCATCCTGCCTAGGGCCTCCACCACCTCCTCCCTACGGACCAACCCATTAGCCACAACCCTCCTACTCCGAACCCTCTCTCTGCCCAAACACACCACATCTGCTTCTAGAATATATATGCAAGAAAAGTTAAAAACCAAAAAATTGAATACCTGTTTTGAAGTCTGAATCAAACATGGCTTTCCTCCCGGTGTAATACTTGTAAGTAATTAACTGCGAGAGAGGATATTTATCCTTGAAAGGCAGCGCTTCAATGGCCCTAATCATTGGCTTGCACAGATTCAGTTTGTTGATCTTGAAATATATTTTCAGAAACTGATTTACAAGATGCAGCAAACCCCAACGTTTCGTCACTTCTTCGCTCGTCCGTCTACAGTGACAGAGAACAGAGAATGTATCGTTTAAAGAAGTTTGATTTTCAGTTTGTCAGGCTTAAACTTACGCCCTGTATGACGCTAAACACTGATTGGATAGCATGAATAAAGGAAATCTAAAACATGGGGAGATGATGTCTTTGTACAATGTCGGAAAAGTTTAAAAAGAAAAAAAAAAATTTAGGGATGAAGGAACGGATTTTTAAAAAATTGTTTCAGCGAACGTGTTTTTTTGCAACTGTACAATATAATCGCAACCGAAACAACCTTTTGCAAATTAAAATTAACTCTACCTTACTCCAACTGAAATTATACACAAAAATAGTTTTTATTTTCAATGACAAATAAAACGAATATTACTTAATGACTTTGCAATCCATATCACACCAAATTCAAAGGTTATCATTGTGCAGTGGTGTCTAAACGCAGACCAGAATTAGCCGAGACTATTTGAGAAACTATTTTCAAAAGGCCCACTTATTAAAATTACGTTTCCATATTTCCCAGCCTAAGAAATATTTTTTACACACACTTACGTATCAGCGACGCATACTCGAAAGCATGCCATTAGGGTTTCAGCAGCCTTTTCTAATGTTTCTCCTGGCTTACATATTCCACTCTTTGATAAAACTTGGTCCGCCCCAAGTGCAAACAATCTGTTGTCAAGGAAATTATAAAAACGATGTACTGATTTGAAGTCAATTTCATATAAAACTAAACTTTATCTTGAAAACAAATGTTAAAATACTAGTTAATAACGTAATTCATAATTAAAATAATAGGGATACTTCGTACCAGACTCTGAAATATAAATAACTAAAGGCCTCAGCACAAAGAAAAACCTATTAATGCGTAATGTTACAGTAACGAGCTTAAGTGAAAATGAAAATGTTTCTATTTTTATTCTATGTATTTAGACCCAACTCATGAAATATACAGATTTTAATATTTGTAACTTTTTCATATGCACTTTCACATCTAGCTCTTCATTTTGGCTACAATCTAAAATACATAATCTGTTAATACTTCTGTTAGCTAATTAATGCAGTATCGACCTGTTTGTTATACCTGCTTGAAACCAAAATATAACAAGGGAGAGGGCGTGATTACATGCCTACCTATTTAATCAGAGAGGAAGATGGACGATGATAAATAACATTTACTGAAGGATGGTAGCAGGCACAACAGGGTCAATGACACAAAACACAATTTCATGTCACTTATATCAAACCAAACCTGGCTGTATCCAAAACCAACCCCATCGGGTACAAACTACAAACACATCTTACGTTTGACTGGTCGGTAAGACATGAACTATACGATATATAATTGTTTAATTAGTTAAAAAATGAAGGCCATCCGCGTATGGAATGAAAGTACTATTAAAACTACCACAACTGTCTCTTACTACCTACTGTACCTCAGATCCAGCCAATGCTTGTAGCTCAGCGAGTAACACCGTTTCCTTATAAGCAAAGTGTAGACACTGAGTTGAGGATTCAACTCCCAATGGTGCTAGTAATAATAATACAACAGTTAGAACAATAGGCCATACTAGTTGGCCTGAGCACTGTGCCAGCTTCTGGCCATTCTGACTGGTTATATTACCTCAGATCCAGCGAAGTAACAGTCATAACAGGGAGCATCCAATTCTCCTCCTTAGACTCTTGTAGAAATCTGGAGACTGCACTCACGACGATTGTCTGAGACTTCCATGCCTCTACCCTGTCTCCTTTGCCCACTGCCCAAACTGTTCTGAAACACATCATTATAACTTAAATGAGGTTTAACAATTTTCAATTCCGAATTATTTGTTTTTAATCTTTAAATAGCGTAACTAGGGATGTCTGCCTCACATAAATTACAGTACATTAATTATGCAAGATCTCAAACTGCCTCATACAGACTGGAATATTTTAGAAGGAAATAGGAAAGGCAATTTCTTCAGGGAGTGCTGTAATGATGGCTTTTTAATGCAGTTTATAGCAGGGCTGTGGAGCTGGAGCTTGAAGCAATTTTGGTGAGTGGAGCTGGAGGTGGAGCTGGAGTTGGAGCTGGAGTTGGAGCTGGAGCCAGTTATTTTTGGGAAGCTGGAGCTGGAGCTGATAAAAAATGTGTCAGCTCCGGCTCCAGCCCAATACAAAGAGTTCATATTTAGATACAAACTTTTTTATGCTATTTTTTTTTTATTTTGAATGATTTCTAATTGGACTTAATTTTTTTCAGGAAATGTGTTAATTTTTAGAAACAAACTAGTAAGCTTAATTTTTTAAAATTGAAAATATTAAGTTTCATTCTTCTTTTTTTGAGCCCTTTCATAATGACAACTAGATCTCAAAGTCAAACAAAGTCCGCATTATTTGAATACTTCACAGTTTCTACAGATGGAAAATAAGCACACCGGACAAAAAATTAGTCACCCCTAATAGCACCGATAGTAGGAAGTTCAAGGTCACACAGAGGGTGCTGATGTAGCATTGGTAAGTGACAAGTAGCGGTGACGTAGCACACAGGATCAGATCTGTTTCGTGAGGTGGTGAAGAACAAAGTGTGTGTTGGATATAGTCTGCAAAATGGGTCGTGAGGCAGACGTTACTCAGTGGCAAAAAGGAGCCATCGTGTTTGGCAGAGCCCACGGACACAAAATGTCTGAAGTAGCCCAATTTGTTGGTGTGTCAACGCGTACTGTCCAGCGAGTTTACAAAGAGTGGTGTAGTTCGCAATCAACTGACAATCGACGGCGTAACTGTGGCCGGAAAACAATTCTCGACAATAGGGGGCCGCCGCCATGTTTCTCGTCTAGTAACTGCAAATCATTTTCAAACCAGAGAACAATTGCTCCAAGAAACCAATGAGGTTCTCCAGCGACCAATTTCCGAACGGACATTGCGACGAGAACTGCATGCGATGGACATCTGGAGCAGGGTACCACGGAAGAGGCCGCTGTTAACAGCAAGTCACAAATTGGCACGTTATAAATGGGCTCAGAGGCACAAAAACCGGACTGCGGCAGATTGGAAACGTGTAATTTGGTCCGATGAGTCCCGTTTTTGTTTGTTCTCCAATGATGGGAGGCGACGAGTACATCGCAGGTCCAATGAAGCCTTTAATCCTGAATGCATCGAAGGTGTTGTTCAGGCTGGAAACAGAAAGTGAAGCGCAGGAATAGACACCCACGGACTCTGGCAGAACTTCGGGACCGGCTGATGAACGAGTGGCAGCAAATCGATGTTCAGTACATGCACAACCTCGTAGAGTCTCTGCCTCGCCGGATTCGTGCGGTTATCAAGGCCAGAGGCGCCGTCACACGTTATTAGGTACATTCTGAGAGGGGTGACTAATTTTTTGTCCGGTGTGCTTATTTCATTTGTCACTGTAAGAAAGAAAATAATGATGAACAATTATGTGAAACAAATTAGTTCTTGTACAAGCTATGATACAAAAGTACCAACCCAGACTGGCAAGACATCAAATTTAAAAAGACATCTACAATGATTTCATCCAAAAATTTTAGAAATTGTTAATAAGAAAGACAGTGAAGCAAGTCAAGCATCCACCTCAACTAAAAGTAAAATTTGTCCTGTGGGACAATTGCAAATGTCACCATTAACAAATTTCTTTCCTAGTAATAAAGTTACTGTAAATATGACCTCAGATAAATTCAAGAAGTACATCATAGAAATGGTGGTAAAAAATAGTATACCTATCTTTTTTCTCAACACCAGCTTTTTTAGGTCTTAATGGAGAAATGGCCAGTAAACTCCAAGTTTCTTTGGATAGAAATAGCATTAGAAAGATTGTGATTGAAGATGCCACACACAAAAAGGAGGAACTTCAAAGAACTCTTAAGGAGCGCTTTGTGTTCCTCAAAATGGATGGATGCACTCGCCATAGAGTTAATTATTTTGCCATTAATGTGATATATATAGATGACAACAATAAAAAGGTGACTCGGACACTGGCAGTAAGGAATACACATGCACATCACACCAGTGAATATCTTTCTAAGTTAGTCGAAACTGTCTTACAAGATTTTAAAATAAAAAAAGAACAAGTTCTATGTATTGTCACTGACAATGCTTTGAATATGCTAAGCACTATTGAAAAACTAAATAGAGGGACAGTTACTAAGGAAATAATGGAAAATGAAGATGACATTTCTGAAATTGATTCTGCAAATGAAATGATAGTGACAGAACAAGATGATGAACTTCTAGATGATATTGCTGAAGAAACCACTATGCTATCTCATATTCAACACATGCGCTGTGTTGTGCATACATTGCAGTTAGCGATAAGGGATGGATTAAAAGAACGACATGAGCAACTATGATCAGCAAGTTCAGACAGGTAGCCACTGCAGCCAGAACACTAAAAATAGACTCCATTGTGAAGAAACATTCAGGTATGGGAGCTATTTTAGATCAAGATACTCGGTGGGGCAGCACCTATTTGATGATTAAGCGTTTGCTTGATCTGAAACCACATCTTGAAGACCTGGCAAATCAAAATGTCTCATTAACTGAAAATGAATGGATGCAATTGACCCAATTAGAAGTTCTGCTTCGTTACCCTTTTGCTGTCACTAAAAAGTTTCAAACAGAAGAATTAACTTCTGGTGAATTCTTGTTGGCATGGAAAGAATTAATATTTCGTCTCAATCAAACAGGAGGACTACTTGCTGAGGGAATTGTTTCGTCGATGAAGAGAAGAGAGGTATTACAATTAGAAAATGCAATTGTATTAGCTGCTGTTTACATAGACCCAATGAACAGAGTTCTATTAAACGAAGATCAAAAAGCTAAAGGAAAAGAGGCCCTCTATGACATTGCATTGCGCATGGAAAAGCTGGTATCTGAAAAACCAGACGCCCAGAATGAAGAAGATAGCAGCATTACCAACCAATCATCCTCTTCAAATGATGAGGAAGATTTCACAAAATATTTGGACAGAATAGATAGATCAAATGCAAAACGTCTCAAAGTAGAATTAAAGAATCCTCCACAGATGAAAATAACCAAATTCAAGCAAGAATTCTATGCTGAATTAAAGGAAGAAGAAAAATACAACCGCTCCTCTAAACTGACAGTTGACGATGTCATACCCTTATATCCAAAGATTATAAGGAATGTAGCTAGTATTGTATCAGCTCTACCACCCACACAAGTCAGTGTAGAACGCCTCTTTTCAGCACTGAGAATAGTGAAATCTGATTTAAGAGCATCAATGAAGGATGACTTAGCAGAAGCCATTTTATTTCTGAGGACAGGCATGTAATGAAGATGTATAAAAAGTAATAAAAATTATTTTAATTTTTTTAAAAGGCTACATTTTCCAAATAAACATTCTATAATACAAACAAATAAGTTTTTTTTTTTGTCTTTTTGTAAAACATTTCTTTTTGTCATGAAAGGTGTAGGTAATATTATTATTAATAAATGATAAAAAAAAAGCCACAAAGGCATAGCTATAGTCATTAGAATTTAGATTAATAGCTGCAACAGGCTTTGGTCTAAATTTTAAAAAGTAGCCTGATGAATCATGTGATGGTGATGAAATGTTTTGTGTGGCTGCCTGCTATGGCCTATGAGTAGCAAGGTACAATTTCAAGAGATTTATCAATCATTAATATATGGTGAGAGGAGCTGGAGCCGGAGCCGGAGCTGGGCATAAAAAAATGCTGGAGCCGGAGTTGGAGCCAGAAATTTGAAAATGCTGTAGCCGGAGCCGGAGCTTAAGATTTTGGTGCCAGCTCCACAGCCCTGGTTTATAGATAAGCCAACTAGGAATTAAGTAATTTTAGATTTGGTTCTGTCTAATGATTAGGAGGTTATCAAAGAATTTGCAGTAGGAGAGCCATTAAGAAATATTGACTGTTCTATCATACATTTTAAGATGGGATTAGATAGGGATCCAGTCAACAATGACCATCTAATTCCTTGATTCTCGAGGGGTGACTATAGTAAATTTAGGGAATTGTTAGGCTCAGTAATGTGGGCTAATGAATTTGCCAATAAAAATGCTACCGAGATGTGGTATAGATTCAAAGAAATTTTATAGGATATACAATGTAGATGGATTCCTTTCAGAATTATTAGGAGGAACAAGATTACAAAACCCTTATGGCGGAATAAGGAAATAGCTAAAATGATTAAAAACAAGAGCATTCAGTGAGCTTAAAAACAATATTAGCTTCATGGATTTAAATAATTACAGGCAATAAAGAAATGTTAAATACAGTACTGTAGTTTCATTTGGAAGAGGAAAAGTTATAGGTAGTGAAATAAATCTAGCTAGAAATAGCATTAAGGATCCAAAGACATTATGTTTTATGAATACAATAATAAAAAACAGGAGAGGATTGGGCCCAATAGAACATGGTGATAGGATATTTGAAAATTATCAAAATATTGTTGGTATTTTCTTAGTGATTATTTTAGCTCTGTTTATACTGAAGAAAACTTGAATAACTGATTTCAATTCTTTAGATTCTGTAAACTTTGGCATTCTTGATAAGATTCATGTAAGGAAGGATAATGTTAGGCAAGTAATTAATATAATGAAACCAAATAAAGCTTCTGGTCTCGATAATATTTATGCTAGGATTCTCAGGGAAGGGGAGGAGAGCTTATCCAAGGCACAAACTATTTTGTTTGCTAGGTCTATTAATTATGCAGAGGTACCTGATGAATGGGAAAAAGCAAATGTAGTACCCATTTACAAAAACGGTAGTAAAAAGAGGAGATAGGAAATTTTAGGCTTGTTAGTTTAACATCATTGGTAGGAAAGATACTAGAAAGAATTATAAAGAATAATATTAAAGGTCATTTGGATAATTTTAATCTTATTTCAAGTTCCCAACATAGATTTAGTTCAGGACCATCTTGTTTGTCTAATCTCTCAGACTTCTTAGAGTTTGTAACTAATCAGGTAGATAATGGACATGATGTAAGGTTACCTTTGGATTTCAGTAAGGCATTTGACAAGATTCCACATAGAAGACTACTGTACTGTAAAAGCTCGTGGAATACCAGTCAGTCATAAATTGGGTAAAAAAGAATGGTTAGAAGACTGAGAGCAGAGACTATTTTCAAATGGTCATGAACCAGAGCAACAAAGTGGAAAGTGGGGTACCACAGGAATCAGTGTTAAGTCCAACACTCTTTATTGTGTATCTAAATGATTTAGAGATGGAATTAGAGAGTAAAATATCTAAATATGTAGAAAAAAAAAAAAAAAAAAAGCAGATGAAATTTGGAATTCAATGTTTAAAAATGCAAAGTCCTCCATTTTGGCAGAAATAATGAAAACTTTAGTTATGAGATGCAAGGAAACTGGTTAGAGGATGTTAGTCAGGTAAAAAGACTATTATAGTTAGTCATGACTAAAGATTTCTAACAGTGTTTAGAGGGTAAAAATAAGGCAAAAAATGCTAGGTATTATTAAGGGGAATGTTAGTTACAAAAGTAAGGAAGTCATCTATAGATTATATAATTATGTTAGGCCTTGTTTAGGAATACTGTATTCAAACTTCCCTCACCATAAGCATGATACATGTATAGATGTGATTCAAAGTGTGCAATGTTGGGCAACCAGTCTTATCTCTAATTTAAGGAGGTTAGAATACAGTGAAAGATTAAAGGAATTGGGCATGCTCACTTTTGAGAGATGTTTGAAAAGAGATATAATATAGGTAGATGTTCAAAATGTTTTCAGGTTTGGACAATTTAGATGCAACTTTTTCTTAGAGTCTGATGGAAGAACTCAAGGATATAAGAAAAAAATTGGAAAACAGACTTGTAGACTATCCACAAAAATACTTTTGTCACATAGTAGTAAATATTTGGAATGACTTCCCATATGATGTGGTAAATAGTAGCTCCTTAGTTTTAAGAAAAAATTGGATGCTTTCATGAGAGAGTGAGTTCGTAAATAATGTATACTTTAGCTCATTATGTAGACTACTTCAGTAGTTCTGTAAATGGTTTTATGTTCATTAGCAAACTTGAAAGTGATATTCTACAAAATTTGATTATAATAAAACATAGCTTTAGATCATTTATGACTTGGATAACCTCGATAGGCCTGAGTGGTTTCATGTTTTCCATATGTAACAGCCTGTAATGTAATTATTAACCCAACTGTATTTATTTTAAAGTAATTTTCTAAAATTATAGTGTTTTAGAGTCTACCATATAAAAGTTAGCTTATATTAGCCTAGGCAAGCAGAAGATATCTTGACTTCAATCTAGACTAAACTCTGAGAATAAATACTAGTTTAGTTATCTGTACACCCAGTCAGCAACAAACCAACAAATAAATAATCTTATGATACTGTACTTTAAAATTCAACCTATAAACATACTGAACAGGAAGTGAGTAAATTACAGACAAAAACCTCAAAAGAGTAAATAAATAATCACTGTAATCTTCATATCATGAAAATAATATTTAGCTTATATATTAACAAACATCATGAAAACTGAAAATTATGGGTTAAAAATCCAAATCTGAATAGCCTACAGTAAAAATAATAAATCTTAAAATATTAATAAATATTAGAAACTCTTGACATAAATTCTAATTAACTTTACCTTAAGTGAGCAGCAACAACTTCATCCAATGGTGGATAGATAATAGACTCTACTTGTCTTTCTGGTTTTTCAACCATAAGTCTGGAACTCATCACATGGGGATCCCGAAATGAAAGCAGGTTCTGATACATAAATTAACTTTTTTAAATGAAGGTTAACAGTAAATGAACAGGGTATGTAAATATATCATAAATCAGTTAAAAAACATAAGAGTACTTACAGAAAGAACATCACCAAGTTGTGCGTAGTATGAATTCTGAACCTTAAAAAAAAAGGGGATACTATGAAGTATAGGTAAATGTTAAGTTTCAAGGAGACAAGGTTTTTTTTTTTTTTTTTTTTTTTTTTGACAAAGTCAAAATTTGTTACAAAGACTGATTGGCCAAAATTAGTTACATGGAAAATACTGTAACCAACCAATCTAAATCTCTAGAAAATTTAATATTAGCTGTAAGTATAAAAGAAATCTACATATCTACAGAAGCTAAGGCTAACAAAGACCCTAAGATCCACTCTAAGGTTAACCCGAGAGAAAGAAGAAAGCAGGGGGTTAAAAGAAGAGAATAAGGGGTTAAGTAAGGAGCAAAACCTATCATTCCTGGGTTAACACTCATTCAAAAAACAAAAGAGAGAAAGACTTACCATCATCATCTACTGGCCACTGCCAACAAGTCAAAAAAATAGTCAAAGAGAATAGGAAAGGAGTGAAAGATGAAAAGAAGTAAAATAAGAATGCTTACAAACCATGCAAACACAGTCTTAACTCAAACACTATCATACCATGCAAACTACAGACATGCAAGTAAAAAAAAAAGCATCAAGAGTATAACAAAAAGTGGGTTAGTTTACACTATGAACTACATCTAAGTTCATGTTGGTCTAAGATTTTTTTTTTAATATAATTTTATTGCTGGCATGTCACAAGTTGGCATTAATCGTCAACAGACTCAAATCTTGACCATTACCCCCAGAGTTCCCGTTGCTCATTGTTTTATTATTTTAAACAACATTAATATTTTTAAAATGCCTATCTAAATAGTTTTTAAACATATTAACACTGATAGAGTTCACAATGGATGCAGGATGATTATTCCATTTATCAATTCCTTTAAATGTAAAAAAGTTTTTAGTGATGTTAGTAATGAAATATCTGCCACGTAATTTAAATCTGTTATTACAAGTACAGTATTGATATTATCAAAAATGAACAATGTCAAAATTTACGTTATTGATTTTATTAACAATTTTGAGAACTTCAATAATCTCTCCCCTTAATCTCCTAGTTTTGAGTGAATGCAAGTCTAACTCTTTAATCCTATCTTCGTAAGACTTGTTGCATAGTGACAGAATTAGTTTCACAGCATGTCACTGAACCCCTTCCAACTTATCAATATCCTCATGCAAATATGGGCACCAAAACTGAATGGCATATTCTAAGCGAGGCCTGACTAGGGATTCATAAAGGGGCAATATAATATTCTTTGAATTAAATTTGGAATTACACACTATGAAGCCTAACATCCTATTAGCTTTTGTGCAAGACTCCAGGCACTGGTTCCTAACTTTTAAATCCTTAGATACGTGTACACCTAAATCTACTTCCTCATCAATGTTCACTAATTGTCTATCATCCATCATGTACGTGTAATTGTTGTTAAGAGAACCTATATGCATAACTTTACATTTGTCTATATTAAATTACATCTGCCACTTATCCATCCACTCCATAATCCTATTTACATCATCTTGGAGCCTGTTTCTATCATTCATATTAAGAACTTTACTGCCTATTTTAGTATTGTCCGCGAATTTTGACACATTACTGGTCAAGCCTACATCTATGTTGTTAATGTAGATTATGAATAGTAATGGGCCTAACACTGATCTCTGCGGGACTCTACTACCTACATCCAACCACCCCAATTCCCTACCATTAACCCTTTTGCTGTGCATGAATGATCTCATCATTCATCAAAAGTTGATGATAGGAATGCATGTATGACTATTATTCATAAACTCTATTGCCTACAAACAAGCTTTCATTCTGTATATTCACTTGTTTATCATTCCTATGGTAACTTTCGTCTTTTTAGCTTTCTCTCTAGTGATTGATGGCAACTTTTTTGCTCTTGCATGCCTGACAGCTTTAATTTATAAATTAATAAAAGATAAAAACAGTACCCATCAGGATGTCACATCATAGAGTTAGTGTGGCTTCTTTTTCTCAGAAGGACACAGAAAATATTTTATTTTGTGAGTGATAGTGAGTGTGATTCGATTAGTGACAATGAAGAAGTTGTAATTGATATTACTGAATTAGATAATCCTGCCTTAGGTGATTTTGGAAATTTGCCTGAAGGGAGGAAAGTGAACTCAGATGCCTTAGGTGATGAAAATGAGCCAGAACCAAAAAGAAAAAGAAAATGCAAAGTTGCAGACACCCCTTTGTTCACTTGGAAGGATTTTGGGGAAAGCATTGGAACTCCACGCAATATAGAACAATTAGAACAATTTACAGGAAAAAATTAAGTCAATTTTTCTGATAATGCGCATTCAATTTACAATATGTTTTGTAAAGTTTTCCCGATAAAATTTTTTAACTAATGGTTACGGAAACAGATATGCTGAACAATATTTGGCTTCTAAAACTCTAAAACCTTCTTCAAGATACAAGCAATGGTACAGTAAATACTCGATAAGTCAGACTATATAGGGCTCTAGCCAGTCTGACTCATCATGAATTACCTTAATTACCCCCTCTATTTACCACTAAAGAGGCATAAATACTCTCTAACCTTTTAAGTTTGATTAATGAGAGTCTAATACAATGTTCAAAATAAACAAAATAAACATTAAAAAACAATAAAACTTTGTTTCACTTATCGTTGCTGGGATTATTTTGAGCGTGAAACAAAAAGTTATATTGTTTACCTTTTCGTACAATATAGTATTAAAAAACACTTCACTTAGTAAAAGAAACAAAATAATAATGGCACTTGACATAGGAAATAAAATACTTCTCAGTAAAATAAACAAAAGAATAATAGCACTTGAGAGAGGACGAGTCAGACTCATCCCAAATTCCGACTCATCGAGTATTTACTGCACCCAACTACCATTGAGGAAGTGAAAAAATTCATAGGTTTATATTTGCTCATGGGTACAGTTCATAAGCCTAAGATGAATATGTATTGGGCAAAGGATGAATTCATTGCCACCCCAGTTTTTTCTGCAATCATGAAATGGGACAGATTCTGTAATTTACTTTCCTTTTGGCACTTCACAGATAATTCTAAATACAGAGAAGATGGTCCAAATCCTTGACTGAGAAAAATAGATACCTTACTTCAACTACTGCATGATGCACTTGAACAAAAATATAGTCCTACAACAAAACTAAGTCTCGATGAGTCTTTGTTGTTGTGGAAAGGAAGGCTCATTTTTCGTCAATATATCAAATCTGAATGATCAAGATTTGGAATCACGATTTTAAAACTTGATGATGAAAATGGCATAACCATAGAACACAGCATTTATACTGGTATTATGGAAATTGTGGATGATTTTTCAAAAACAAAGTGTAGTCATTAGGTTGATCCAAAGATATTTAGGCAAAAGACATCATCTTTATACAGACAATTACTATACTACACCAAAGCTTTACAAATACCTACTGGAAAACAAGACATATGCAACAGGAACCATCAGAAATAATTGCCAAAGGCTACCTAAAGAGTTGCGCACCACAAAAGTTGAAAAAAGAAAAAGCATGCATTTCAGATTGATGACTTGCTGTGCCTTTTGTACTAAGATAAAAGAAATGTATACATGCTCTCTAACATGCATTCAAATACTGATAAGAAAGTGAATAGAAAACCCAAAGGAGGCATTATACAAAAAAACATTCCAGCTTGTATTGAGGACTACAATAAAAACATGGGATTTGTTGATCAAACAGATTAAGTTCTGCATTACTACAGTATGGCCAGGAAATCAACAAAATGGTACAAAAAACTAGCTGTACATTTCATTTAAGTACGAATACTAGATGCACTTGGAATGTACAACTTTGTAAAGAGAAAGAGTCACTTTTCTTGAATTCTGTGTGGCAATAGTAAAAGAACTGACAGCTACTTCAAAGCCAGTCCTGGATAAGGTGACTGTTCGTAGGCTAGTTGGGAAGCATTTCATAGAAAAAATAACATCCAAAAAGAGTTGCAATTCCACAAAAAGATGTCATGTATGCTACCTTCATGGAATATATAGTGTCACAAAGTTGCTATCAATGCAAAACCTGCGCTGACAAACCTAGATTATGCATCAAATGTTTTGAAATCTTTCATACTGAACTAAACTTCTAAACTACTACTTTATTTTTATATTCTAGGATTATCTTAATTTTAAGGTATGTCAATTTAATTTTATAATTAAAATTATATACATTAATTAAAATTATAAATTAATTAAAATTTTATATATATATATATATAAAGACAAAACGGTACTTGTGGGTTATCTGTCGCCACTTTTTAATATTTTTTTTTTTTATTTATTTTTATATATTAAGAGAAGAGGATTCTTTATACTGTACGGCATTGACGATTGGTTAGGTTAAGTCGTGCTAGTTTGGTTAAATACCGTTTTATTTAACCAAACTAGCACGACTTAACCTAACCAATCGTCAATGCCCTACAGTATAAAGAATCCTCTTCTCTTAATATATAAAAATAAATAAATAAAAAAAATATTAAAAAGTGGCGACAGATAACCCACAAGTACCGACAAAACTGTGCACATAGAGACAAAAATTGCCACACACAGAGACGCACATGTAGAGACAAAAATTGCTGTGCATTCATCCCGAGTGTAACCTGTGTACTCACAGCAAAAGGGTTAACAACAACCCTCTGTTTCCTGGCATAAAGCCATTCTTCTAACCAGTTAACTACCACCTGACTGTGTATACCATGCGCTTTAACCTTTGCAATTAATCTTCTATGCAGAAGTGTATGAAACGCTTTTTTAAAGTCTAAATAAATAACGTCAGCTGCTATTTTATTATAAAACTAACAAATTAGTTAAACAAGAGTGTTGAAACCCATACTGACTACTATTAATCAAATTGCGACTCTCTTAAGTGATCAATGATATGATCCCTAGCTACGGATTCCAAGAGTTTACCAACAATTGATGTTAAGCTAATAGGCCTATAATTGCTAGCTACTGTGCAGTCGCCTTTTTTAAAAATGGGCATAACATTAGCTAATTTGAAGTCTTCAGGAATAATCCCTGCTTCCAGTGACTTACTAAAAATTTTTGTTATGGGGCTTATGATAATGTCTTTCAAATGTCTAGGATAAAGCTTGTCAAGGCCTGGAGCCTTGCTAACTTTTAGCTTATCGATATAATGTGCAATCTCACCCTCATAAACAGTTATTTCATTCAAAATAGTCTCGCTGCTAAATGGAATGATATCATCCACATCAGGGACATTATTTATGTCCTCTCTGGTAAAAACTGTTGCAAAAAAAGTTGTTAAAAATACCTGCATTGCCTGAGCATCAGAAGCCAAAGCACAGTTAGCATCCACTAGAGGGCCTATGTTATCTTTTATCAGCTTACAATTATTGACATAGTCAAAAAACTATTTTGGATCATGTTTACTATCCACAGCTACAAGTATCTCAAAATTACGCTTAGCATTCCTAACAGAATTATGCTTAACACTCCTAACAGAATTACACTTAGCATTCCTAACAAAATTACGCTTAGCATTCCTAACAGAATTATGCTTAGCATTGCTAACAAATTCAATGCTAAAACAAGGCATGAGGAAAGCAGAAACACAAACTGATTAGCTATATAGTTTATATACAGGACAGAAGGCCAACTATGGACTGTAAAGAGCAGATATTCAACTATAAAAATGAGTTGGAAGCTGGGACTTGCATTTGTTGTTTATACTGTAGCTACCACAAGTTAAAAAAAAATGTTTGTATGAACATGCATGCTCCTTTCCTATATCCTAAACCTAAGCCTTTTAAAAGAGCAAATCTTAAGAATTGTGGAGCTACTCAATGTATACCTTGGCCTATGTAGGCCAGGTCTAAACAGTACCATAACCTCTTCAACTATAGGTAGGCTACATTTACTTTAAAAAAATAAATGGAAAAAAGTAGTGAACTGATTAGCTACCATTATGTAGTTTTTATAGCCTATTGGGCTAGGCCAATTAAACTTATTAACTAGTAGCTACAGTATGTTTAAGGATTTATACAATAGGACTAGGCCAAAATGAAAGGCCTACTGTAATTTTATGATATGTAGCAAGCAGTCATAATGAAAGAAGCCCAAGCCTTGGGGTAACTTTTTTAGCTAAGCCCTATGGCTTATGTAGCTGCAGCCAAGGCCTATATTTTTATTTTTCATTAATCCAGACCAGGGTTGGCAAAAACCCAACTGGGTTTTTGCCAACCTTGATCCAGACTCAACCTAATTATTTGTATGAAGATTAGCTTTATTTACTATTCACATCAGGCACATAATAATACTGTACAACATGGTATACACTACTTACACTAACTTTTCTTTTCTTAAGAAATTTATCAACTAGGAAGGACTACAGTACATTGTTTAGAAGTGGGTGAGGCCTAACCTAGGTTTATAAACAGGTAACTAAGCCTAGCCATACTCACCCTCTGAAGATAGTCATTCATACTCATAGTTGCCATTTTGTATATATATATGGTAGGCCTTCCCTAGACTTATTTCTGCACGTTCAATATTGGCTGAACACAGTAGCATATAGTAATATAGGTTAAACTGTAAAATAATTTAAGGCAGGGCCTATAAAATTTCAAAAGTAAACTTCCTTTCAAATTTTGGTTAGTAGTTCCTACAATGTATCATCTATTATGAAAACAACTTCTGTATGGTTCTATACTGTACAGTAAATAAGGTAAAATGAGTAGAGCCTATCTAAATATGAAGGTAGATTTAAGGCTAGTTCATTTTCCTTTTTAAGAATTACATTAGAAAATGAATATAAGGCCTACATAGCTTTTAAATATAATTCCGGTCTGATTCTAAGAAACAGACTCATAATGGAATAAAATTAGTGTAGGCTAGTTGTGTATTCATAGTCTTCTACTTGTTCAGACATAGCTACCAAGGTCTGAGATAAGCCTACTGCACTAAAAAATAGGCTACTTTAAATTTAATAGTATTTAGTATTTACCAGTGAGTTAGTGTGGTTAAGACCCCAAGTTTGGTGGGAACTCCACAGTTGGGAAGGATTCCTGAAAGCTCCCAAACCCCTCAGTAGGGCCTGGGAGGTTTCAGTAATCCCCATTGGGCCAGAGCTTTCTTAGAAAACCAGGCCTTTAGAGTTACTAAAAATGTTTTCCTTCTCTTTTTAAATGATTATAACAGATTTGAAATTCTCTTAATATAGAGAATAATCAGAACCTTGAGGCTAGGGTGGCCATTTAAAAAGGAGGACACTGCGTATGTGGCTATACATTAACATATAAGCACACCAGACAAAAAATTAGTCACCCCTCTCAGAATGTACCTAATAACGTGTGACGGCACCTCTGGCCTTGATAACCGCACGAATCTGGCGAGGCAGAGACTCTACGAGGTTGTGCATGTACTGAACATCGATTTGCTGCCACTCGTTCATCAGCCAGTCCCGAAGTTCCGCCAGAGTCCATGGGTGTCTATTCCTGCGCTTCACTTTCTGTTTCCAGCCTGAACAACACCTTCAACGCATTCAGGATTAAAGGCTTCATTGGACCTGCAATGTACTCATCGCCTCCCATCATTGGAGAACAAACAAAAACGGGACTCATCGGACCAAATTACACATTTCCAATCTGCCACAGTCCAGTTTTTGTGCCTCTGAGCCCATTTATAACGTGCCAATTTGTGACTTGCTATTAACAGCAGCCTCTTCCGTGGTACCCTGCTCCAGATTTCCATCGCATGCAGTTCTCGTCGCAATGTCCGTTCGGAAACTGGTCGCTGGAGAACCTCATTGGTTTCTTGGAGCAATTGTTCTCTGGTTTGAAAACGATTTGCAGTTACTAGACGAGAAACATGGCGGCGGCGGCCCCTATTGTCGAGAATTGTTTTCCGGCCACAGTTACACCGTCGATTTTCAGTTGATTGCGAACTACACCACTCTTTGTAAATTCGCTGGGTAGTACGCGTTAACACACCAACAAATTGGGCTACTTCAGACATTTTGTGTCCGTGGGCTCTGCCAAACACGATGGCTCCTTTTTGCCACTGAGTAACGTCTGCCTCACGACCCATTTTGCAGACTATATCCAACACACACTTTGTTCTTCACCACCTCACGAAACAGATCTGATCCTGTGTGCTATGTCACCGCTACTTGTCACTTACCAATGCTACATCAGCGCCCTCTGTGTGACCTTGAACTTCCTACTATCGGTGCTATTAGGGGTGACTAATTTTTTGTCCGGTGTGCTTATATATATTATATATATGTTAACGTATGGCCAAATACACAGTGTCCTCCTTTTTGGAAATTTTGAAATGGCCACCCTAAGGACAGAGTGCTCAAAAGGCAGACTGTCCGCCTAAAGCCAGACGTCTGGCCACCCTACAAGTTGAGGCAATCATATGCCTGATTATAACATATTTGAAATTTTCTCAGTATAGAGAATAATCAGAACTTTCAGGCAATCATATGCCCATTTCTAGAGATAGGAAAGCATCTCACTTCTCCTTGATGGTGTGGTAGTCTATAGTCTTGTTTTACCAAAGGTATTTTATGTTGCTTAACTATTAGCTATAAGGACTATGTCTAACATATTTGGATCACTTAGAATTATCATGTAAATATCAATAATTTTTGAATGCCTGATTTCCCTTAACCTTGTTGAAAAACTTAACTTCAGTTATCAATATGCATCACAATGGATTTTGAGCTTTCTCAGGCTGTGAACTAAATTGTACCTTTAACTGCCTTATGAGCAACATATTAATGCAAACACATCCTAAAATTTTAGAACCTTAATTATTATTATTATTGTTAATTTTGCTCCCTTTTCTGGCATCATTGTACTCATGGATTCCTGTGGGTCCACTGATGCCAGTGCTGGGGGAATAGGGTAATCTCTCAATGTTTGTTGGGTTTTTTCTCTTTATCAGGGATTTGTTTTTGGCTGGGACATTTGCTTATTGAAGTGAATTTGGACAAAGCTTTTTCTCCCCCAAAACCTGCACAATGCTGAAGCCAAAGTTCACACACATTTTTTTGTTATAAACATTGCTTTTGTTGGCACTGATTGAGCCAAGAATACCTTTAATGATTGTGATATGAAGGATAGTGTGTGTGTGGAGTATAAAATGACACATCTAAGACTTATCAGTTTATACAATTTGGGTAAACACTCATTGACCTTGCCCTAGTGACTAATATTCTTTGTTTTTTGTATTAGTTATGCAAGTTCCTTTTCTTCTGCAAGTCTTTTCTCCTTTGTGTGGTAATGGGCTGGTGATGGCCAATAATTTAATTATTTTATTTTATGTTGACATTTTTGTGTGTGGTATGGTATGGGACTAATGTGGTTTGTTTCTTTTGTGGTTGGTTCTGAATGCACATTGGTGTATGATCAATACAACTGTTCATATTTTCTTTAGTTACCTGTAAAGACTTACCTGCTGATGCAATTAACCTTGATGACAGGACAATTGCAGCCTGGTCAAGTGCGTTCGGGACAAATGCATCCTGGTCATTGGCGTCCCTGGACAATTGCGTCCGGTTTTATTTCATCCTGGACAATTGCGCACTTCCCCAACTACAATATGAAGTTTATTTATTAGAGAAGTGAATAGAAAGTTCATTGTGACTTCACCTACGTAATTGTCCAGGGACGCCAATGACGAGGGATGAGTATGTTTGTTATTGTAATTTTGTATGGGATATATAATGTCCAGTTCGATTAATTGAATGCCCAGTTAGGTCAACTGTATACCCTTGATGATTGGTTAGGCTAAGTTATGATATTTTCGTTAAAACTAACGAAACTAACTTTATCTTAAGTGGACATAACCCATAAAACTTGACAATGATGTTGCTGATGATGGATAAAGTTTTAGAGAACAGTTTCGAACAGAACTTATGAACATATAACAAGTTTAATAGGTTAAAATGAAAAGTATATTTGAAATTCCGATACTAACTTTCTATTCACTTCTCTAATAAATAAACTTCATATAGTAGTTGGAGAAGTACGCAATTGTCCGGGACGCAATTGTCCAGGGACGCCAATGACTAGGACGCACTTGACCAGGACACAATTGTCCTAGATCCTTAACCTTGTAAGTGTTGTTTTTGTTCCTTATTAAAATTGGGCAAAGGAGGCTGTACTTTTCTTAAATCCTCCCACCATAAGCAGAGGAGTAAGTCTTTAAAAGAGGCAGACTGGCTATGCTCCAGAGATCTTAAAGGTGATAACCCAGTTGAAAATTAATAGAAGCTGCCTATCTGACAATCTCAACCACCCTAAAATTGGGAACTTGCTCACTACCCCCATTTCACCAGAATTCTGTATTTTATGAGTATTGGGTCATAGCTACATTAAAATTAAATCAACATCCTCAGATTTGTATTGATGCTAAGTAGTCTTCCTCAGGTGGCTAATGTACAAAATTTATTGGCTACAGTTTTAGATGTAGCTAATACAGTACTTATACAGAGTGGCCACAAAGTCCCTTTGCAGTGAAATTACAGCTTATCTGTATGTTGTCCTTGTTTTTCATGCATTTGCAGGGCCTTTGTGGCCACCCTGTAGAATGACTAACTCAAAAATTATATATATATATATATGGAGGAGAATGTAAACACCAGTCAACCAAGGAAGTACTCAGAAAGAGGGGGGGGGGGGGGGGGGGTATTAGGCAGGAGACAGAGTACTGGAACTGTTCCTCCTGTCACTGTCCTTAAACACATTTCTCCCTCTATTCCACACTACACATACATGAATCTAACACACTACACAATCTTTTCAAAACAGTTAAAAAAAAAAAAAAAACTGTTTTCAAGAGCCTCAGTCTTAATTTTGGCTTTCTCCTTGTCCTTCTATGGGAGGCATTTTTGTGGCCACTCACTCTTGGCCCCTCCTTACCGCATAAAAAATTATTAAAATGCACCTGCATTAATGTACAGCAGGGCAATTTCACAGTAACTTGTGTTACATTCAGAGAAATTTTTTTTATTCATTAAAATTCCATATCTGCAGGATATCAGCGATTCAACTTAGGATTGTACAGTATATATACAGTATATATATATATATATATAAAATTTTATATATATATATATATATATATATATATATATATATATATATATATACATATATATATATACACACTATATGATCAAAAGTATTCGGACACCACATGCTTTTGGGAAAAATGGTTTTATTATGGCATTTAGTAACCAGTAGGTCCACCCTTTGCTTTTATTACAGCGTCAACACGTCGAGACATACTTTCCACCAGTTTTCGGTAAGTCTGTGCAGGAATGGCTCGCCATTCCTCTTGCAGAGCTGATGCAAGAGATGCAAGTGAAGCCAGGCGTGGTGTGCGGTTTCGTATCCGTCGCTCCAGTTCGTCCCACATGTGCTCGATTGGGTTGAGATCGGGGCTCTGAGCAGGCCAGTCTAACAAATCCACCTTATTTTCACGAAACCAGTCCTGCACACGCCTTGCAGTATGGCAGGGAGCTCGATCCTGTTGAAACAAACAATGGCCATCTCCGTAGTATTGCCACAGTGTAGGGAGGGCCGAATTGTCCAGAACGTCGAGATAAACGTCAGCGTTCATGGTAGTGGGTATAACAACCAACGGGCCGAGCCCTAGCCAGGAAAAACAACCCCATACCATGATGGACCCTCCACCGAACTTCACCGTTGGACGTACACAGTCAGGAAGAAGCCGTTCTCCGGGCTGTTGCCACACCCAAACACGCCCATCAGACTGGAAGAGTGAATACCGCGACTCGTCGCTCCAAAGAACAGTTTTCCAGTCCTCCACGGTCCAGGAACGATGGGACACACACCAGGCCAAACGACGCGTGGCATTAACTTTTGTAATCAGTGGCTTGTGTACAGCTGCTCTACCATAATAACCGAGTCTGTGCATCTCTCTGCGAATAGTTACAGTACTAACGGAGGTACCGGATGCTCTTCCTACTCCTCAGCGATGGAAGCGGCAGAGGACGTGCGGGACTTCTTCTATCACGTTCTGTCAGTTTGCGTGGTCATCCGGAACGTTTTTTCGCGTTAGTTGCACCGTCGTGCTTCCATCTCATGATAACATCCGCTACAGTCGACTTTGGTATATCCTGTTTGGCTGCAATGTTTCGTATAGAAATGTTACTTAAATAACATCCGATGACGAGTCCACGTTGGAACTCGGAGAGTTCACGTCCGCGCGGCATGGCTTCACAACAGTTACTGATAACTTAACAGAACACCTCAGCATTATAGTTTCGCCACGCTTTTTCCCAGCATACCTTTCGGCGAAGGTGATATTTGCAGAAATGTGGATTTTCCGGGGTGTCCGAATACTTTTGATCATATAGTGTATATACACAAAGGTGGGCAGGACCGAGTTCCAGGAACTCAGTCCGTTTTAAGGACATGACCGTGAGCGGGAAAGTCAGTCCTTTTCTCAGTGAGGACCAAAATGAGGAGCGACGGTCCATTTTTATTGATTTTATTGTGTTTAGTGATTATTTGAAGTTCTAAAGAAGATGGATCGTTTCCTCCAGAAGACTCAGAAAGAGACTGAGACTGAACTGAAACTTGTTTCAACACCTGGAGGAGACGAAGAATCCACTGATGTTAGTGCTTCAACTTCAAGTCAAGCAACTGGAGCTCCTAGCTCCCGGCAATCCCTGGCCAAATACTTTGAATACCTGGGTCCGAAGGGTGAGCAGAACCTGGAGTACAAGTGCTTGCTGTGCCTGCCGAACAAAAACATCCTCTCGACAAGCAACAAGAGCCAAAACAACCTCAAGCGACATATCTCCAGGCACCACCCTCACGTCCAGAACCAGTTCGACCAGTGCATCAAGGACGGGGTGGAGCTCCAGAAAAAGAAGAAGCGGCGAGGAGACCCTCAGGAGCGCCCCGACGACAAGAGGCAGAGGACCATGGTTCAGCCAACTATACGGGAGGCCATGGCTGGACCGTCCAGTCACCAAGGCTCTCTTTGAAGAGAAGGTCAGTAAATTCAATTAAAAATCTTACAACTTTGTCTAGAAGTATTTATAATCATTAAATTACACTCAAATGTCAGTCAGTTATGATGAAACGTAACAAATTTTTATTTCTTTTTAATTAGTTGATTACCTTATTTGTGGGCAACATGTTGCCTCTCGATGTCGTTGACTCCAATTCGTGGAAGGACTTTGTTAGCACCTGTGTCCCTGGCCAACACTCCATGTCTAGGAGGATGCTTACCAGGCGTATTGAAGACAGGTATTTTTTGTTTGGCTATTTAAATTCATTCTTGATAACAGTATTTTCTTTTCTTTTTCTTTTAGTGATGAGCGATGGCATTATAATTTTTTACTTACTTTTGTCTTTTAATAAACTTTTTAAGGTTTGACGAGAAGAGGCAGCACCTGAGGGACGTCCTCAACTCTGTACAGTCAGTCTCTACTATGGCAGATGCTTGGACATGTGCCCACAAGTATGTTTAAATTTTAATTAATTTACTTTTTACTTCAATCAAAAAGAAACTAATAAACTGAGTTTATTTTAATCAATTTATTACAATGCTGTGAAAATATAAATTATAATACTACATTTCAATTCAAAGCATTCCATTTTATTTAAGGTTGTACATGGGGATGACTGTACACTGGATTGACCAGGCCACCCTCCTCAGGCAGAAGGCAGTCTTGGCATGCAGACGACTCACCGGATTTCCGGTGTCTTTAATTTCATTTTTCATTTTAATCAAATTTTTCACTTATATTATATATAAGGACCGAGGACCGAGTCGTTCCTAGGTCCTATCTTCAGAAAGGACCGGGACCGTCGGTCCAGTTGAGGCAAGGACCGGGACCGTCGGTCCTTTTTGAGGCCCGGGTGCCCACCTTTGTGTGATATATATATATTAGTGATGTAGCGGATGTCATTTTTTTCACATCTGCGGATGCGGATGTTTGATTTCAACATCCGCGGATGCGGATGTCTACATTTTTCGTTATTTTTAGGATATATTCGAGATTTGTTATGTTTAACGTATATAATAAGTTATTATATAGAGAGAGCTGTAGCTATAATGGAGTATAATTGATTAATTGTACAATAATTGCTGTACTTTTCTCTGAACATATAAAATAATATCAAGCATCTAACTAATATAGAAATCAATTAGTGAATTCGTCTGCAAATAAATTCGTTATATTTTGTTGAGTTTCAGCCACAATTAGAAACCATAATTGTGTTACCAGGATGCGGGACGTGAACCCAACTCAAATGCACCCCACCGACCTCTTTCCCCAACCTCCACCCTTATAGAAAGAGATCTTTAATTAGCTTGATAACTATTTATATTAAGTTTAAAGTTTTATTAGGCATATTTATAAATGAGTAATTAAAATAAAGTAAGCTAAGATGTTCATCATTTAATGTTCAAACTTAATTATAGGAAGGTTATGCTTAAGGAACATTAATTTTTCTGCCTTTTCTGCTGCCAGTCTGTTTCTCTTTTCATCATATATTAATCCAGCACTGCTAAATAATCTCTCGCTTGGTACGTTTGTTGGAGGACAGGCTAAATGTTTCCTTGCAAGTTTACTCAAGTAGGGATAGATATTCTGCGTATTTTTCCACCAACTAATAGGATTGTCACATGCAGCCAGGCATTTTTCTTGGTGATAGCTCTCGATCATTTTTACTACATCTTTTGACATCGCATAGGTCTCGTCATTGCTGCTTGACTCAAGAAACTGAGACACAGATTCTGTGATAGATTTGCTTGTTGAAGGTGTTGGTTCTGTCACTGAAACTTTTATTCTTTTGGTGGGTGGCGAAGTGACAGATTCAAGAGATTGAAGCTCTTCACCTGCTTTGCCAAGTGATGATTTAACTTGTTCTAATGTACTAGGTGAAAATAACTTAGCTTTGTAACGTGGATCTAAGTAGGTTGCAAGAGAGTAACTTCATACAAGAACAGCCTCTCGTCTTGTCGCTTGCATCACTTTTGCGCACAATGAACTAGTTCTATTAGTATAGTAGAATTTGATAATTTCCACTTATTAATGACATTTTATCTCAACGGTCCACATCCGCACGACATCTGCAGTCCAAAGTGCGGATGCGGATGCGAGAAAATGTGCGGATGCGGATGTGACCTACATCACTAATATATATATATATATATAGTATTATATATAAAAATTATGCTATTAATACACACATCTTTAAATAGGTTAGGATATGGACATAGATGTGGACAAGTGTAAATCCTTTGAGAAATAGATATAAAGCTTAGAAAACCAAAAAAAACAATTTTAGTCATAGCTCACAATATTAACCCAACTAGCTGGTTAAAAACACATTTACTAAGCCCAACATAGGCCTGCAGTCCCATTGTATAACAAACAAAACTATGACATCTAATGCAGTGTTGCCATCTTTAATGAAAAGGATTATTGCTTTGTTGCCAAATTTTCATCACAGAAAATAAATTATGAATATGTTACAAAAATATGACAAACTAATAAAATTATTGGCCGATACTGTTTTCAATTATCAGTATCAGTTATTGGCTAAAAAGTTATATCAGTACACCCTAGTCGTTAGTTGAATGGACTAAGTGTATACATATTTATAATACAGTATGTGTAAATGATATGGTATATCTGAGTAGATTTTATATTCAAATCATCATCAGGAGGCTGTGATGCTAGGAAATATTCAACAACTTTCTCCTTTCGATAAGCAGTGGATCATTAATTTGCACATGTATCTCATTTTTCCCTGAAATTATTCTTCATCAGGTACAGAGATTAGCTATTCTTTTATTAGAAAACAGTTGCTATTTTTTGTACACATATCTAATTGTTCTATTCTAGTAGGTAAAACATTTATTACTACATAACTCTTATGAAATGATGGCTGTCATTTTTTTAATAATTTGTAAGTTGTAAGCAGTATTATTTATAAGGAAATAAGAAACTAAGCTGGTTATGCATGCATTTTTGTTAATCAATTAATTTTGTGTAAAAAATGAGGCAGTTTATATATTGGTTTAGCTACATAAACAAATAATAATGAGCTTCGTAGGTAAAATCTCTGGATTTGGAAACTATCTGATCTGGCAACCCTACCAAGGGTATAGGGCACACTAACGCCAGGCCTAGCCCAATAAGATAAGCTAGGCAACAGTCTTCACCAAAAATAAACTACTGATAGTGCATAAGTTGGCTATAAATTATTCTTGAAAAAGTACTTGGACATAAATTATAAATAGATAAAAGTAAAATGATTTTTACATGTTTAATGTAATGCCTTATGGTACTTTTCCATTATCTGCCCCCTCAAAACCTACGGAAAAATTATTGAATGTCCAGTTAGGTCAACTGTATGCCCTTGATGATTGGTTAGGTTAACTCTTGATATTTTCATTAGTTTTAACAAAATTACCACAAATTAACCTAACCAATCATCAAGGGTGTATAGTTGAAAAAATACTTGGCCAGGAACAACAATACAGTAAGCCCTCATCCAACACATGTTTGTCCAGTGTGAATTTGCTTATACACAGAAAAATAAATGCGAACAATTATTTGCCAAAAGTGGAAAATTTTATTATACACAGTCCGCCAATTATTATTATTAGTCTGTTTTCACACACACACACACACACACACAGTTGTAAGTGACTAGAGTTTTGTAAATAATGAGAGCATGAATAATGAGATGAAAAAGGATATTATGGAAGCCAACTCCATCTTCAGTTCTGGGCCTATTTCCAGAACACAAGGACAGAATGATGATATGGCCTGTTAATAAGCTAACTAATGAGGTGAAATTATGAGGGTATAAACTAACAACTATTGTATCATCTATTAGTAGGAGAAATGACAATCACAGGTATATTATTCATGATCAATAACATTAATCTATCACAGCAACACAATACCACATTGGAAAAAATATACAAAGGTCGTGACAGTCCCGTGGGGGATGAATGTCCATT
This sequence comes from Bathynomus jamesi, assembly GCA_023014485.1. Taxonomy (NCBI): domain Eukaryota; kingdom Metazoa; phylum Arthropoda; class Malacostraca; order Isopoda; family Cirolanidae; genus Bathynomus; species Bathynomus jamesi. The sequence goes on along the minus strand of JAJOZX010000211.1, from coordinate 1,071,630 downwards.
AGCTACTTTAACTAGGGTCCCATCTCTTATATTAAAGTGTTGCTCCCAGTGATTCTGCCACAGCGAGTTAATGGTCTTCCTTATTTTGGTTCTAATTTGTGAAAAAGTTACTAAAATCTCATACTCTGTGCCATAGATATGTGCATTTCTTGCAATCTCATCAGCATATTCATTTCCCACAATCCCTTTATACCCAGGAACCCAAATAAAATGAACCTCTGTTGGGTCCAAGAGATGCAAGAGGTGTATTATTTGATACAGATAATAGTTCTTGACAGGTGTGTCCCACTTTTCAAAAAGGAAACAAAAACCTAGCTAAAAACTATAGACCAATTAATTTAACTTCTGTTATTTGCAAATTACTTGAAAGTGCTAAGTGTCATCAGGGACAAAATTACAATATTCTTAGGAGGAGGAGGATTAATTAGTAATAGCAACATGGCTTTTGAAATGGCAGGTCATGTTTGACAAACTTAATTGAGTTTTATGATAGTATGTTAAAGCATCTGGATAAAAAAGAATATGTAGATATTTTGTACTTGGATTTTGCCAAAGCTTTTGATACAGTTCCTCATAAGCGGTTGCTTGTTAAAGTTAGAGCTCATGGAATAAACGAGACAGTAGCAAATTGGATTGAAGAATGGCTAAGAGAACAGAGAATCCAGTTAAATGGGAATAGGTCTACATGGAGCCCTGTTCTGAATGGAGTCCCACAGGGGTCAGTACTTGGACCTCTACTTTTTATTACAGTATTTATATTAATGACTTGGAAAGGGGTCTAAATAGTAAAACCTCAATATTTGCAGATGATACAAAATTGGGACAAAATGTAAGATCTTTAACAGGTGTCATAAAAATGCAAAAGGACATTGATAAAGTAGTTGCTTGGGCAGATAGATGGGAGATGAAATTAATGTGGAAAAGTGTAAAGTTATGCATGTTGATCATGACAATCCAGAATTTGAGTATAACATGGATGGAAGTTGGATAAATAAAGAAAAAAAAGGATATATATTTGGGTGTCATTATGAATCATGATCTTAAACCTACAACTCATTGTATTGAAATTAGAAATAAGGCTAATGCTAGATTGAACCTAATGCAGAAACATATAGAATATAAATCACCAGAAATTATAAGTAGGTTCTACACTTCATATGTGAGGCCTCTTCTTGAGTATTGCATTCAGTTCAGTAGTCCTTATTTAGAGCAAGACAAAGCCAGACTAGAAAAAGTACAAAAGAGAGCCACAAGGATGATACTATGCCTTAGACACCTTAGTTACAAAGAGAGATTGGAGCACCTAAACATGTTTTCCCTAAAGTGAAGGAGGTTATGAGGTGATATGATAGAAGTATATAAAATAATAAATGAGTTAGATATAGACTTCCACTCTCTTTTTACAAAGGATCACAATGATAGGACAAGGGGCCATAGCCTTAAGCTTTTTCAGCAAAGATGTAAATCACAGTTAGTACAACATAGTTTTTCAAATAGAATAGTAAAATTCTGGAATAGCTTAGATGAAGAAGTCGTGAGTTCCCATACTTTAGAGACTTTTAAGAATAAACTAGATAAATTAATGACAAAGAGGTATTTGGTAATGATGTTTTGCTGGAACTGGTAATGGTGTGGAGAAGAGGTTTGTGAACCCTTCCCACATATACATATATATATAGTTTATTTTTTATTTGGGTAAATCTCATCACCCACACAGAGTGATGAGATGTAGGGAGGCAGCATCTTGGGTTAGGGGATACTCTCTTGTCTTTATACCCCCCATTTAGAGAGATTTCTCTGCTGAGCGGTGCCCCCCATAGCACTGTGATGTATGAAAGACTCCATTATGTTCACTTGCCTCATAAACACCTTTAAATGGGAGACCCTGAATGGGTGTACATTCAAATACTCTATACAGTCTTTACAGTCCCACCTACTCCTTTTATCTTAATTGTAGAGCTTGTATTATATTCAGGTTATAGCTATATACATATGCGAACCATAGACAACCTGATCCTTCAGGTCTGCAAAACTATTGTAGGGTACTGTATATATAAGTAGTAGATCCATGTAAAACTTCTTGTGATGAGATAACCATATGATGTCTACAATTAGTACAGTAGTGGTTACTGATGAATGATCCACAAGATCCAAAGTTTTGAAGTTAATGTACAGCTAGTAGATGTGTGACAATATGCAATTTGCAGAGATCAATTGTATCTTAATTTTGCATGTAACTGTATTTATGGTTTGTTTATATTAACAGTGGAGCCACCCAGATGGGCTGAAGGGCCCTTAGTGTACCCACTATAAAGTTTTTATCATGTTACCATATAGCTGAGAAAGAAGATAGTGAATCACTGCAGATGATAATTTTATTAGTACTGGGATGAACTGTCTGAATATACAGGAGCCCTGTAAATGGCAAAAAGTTCAGCATCAAATATGGGTGTGCCATTAGCCAGGACAAAAGAAAAGTCCCTTTCTTCAATGCAAAAACCTGCCTTAGCTGAACCCATGGGATCCACTGAGCCATCCGTGTAAATTACAGTAGCAGGAAGGAGTCCATTAAATATGTCTTTGAATGATGATTGGAAAACTATTACTTATTGAGTGTGCAAAGGGAAGATGGTCAAATCAAAGTGGAATGTCACGTTTTCAGAGCAGATTAAATACTGACATTTTGGGTGAGAGGAGTAACATCGCATCACATGGTATATGTAATTGTGAGAAGAGTTTTTATTCTGCCTACAAAAGGTAAAGGGAAAGGACAGAACAAATAAAACTGGTAAATTTAGAAGTCATCAAAGAGCTTATGGACAGGATGAGGGGAAAATCTAATATATTTACTCATATAAATAAGACCTAATAATTGTCTCCTAAAGGCAAGTAGCAGTATACCAGCCTCAGCTTCCAATCTATCGACAGGGTTACACTTTAGTGCGCCTACTGCCAATCTGATGCCCTGATACTGAAGACAATCTAACTTGAGTAAGTGAGAAGAGGCAGCTGTTTTGTAGAGAAATGAGCCATAATCTATTCTTGATCATATGAGGGTTGAATATAATAAAAGAAGGGTCTTCCTATCTGAACCCCATGATGTGTGGGCAAGCATCTTCATTAAGTTAACTGCTGGTTTGCACCTCTCACAAACATAGTTCATATGAGGACCCCAGGTGAGAGAGGAGTCCCATATCATTCCTAAAAATTTGCTGGTATAGACACGAGCATGTCTCTGATTTGCTAATTTTAAAGGAGGATGTTCTGGGACAGGTCTGAGTAAATATCATGTAATGACACTTATCAGCTGAAAATTCTAAACCCCAGAGGGTTGATCATTCCATTATAGTCTAAGGCTGTCTGAAGGGATGAGGTACAGGTGTTGAGATCAGGAGAGGAATACCAAAGGGCACAGTCATCTGTATAGAGAGATGTTTGTACATGAGCAGTAGGGTGGAGTGATTGTTTAGTTTCAAAAATCAGGGGTGTTAAATAGTTTGCAAATGTCTAAAAATGAGCATTGGTCATGGTTTTTGGTGGTTGCTGGTGATATCGCATCAGCAACCACACACTATATGTGCCATGCCCACATGCGACCAAAAAACCTTTATTTTGCCTATTTGGGGCTCTATAATAGCTAGAAGCACAATCTAAAAAGTGCATCTTATGATTTTTTGATGCTGAGAACAACAAAATTATTTTCAAAAGTGTACATTGATGTATAAACATTTTTTTTGAGAGTTAAATTAAAATCAGTAGCTGTTTTTGTCCAACCTACTTTATATTTACTTCTATTTTTCAGAATTTTTATAACCTATTCAATTAACACTAGTTTAATGTCTTCAAGATTTTTAGTTACTTATCAAACGTAGAAGCCAGACAACAAAAGTCTTACACAGTGGCCATAGTTTTCCATCCATTGACAGTTTTCCTAATGAAAAATTACCTACCGCTGGACAAGTTGTTCAGCGTCTACTTACGGAGCCAAACTGGAAAACCAAGGAAAACATCACAAAAGTTGCAGATGAGTTGAGGAAACAATGGATTTGGTGTAATATTTATCCACTATCCTTGCGCACCATTGAGACGAAGGTGGACAAACTAGCAGCAGACTTTTCATGGTAAGTCATCATAACTTTCTATCCTGGGTAGTACTAAATTAATTACAAGAATGTCTTCTTAGCCAATAGTAAATTTTTTATTTTAAATATAATTTTGTTGTGATGTGCTCTGTAAACCTGTGAATTAATTTATCTATGTATTTCAGCCAAAATTTCTAAACTAAAAAATATTTAAGCGATTTGTGACCACAATTTTTAATTTCTAATTAAGAAAATAATATTGATTTTTTTAATATTTCAACTTCGAAAATGCATCAACAGGTTTCATCGATAATCTGTCACAAAGAGAGGTTCAACCTATTTGGCAAAACTAGAATTGTTTGTCAAAGAGCTTGATTGTTTATTTGATATTTTTTCTGAGGATCTTTCTCAATGACAAAAATTGTAGTAGTTTAAACTGAGGATGACTCAGGATGATTTCTCCTTCTATGAGGATCAAAAATCTGTGAGGCTAGGATACTGTTCAAGATTTGAGGAAAAGCTCACAGAGGCAGATGTTAGATACAGGAGAAGAATAATTGACGAACAACGAGCGGAATTATGGTTAGTCAGAGAGTACATCATGACTTGAACCATTTTAATTAAACCTTTGATATATTTTTATTATTTATATATATATATATTGGCATAGTAAATCTAGTCATCTAGTCATACTAATTGTTCAGTGAACGAAGCCAGTGCATCACAACCTCAACCTGGTAGTCCAGACACTACTGGTAGTTCTAGTGAAACTCCATCAGAAGACTCTTGAGATGATCCACAGCCTGCTGGTTCCTCTCATTGTAATTACCAAGATCTGGAGAACCTGTGCAGAGCTGTTGATAGGTAAATTAGCACTTGTGAATTGTGATTGTTCTTTAATAACTGTACTAGTTGTATGTGCCATGTCATTTTGGTAAACTTAAAATGGATATATATCATTTTTCTCAACTTCAAAATACAATCTTGCAGGTATTCAATTTCCGACAGAGCAGGTGCAGCGGTAGCATCAGCAGTTTTAAAAGATTTTGGCATTATCACTGATGATGACATTAATGTCACTGACAGACCTGTAAGATTTCAAAATTATCATGATTACATTTTCATCCACATTTCCTAAGCTTTTTTAACAAAATTACAATTACTACTACTAATAAGAAGTAAAGTAATTTTATTTAATTATACATATTATACATTGTAACATGGAAAAATAAATTTCAAATATATTGGGCTCAGGCATAAAAGTCAGTGTATTTAGCCCATCACTGTTCATTGTTTCCTGTTGTACATATTCCTGTTTATCAGTGCTACCTCCAGCCTTATAAATTTGTAAACAATTTTCATTAATACAGGAGTAAACTACGAAGGCAATGGTGTAAGTACCGTGAACAGACCAGAGCTGAGGAAGAAGTATTCTTTGGTTTAGTGGACAGCATTTATGTTGATGGCTGACAGGATGGTACTGTGACAATTACAGAGTTAGAGGGGCGACATTATCAACAAACCAAAGTAGAAGAGCACTATGTTATAGTCGGAGAACCGGGTAAGCCACTGTTTTCTGTATGGTATGTTTTAAATTTCTAATGGATAGCATAAATTTGGTCTTAGTAACATTAAGGAGTAAGAACTACGTGATAGTTATATATGTTCATTGGTCATACCTGGTAATCTACTGATCTCAAATACATTTATTATTTCCTTAAATTTTGTTTAAAATGTTTCAGGAGGACATTATCTGACACGTTACCCCAGAGAATGGGAATGGTGTATCAATTGCACTAAGTCTCTATGAAGCAGTGAAGGACATTGATCTGGAAAACAACCTGCAAGTCATGGGGTCAGATGGAACTGCAGTGATGACTGGACATAATTCAGGGGCAATCAGAGTCTTTGAAGAGCTTATTGGAAGACCACTGCAAAGGATCATATGCCTCTTACATTGTAATGAGCTACCTCTTTGTCATGTTTTCATGGAGCTCGATGGGACTATGAAGAGCCCTGATAGTTTTTCAGGGCCAATAGGAAAACAGCTAGGTGGTATGGTTTCTGAATGGGATGTCAAATTTAAGCCAATCAGAAATCAGAATTTCGCTATATTGCCCAATGATGTAATTGATGATCTCAGTCATGACCAATACTATGCTTATAGAATATGCATGGCAGTCATGCTAGGGACTATTGAAAAGGACCTTGAGCTTTTAGAAGTTGGCCATTAAATCACTCAAGATGCCTGACATTAGGTTGTAGAATACTCAGATTCTATGTTTCACAGAAAAAGCCGAGTTCAGTATGAATAACTGTTGCTGAGTTCTGTTTAAAAGTGTATTTCCCCAGCTGGTTTGAAATCAAGAAGAATCACTCAGTGACTGATGGTTCAAGAAATTTCTTTTCAATGCTGAGCAGAATCTCCAAGTTTCCTAATAAGAAAGTAAGAGACATTGCCCTAAAAACCCTAAGAAGGAATGCTTTTTTTGCTCACCCCGAAAACATTATAATATCAATGCTTGGTGATGAGGACAGGGAGAGAAGAAACACTGCAGTAAATAAGATCCTGGGACTGAGGGGTGAAGTAGAGAAAACAACCCAGGACATCAGAGTCAAAATGGATTTCATCAGCGGAGATTTGGAAGTTGAGGATGATGTGAATGATGATGATTATGACAGTTTGAGTTATAGAAGAAACCGCACTGTCAGGAAATTTAAGATGCCTATAATCAATGAAAATGCTAAATCGTATGACAAGATGAGTAACCTCGATAACTTGACAGCAGAGCCTCCAATAGTTACCCATCTTACATCAACTGAACTTGCGAACATTAGAAAAAATCCTTTGAAGTTCAAACAGCCATGCCAAAATCAAGTGGTAGAACGCCATATCAAGCTTGTGACTGAGGCATCTGCAGCTGCCATTGGGTTCAATAGAAGAGATGGCATGATCCAGCAGTGTATAAAATCCCATAAACTGATAAAAAAAGTTTAATACAAAGCAAGAATTTGTTTAGATTCTACATTTATTTGATGAAATTTTATAGTGTAAATTTGTAATATACGGTCAATATGCATTACTTTTTCATGAAAATATGTTAAAACTCCGTTTTACACTTTTGGAAATAATTTTATCAGTCTCAGCATCAAAAAAAATCATAAGAAACAGTTTTTAGATTGTGTTTCTACCTATTATAGAACCCAAAATAGACAAAATACAGGGTTTTTTACAGTTGCATATGGATGTGGTACATATAGGGTGTGGTTGCTGATGCAGTATCACTTGCAACCACCCAAAACCACTACCAATGTTCATTTTTAGACATTTGACAACTATCTAGCACCCCTGATTTTTGAAATATTGATTTTCATAAAAATATACTCCACCATAATGAGCAGGGATATTAGAGACTAAGTCATCAATATACATAAGGAAGAGAGTAGGACTCAATATACTACCCTGTGGCAAACCAGTTTCAGTTTCAAAGGTGTCAGAAATACATCCTCCATAAGACACTATTATTTTACAGTTGCTAAGAAAATTCTTGATAAATATTGGAAGATTCCCTCTTAGCCCCATGTTGGACATTTTGAGTAGTAGTCCATGATGCCATACAGTCATAAGCTTTATGAATATCTAAGAAAACTGCTGTGGTAAAGTTAGATTGTAAAAAGCCTTCACAAACAGCACTTTCTAGTTGTGCTAAAGAATCTATAGTAGAGAGACCTGTCCTAAAACTATGTTCACTACTGGAGAGATTATTATTTTCCTCCAAATATAACTGAAGTCTCTGATTGACCATTTTTTTCCAATATTTTACATATACAACTAGTTAATGCTATGGGACTGTAGGATGAAGGAGCCATAGCTACCTTGCCTGGTTTCAAAATTGATAAAAAAAGTGGTTTTCCACAGGTCTGGGAATGAGTGATTTATCCAAATTTGGTTGTAGAACTGCAAGATTTTCTTCAACTCAGTATCAGGCAGATTTTGAATAAAGGAATCTGGGACTTCATCAATACCAGGAGCAGAGTCCTTAGCATGTAGAAGCAAATATTTGAATTCAGCAAGGGAAAATAATCTATTGTATTCATGAATATTCAGTGTAGAAAAATCAACAGCTGTTAATTCTGCCTCTACCATATGAGTAGCAAAGGGTTCTTTTTAGTAGTAATACTGTTCACAGTAGCAAAATGTTACATTAGTAGAGTGCATACTTCTCTGGGGAAGATAATCATATTACCATCATCCAATATAGTTATGCTCTTAAAAGAGGGTGATGACTTAAAAGCTCTCACCTTTCTCCACACACGAGATGGAACTATTAATTGTCAAAGACAACAAATTTTTGCCAAGAAGTGCATTTTTGCTGCTTTACTACAAACCTAGCCTGGGCTCTTGCCCTCTTATATGCAATGAAATTCACTTGCAGTGGGTACTTCTTAAAAATCTGTAATGCCTTTTTATGTCTGGCAACAGCTGTGGCACAGGTGGCATTCCACCATGGGTTGGAATAAACTGGCTTTCTCATATGTAAAATACATTTAATAGGTATGTTCTTTTGTGCAGCCAGAACTAGAGATGATACAAGTTCATTAGAAAATCCTACCTTCATATCAAAAAATTAAATTATTTTACTAATGGATGTGCAGGACAATATAAAAATCATTTCAACTTTGTTAACATTTGTAAACATGAAGATTTTGGGCTGGAATGTGAGTGGCATTTCTTTGCCACAAGCCATGGTAAGAGCGCTTGTGATGGGATTGGGGGCACAGTGAAAAGATCTGTAGCCAGAGTGAGTATGCAGAGAACATTCACAAATCAAATATAACATCAGAAGACATGTTTAAATTTTGTTCAAACAATATAAGTGACAGCATAAAATTTTTTTTAATAAATTCTGAAGAAATTGAAGCTATGGAAAAATTTTTAAATGACAGATATGAAAAAAGTATGCGGCTAACAGGAACACAAAAATTCCACAGATTTGTACCTATTAATGCAAACAACATAAAAGCATTTGAATTTTCTTCTTCTGAAGTTGGTGAAGTGAGGATTATAAGCAAAGCTTTTCTGGGTGAAGATAATGTTGAAGTTAATCCGAAAATAGGAGAGTACATAGTTCATACTTACAATGATCAGAAATGGTTGGGATTTGTACATTCCTATAATGAGGAATTTGATGACTTTGAGGTTAGCTTTTTGCACCCATCAGGATATAGTGTTTACTATTACTTTCCACAAATCAGAGATACATGCCACATATCAAGAGATAAAATTTTAGGTTTATTAAGCACACCAACTTTAAAGCCAGGAACAATGCGTATTCAACATGTTTTCCCAGAAAATGAGTTGAAAAAACTCATATAATTATGAATCAACTTGATGTAATGTGTGTGTTCAATTTGTATTTTTGCTGTTTATTTTCATTCATGTAAATATATCATTTGTAGTTCTCTATTTTAGTCTGCAGGTGTAAAAATGTCAAAATTTCACAATGTACATATTTTTCAATAATTTTTAAAATATCTTGCAACTTGATACCCACATTTTTTATTGTTTGTATCTTTTAACAATTAATGGAAGTTTAATAAATGAAATTTTTTTTTTGGATTTCACTGTCTAGGGGGGTGGGGGTCAAAAATAAAAATAAAAAAGGGGGGGAAATTTTTCATTATTGTTCTACGCATTTGAATGTGGTATCATTTAATAGATCTTTTCATGCAGATTCTAAAAATGTATAGTTTTATAGGTCTATGACAAGATGTTTGGGAGTTATTGCCCATTAAAGTTAGGTGGTAAAATGGGGCCCCATATCTCAAAAACTATGTGTCATAGAACTTTTTTATTTGAACCAGTGAAATCAGCACACAGAAAAACCCCATATGTCAATTTTCATCAAAATCCAAGTTGGAGTGGTGGCATGCATTGGGTGATCTCTCCTGGAATGCCCCTCATGACAAGCAGAGTTAACATTAATGTGTACCATTAAGGGAGGTATGTTAACATCCTTGGCATAGTTTGCCTAACTGGCTCACTGTATATCCCATCTGGAGGTACTTTTGATTGGAGAATAGCAAGACAATGACTGGGGAACAGCTATGTTAGATCTGTAACCATAATGGGAAAGTGGTCACTATCCATAAGACAGGAGTGTGTCTGCCATTCAAAATTATTGTAAATATTAGATGTATATATTGAAAGATCAATATGGGAACACTGACCACTGGAATCAGACATGTAGGTAGGTTGCCCATCATTTAAGATACATAAACCCTGATCATTCACAAAGTCAGCAATAAGTCTTCCCCTACTATCAAAAGTATCAGAGTCCCACATGAAGTGATGAGCATTAAAATCTCCCAGTATAAGGAAAGGGGATGGAAGCTGTCTGACAAGTTGAAGATGATCCTCAACTAAAGAGAAATTTGAAGGAATGTAAAGTGATACAATAGACAAGGTGGTTCCATTCAAATGTACCATGACACCAATGACTTCCAGATGGGAATTGATATCTAATTTAGTGGAAAAGCAAGACTCATGAACCAGTAGAGCAACTCCACCACCATATCTATTTCTATCCTTTCTATAAAAACTGTAGTGTTTAAAGGAATATTGTACAGAAGGATCCAGAAAAGTTTCTTGAAGAGCTATGGAGCTGATTGAAAAATCAGAGAGTAGCATCTGAAGGGAGGGTAACTTAGGGAGAAAACCTCTTAAATTCCATTGTAAAATCATGAATGTTAGAAATTAGTGGTGTCAGGAATGTTAATTGATCTGGAGGCAAGAGTGGCTAGGTATCTCCAAAGAGGACCCTAAATCCAATCCCTTGAGTCTGCATGAGACTTGGGAAAACCAAGCCTTGTGAGATTTTGTGCCATTCTTTGAACGATAGTTTTAGGGGCAGAGTTTGATTCCATTAAAGTTTTATAATCACTTAAAATTTTCCAGAAAACATCAGGTGGGCACTGGCTTGGAGTGGTGATCAGTTTATTTACATGGGAAATTCTGACTTTGGAAGTTAGAGTTGAAGGTTCTGATCCTGAATCAAGAGAGAGTGAGGAAGAGGGAAGATTTTGAAAGTCACATTGTATCTCAACTGAGACCTTGGTAGGAGGAGGAATATTCACCAGACTAGGTGGAATCAGGGCTGTGGAGTCGGAGTCAGTAAAAATGTACCGACTCCGACCTCAATATAAATTTTAATAAAATATGTTTTTGTGTGTGATATCACTGGCAGCTATGGTGGTTAAACCACTTAAATAATAAACACAATGTTTTCCATTTCAGACACTAATGCCATTAATTCATTTTTTCTTTTCAGATAATATTTTTTATTTTTAATGCTTATTTAATTTCGAGTTCTTTCTAAATTTCATAAGTTTTTAACTTTCAAGTCTAAAACCCCTTTCACAATGGCAAAGACACTTCCAACAAAGTCTGCAGTTTTTTAATATTTTACAATAACCACAGATGGGAAACATTTCGTGTGTCAGTGTATGATAGAAGATGATGATGGTGAAAAATTATGTGAAGCAAAAATCAGTGGTTTTACTGGCTCTGATAAAAATGCACCAACCAGAGCATCAAATTTGAAAAGACATTTGCAGCATTTCCATCCCAAAATTTTAGAAGTTGTCATTGAGAAAGATAGTAATAAAAACCTTCCAACTACTTCAAAGTTAACAAAAGATCAGAAATCTACTGAATGTCAAGCACCACTTACAAGATTCTTTACTACAGACAAAGTTACCGTAATACCGTAACAATGACCACAGAAAAGTTCAAGCAGCACATCATCGAACTGGTGGTAAGAAATGGTGTAGCCTTATCTTTATTTTCACAACTAGCCTTTCTAGGCATAAATGGAGAAATGGCCAAGAAATTTGGAGTTTCTCTGGAAAGACAAAGTATCAGAAAAATTATAGTTGAAGAAGCCACAAATAAAAAGGAAGAACTTCAAAGAACTCTTAAGGGATGCTTCATGTTTATTAAAATGGATGCAGCCATGCGTCATAGAGAACTATTTTGCCATCAATGCTAGATTTGTTGATGAAAACAATAAAATGGTAACTCAGACATTGGGAGTAAAGGACACCAAGGCGCATCATGACAGCGACTATCTTCAGAAGTTAGTGGAGGAAGTTTTACAAGACTTTGTAATTAAGAAAGAGCAGATTCTATGTATTGTCACAGATAATGCTTCAAACATGCTAAGCACGATACCGAATTTTGTTGACTGAAGAACAAATTGCTAAAGCAATTTTAGAGGCCCTCTGCGAGGTTGCAATTCGCATAAAAGGGCTATTACCTGAAAATCCTGAACCACAGGATGAAGATATGAGTAGTAAGTCCCTCCTCATCCTCTTCAAATGATGAAGAATTAGACTTTCAAAAATATTTAGATAAAATTGAACGCTCAAAAGCAAAGCGTCGCCGCTTAAACGTGCATAGGCAACCTTTTGATGTTAAACTAATGAAATTTAAGCAAGATTTTTTTGATGGCCTAAAAGAAGTGGAAAAATATGATCGCTCATCTAAACTGACAATACAAGAAGTCATCCCCGCATATCCAGAGATTTTAAGATAGTAACAGCCATGCCACCCACTCAGGTCAGTGTGGAGAGACTGTTTTCCATACTGAAAATAATTAAATCAGATTTAAGGGCTTCAATGAAAGAGGATCTGGCAGAAGCAATTCTGTTCCTAAGAACAAGTTATTCGTAAATTTTAGATTTTCACCCTTGGCCTTAGTTTAATAAATTTGGCAGGAATACTTTTATATTTTTGATTGCATTTAGTGAAATTTTTATTTTGTCATAGTTTTAAATTTAATTTTTGTTTTGTTTTATGCTCAATGAATTTTGTTTTTCATAAATAAAAAATAAAAAAGCCATAATGGCATTGCTACAACCATTAGACTCAAACTTTGCAGGTTATGGGTTTAAAAAGTAGCCTGATGATTCATGTGGTGGTGATGAAATGCCTCTTGTGTAATTATCATCATAGCAGATTTAGAATTAATATACCTTTGGAGTCGGATAGACAAAAAATTGAGGAGTCGGAGTCAGTTTTTTATGTGCCGACTCCACAGCCCTGGGTGGAATCATACAAGTACTTGATGGATTAGAACCAGGGATAGGGTCAAATACAATTGCCCAAATACAAATATAGATACAAATACACTATTTTTTTTATGGCCAAATTCAAATACAGATACAAATATTTGAATTTATAAATCCCCAAATACAAATATAAATACAAATAAAATGCAAATACAATTTTTACTGTATTTCCAAATTTCGTACCAATTTCATCCTAAATATAAACGGATAATATTTACTTGACTTCGGCTACCCCTCAAGTAAGACAATACTGGTATAGTACTTATTGTATAAAACTTAACATTGCAATACTTTGGCTCTTATCAAAGTAGACTTCATTTTCACACCAAGGCAAGAAAAGTAACAAATTCCTCTTGTTTATTATTTTTATTAGAGAAAATTATTTCACACTTCTTGATATTTCTGCACTTTTGCATAATTAAAGAAAATAAATTCATATTTCTCAATGTTTGATTTTTACTGTTCATATCAATTTGTAGTTATATGCACAGTTATATTACATTAGTGTATTTGACTGTATTTGAAGCAAATACGGCAAATAAAAGGCTCAAATACAAATTCAAATACAAATATGCAGCTTTTTAAATTCTCAAATACAAATATCCATTTTTGTGTATTTGTAAATACAAATACGTATTTGACCCCATCCCTGATTAGAACTAGAGGATGTCCTGGAAGGAGCTCTAACTGACAGAGTAAGTTTCATTAGGAGAAGCGGAGGTAAATATTCAGTTTTACTTCCAGTCTGAGTTTATAATGAGAGCAAACTTTTCTGGTCAATTTTGAGGTGCTTTGCAAATGCGTAGTTTTTGAGATATTGTAACATAAACAGAGGATATGTTCATGTTACAAGATCTTGTAAATGATGCATTACCACAGGAAACGTGCAAAACACCTCAAAATTAACCAGAAAAGTTTGCTCTCATCATTTTTGTTTAAACTAACAAAAATATCACAACTTAACCTAACCAATCATCAAGGCCATACAGGTGACCTAACTGGGCATTCAATTAACCTAACTGGGCATTCAATTAACCTAACCAGGCATTCAGTTAACCTAACAGGTTAATATTGGTTATTTCACCTAAATATCTTCTGATCTTTTCGTATTAGGCACTTACTGTTACATTTTGGGCAAGTTAAGGATGTGAGAATAATGCCATAACTGATAAAAACATCCAATGCTTTGTTTTCATCTAAGGCATATGACAAATCAAGTCCTCAAAGTTGAAATCACACGAATGGCACATCATAATTCTATCACAAATGCCACCAAACTGAATCCAATTAGAAAAAAAAAAAAATGTCAGAACAGAAAACAACAAACTAATTAAGTCGCACAGTATCTAAAAAATAGCCTAATTAGAAAAAATATTTTATGAAAAAAGTACATTATAGCCAAAACAAGAAATACATTTTATTAAAAAAAGTATATTTGAACAAATTTGCACCACATAAGATATATATTTTTTTAGTCAGTTTTTAATGGCAACTCAATATATAGTACTTGTTCAACTGCTTGTGACTGGGAGTAAAATTGAATATTAACCGAAGCAGACATATGTTTGGGTCTCTGAAAGTAATAAATCCTTTTGGCCTCAGAAAAGGATACCTCATTGTCCACTTTAATCTGTACAATTTCCCTCTCTCTCAACCAGATGGGGCAGCTTCTGGAAGTAGCTGAATGATCACCCTGACAATTGCAGCAAATTGCCATTGTAGTAGGGTTTTCACAGGATTTAACTTCATGATGTCCGCCCAGTGATGGGCAGTATCTAGATACATGTATCGCCGATACGTATCAATCGATACTTTTGTATCGGTATCGGTATCGATTTATCAGTATCGCTAAGGTCAATTTTCTTAAATGTATCGAAAAAAATTGATACTTCGATATATCGATACATTAATAAGAATTTTTAAATATTTAAATAGATGTTATAATATGACACTACTGAGTTATATTTATGAATATACATAAATAATAATCATAATAAACATTTATTTAATGACAGTACTACTCTACTGGTCACGTCACACAGTACGGTGCAACGTTTAAACACGTTTGTACTTGTTATTGAGATTAATTAACCATAATATAGAAATGCTCATTGGTGTTGCAACACTATTGGCCATGCCCATTCATTCTTTCAACACATTTGAGATGCTGCTCACACACACTCAGTCTAGTGTGCACCACCGATGCAAAATTTGCGCTGAAAGGACCTTATGCAAAAATACACCATACTGCCATGAGGAAGTGTTCAGCCCTTTGGAATTTCTGTGGCAAGCCTAAAACAGCCGAAATAATCCAGGAAACTCTAAAATGTCAGTTGACATTACCATGCGTCACAAGATGGAACTACTCCTTCGACAGTTTATCAGTTCTGTTGAAGCATAAAAGTGTCCTAAATGAAACAACTAGGACTGCCAACATTTCGTGAAAATGAGCTTGATTTTCTCCAGGAATACCTAACCGTACTACAACCCATTGCAACAGCACTTGATAGGTTGCAGTCCGACAAAGAATGTTTTTACGGTTGCCTGCTTCCGACATTGTTAGCTGTAGAGAAGCAGCTAGAGCATTTGAATTCGGAGGCATTGCGTCATTGTCAGCCACTTCTCAATGCAGTCACAGTCAGAGATGGGCAAGATACTTGGAAATTGTATCTGAGATACAAATACAAGATACCCGGGTAAGAAAAATGTATCTGATACAGATACAAGATACTCGAAAAAACTGTATCTTCAAGATACAGATACAAGATACTTTTGAAAGAATAATTATTTGAGTTTAGTTTCACCTGGTGAGCCATGAGTGCACGAGTTGTCTCATTCAATTGTTTATTATATTTTCTGGATATAAATAAATGCCAAATCAATGGTACTTCATATCTCAGTATTCATATAGTGATATAACTAAAAGGAAAGCACAAAGTAAATATGTCTAAATAATCCTGAAAATTTTTAGGTATGGAAAAATAAAATAAACCACACTTTCAATTTATGTATTTCAAATAAATTGTTAATACAGGTATGCTCAGTTACCTACTCACGAAGAAAAAATAGTTTTCCTCATATAAATATATTTGCAGGAATAAGCAAATACAGTATATGTATAATTCCTGATTTTTAATCATGTTAAAACCGCGGGATACAAGATGAAACCTGAGTATGTCTGTGCCGAGACTGTGCGCTCAGCGCAACGGTAGTATTCATGTACAAACATGTAACAGCAATCGCCGGCCTGCTTCAACGTGCGTCAGATATGATCATATTTCATGAATAGTTATTAGCGTCTCTATTTAAAAAGTATCTTATGAAAGTATCTTTGAAAGTGTATCCCGGGATACAAGCTACATGACAATGTATCTTAGATACTTCTCAAGATCCTCCAAAAATAAAGTATCTTGTATCTTAAGATACAAGATACTGCCCATCTCTGGTCACAGTAGGGTTCACTAAGTGGTTTGAAAAGTTTCTGTGCCTTGATGCGTCGCATGAGTGTAAAGCAGCAATACTGGCATCGTCTTCAAATCCTCTGTTCAAGTTAAAGTGGATGACAATAAAAGGCAAATTTAATTCTAACATTGTCAAAAAGAAGATTCAAGAAATGTTGGTTAATGCTGTTAAGAGCCTCAGCGAGCAGACCCCCCAGCAACAACTAAGTGATGCTGCATCTGATGGAAGTGCAGATGATTTCTTCTGTTATGAGTCTGCTTCCACTAATGTCTCTGCAACCCAAGATTCCACTGAGATGGAAGTTTTACAGTATCTGGGTGACGGAAGTCATTCTCTCCAATCTCTGAGGCAGTACCCAGGAATTCTACGGGTCTTCCTGAAGTATAACACACCACTACCATCCTCTGCTCCTGTAGAACGGTTGTTTAGTTTGGCTGGTCACATTCACGCTCCAAAAAGGAATAGACTGTCTGACCAGATGTTTAGCCAGCTGGTATTTTTGAAGGGTAATAGTAATTACTTTTAATTGTGAGTGTAATATTTTCAGTCATTCATGTATCCTACAAAATTAAAACATACTTTCATTAAATAAAGCAATTGTTTTTATTTACATCTATAAAACCCATTAAAATGTCGTTGATTTTACTTACAGTGCGTACAAATTACTAGTATAAACAATAATATCTAATACCTACATATTAAATGAATAATTATAAAAATGTACCGGCGATACATGTATCGGTATCGCTTAAGACATCTAGAAAGTATTGGCGTATCGGTATCGCTTTAGCGATTTTCATGTATCAATGCCCATCACTGTGTCCACCACATTATTGCACATCAGACTCTATTAGTGCCATGTCCAAAGTTCAAACAAGCGAAGCACTGTAGAGGGTTAGGATAAAATTTATTTACCCTATAGACTATATAGCCAGCATGTATCAATTCAGGAAGGGTATCACCCCAAAAGGTCAAAACCAGTGCAAATGAAGAAGATTTTTCCTAGCCTCTAAAAAGTCTATGGAAATGTATGAGATTTGGGTAATCAGTTCTAAGTGAATTAAGAATTTCCTCTGTGGATAAGTTAAGCAATTCAGGAGCTCTGATCAGTCCTTGGATCTTGTTTAAATTTTCTTCAATCTGAACTTGAACCCTATATTGGCCATTAAAGATAGTCTGTGTAGCCAGCAGTTTTTAACCTGACTATGATTAGCAGTTTTAATTAGGATAGTACTACTAACACAACAGTATGAGACTGAAGCAACGGGGCCATTGCAAATGGACTCTATTGCCTTTTTAATCCCAAAAGGATTGAACCTACTAATGTCTATAGATGGGTCAACTTTTCATGAATATGTAGGAGACATGTTCTGGAAGTAACGAAAGAGAACAGAGTACTGGTTGCTGCATTTGTACATTATCAGACGTAGCTGAACTTGAAGATTCTGAGACAGATGGTTTTGGATGTTGTGAAGAGTTTTGAGAGGCAAGATGAGGTCCAGAATTTGCTGTCATAGGCCCAACCAGACTAGATCCATGGAAGGATGACACAGCCGAGTCTGACTGTTTGATTGCCAAGTCAAGGTTTTGAAACTTTGTACCATATTCAGGCTTTTCTGCAGATCTACAGATCTACAGAAGCTAAGGCTAACAAAGACCCTAAGATCCACTCTAAGGTTAGCCTGAGAGAAAGGAAAGAGGAGGGTGTTAAAGAGGAGAATAAGGGGTTAAATAAGTTGCAAAACCTATCATTCGTGGGTTAAAATTCATTCAGAAAAAGAGAAAGAGAAAGGTTTGAACCATTTATTCTTTGAACTCATCTTAAGGCTAGGGTTGTCAACTGACATGTTGACTGGCCAGGCTAAGCAAGGTTTAGCCTAGCCAAAATAAATGTTCTAGTCTACGAATAATTATTTATAACTGACAAGTAACTTATTCAACTATATTGCTATATAGTAAAGGAAATTTCATCCCAAACTATAACCACTAAGGTTAAATAGTTTCAGCAAATAATAATGAACAGTAATATTAATAATTATGATTAGACAAAGATAGTTAAACTTAAAGCCACAGTTTAAGTGAGCAAGATAATATTATTACCTATGAATTAAATGGCTATGAACTCTTTTATTATGAGCGTAAACATTTTGAAGGTGGTGGAGTATTTATTTATGCAAAGTCAAATTTGTCTCCAATAGAGATAAATTCAATAAAAGAAAGTGAAATAGTTGAGTCAGTATGGATAGAAATAAAAAATAAAAATGGTAAAAAAATTTAAATAGGTGGTATATATAGGCCACCAGAAGGAAGTTCAATTTGAGGAATACCCAAAACAAGAGAGGAGAATCGATATGTAGAAAATTAAATTATTAAGGAAATAAATTAGGTAGGTTCAAATGATGTAATTATTGTTGGAGATTTTAACTCTGATACTATATAAATTGGGTAACATTACAAGCACCTGAAAGAGCAGGGTTGGCACCCAAAAATCCAAACCCAAAAACCAGTGGAATTTTCAGTGGGTTTTTGGGTTTTTGTTCCAAGATGTTTATTTTAAAATAATTGAAATTTTTCTGATTGCTACATTGTTCAATTGTAGCTAATTAGAATGATTTGGCATATTGATTATTTCAAGTAAGCTGACTTATAAAACAATTCTTAAATTATGCAATGTGTAAATAAAGATTATGAAAAATTTTAGTTATTAAAAAAGATTTGCACCCATTGTGAACACTATGGGCAATTATTGGATCATTTGACACATTGCTCCAATAATTGCCCATAGTGTTCACAATGGGTGCAAATCCTTTTTAATAACTTTAAAATTTTTCATAATCTTTATTTACACATTGCATAATTTAAGAATTGTTTTATAAGTCAGCTTACTTGACACATTGCTCCAACCATCTTGAATTAAAGTTACAGTAGATTTGACTGTCTTTTTTCATTGAATCCAGTACCTACTTCATTATTCACTTTGATTAGCGAGTCAACAGATAATTTTTTCTGCTTGGAGGACAATAGCCTGGTCTTAAATTTTGGACCCATTTAATAAATTATTTATTCTCTACAACTACAAATGGAATATTTGCTGAAAAGAAAAAATCTGGCCATTTGCAAATCTAGTTGTTCTTTTTGATCTACAGTTGTTCTAACCACATATGGCATTATCTGACCTTGTGTTTTCTTGGCTGGAGTAGAATGAAAAAATGGTATGGAAGATTCAGAAGTGGTTGAAGTGAATGAAGTCTCACTACTGTGAATTGTAGTGTCATCATGAACCAGGCTTTCATATGATTTGCTTGAAGAGGGTCTACTCTCAAAACTGCCGTGTCTATCTGTAGGAGAAAGAGTTGCTGATGTAGCTGTATTTGTAAACTCATCTGCTTCATCATCACGAGCCTGTACCCATTTTTTATTGCATCGATCTAAATGATGTTTCACTCATTTTTTTTTTTTTTTGAAAATACATATCTGCAGTATTTGCACCAGGGTTGGCACTAGTGGGCCCAGCCCGAAAAAACCCACCCAGTTTTTTTTTTTTTTTTTTAAACCCACTTGAAAAAACCCACTATTTTACTCACTTGTGGGTTTTTTCATGAAACTTAAGAAGTGCATATGCAATTATTTTTAAAAATTGTCATATAGGCGCCTATAATGATTTTACATGCAAAGCAAGCAAACATGAGTCAACAAATAGACCTACAGGTATAACTCTTTGGGTGAGGTAGCAGGTTATAGAGTGTGGACATCAGCCAATCAGGGTGTTATACATCCTGATTCTTCAGTCAACTGCATCTTCAAGGAATTTTCTACTTCTTCATGGATTGTATTTAAAAGTGGACCAGACAAATTTCGACGAGAAGGTGGAGTGTAGCCTGGTCTTAGAGTCTCTATCATTTCAATAAAATACTTAGACTCTGCACATAGAAATGGAATATTATTTGCATAAAAGAATTTGGCTATTTTGTTATCAATGACATTTTTCTGCAAAGTTGTTGTTGTCATGCCAAAATCGCTTACTTTCTTTTGAATTTTTCATCTGTAATTGTGTCAGTGGTGGTGAGGATGAGTCTGGATCATCTGAGAGGTCTATGTCATGGCAGTATGAAGATGATGTACTGACAGTATTGTCAGTCTTGTTTCTTGATTCCATGTGTTTCAAACATTTCATTAAATGCATTTTTATTCGCTCTATTTTATTACTTATTTCATTACTGCAATGTTTGCATCTAACTTTACTAGTCCCATCAATAATATTGACTTCACTCCATTCATGCCCTGATTTTCTTCCTGATCCAAAGGTCTTTGGCATTATTTAATGCAGTTATAACTTCAAACAGACTAATTCTATAGGCTAGCAGTAAAGATAAATATGCTGTTGCCAGTTTGTTTTATTTAACTGAAATAAAAGAAAAAATATTCAGTAATATGAATTAAATAGATATAACTAGCTGAATTAAGTTCCCTTTGGGAGCTGTAATTCATCTACTTCCAGCAGAAGACACAGGGGCCTGTCTTCCATAGGAAGTATAGCCTAACAAATAGGATAATTTACCACACCAAATTTAGTTCAAATTGGTCCATGTTTTCCAAATTTTGTTGTGAAGCTCAATCTGAGAAAATAATAACTTTTTATGCTTAATTGCCTGGAAGGCAACCTTTTTGCTAAAAACAAGACAAATGTTATATTAATAGTGTACGGTACAGTACAGTATTATTATAAAAATAAGAATAGGTAGGTCTAATATGAACTACCATATGGACATATGAAAAAACCCAATGTTACCTGGTTTTTTTCGGGTTTTAGATGAAAAAAAACGAAAAACCCACCTGGGTGGGCTTTTTCAAAAAAAATGGGTTTCTTGCCAACCCTGATTTGCACCGAACTCTATTTGGTTGGTCACTCAACATTTCTACTTCATCCCATTCAGCAGCTTTAAGTCTGCCACCAGTATGTGCAGGTTTAACTTTCTCTAGATGATGTTTTACACTCTCAATTTTTCGAGTGATACTTTCTTTGCAATAATTACATAGTACTCTAGTAGGCTGATCACTTAATAGAGTCACCTCATCCCATTCGCTAGCTTTAGATCTTCCACCTCTATAACTCTCTGACATCTTAAAAATTTTAATTTAAGTTACGGTAGGTCTAAATAAAGCTGAAATCTGCTGTTAAGAAATAAAGGAAAGATCTAAAATTAAAATGGAGAAAATTCTAATATGTCATTATTATCTCTCATATCTGAACTTTCTGTGAAATAAAGATGTCTTTTTAATATATATTGTAGATTAGATACATAAATTAATAAAATAATAGCTATATTAGGCACTACATAATTATCGAACCTTTCTAAAAAAAATTTCAACCTATCAAAAACCCAGTTCGGTTGTTTTTTTTGTGAAAAACCTGGATTTTTGCCAACCCTGCATGAAAGTAACAAGAACTTCCTTGATTGTACTGTAGAAAATGGTCTAAATCAGTTAATTAAAGAACCAACCAGAAAGAATGCAATTTTAGATTTATTATTAACAAATATTGCTGATTCTACATATAACATATCAGGGTCATTCTCTGTCAGATCAACCAGTGCCTAACACCCTCATCTCTCAGATTTTGCTGAAATTTGGTTTATACGGAGTTTGTGGGCCCTGAATCCATTTCTGAAATTATAAGGTCAATCCAACCAACGGTTCAAGAGATATGACCTCGGGAAATTTGAGGTCACTTGCGAGGTCACTAACATTTGGCGACCCATAACTTGGGTAATAATGGTCACAATTATATAAAAGTATATATATTTAGAATCAGAAAACGACAAGGAATCCAAATATGCAAGTTTTAGAACTCTAGGTTGAAAAATAAAAAAGTTACACTGTAACCAAAATTTTAGGTCACGATTTGACCTCTGGGGTATCAAATGAGAATTTTTTTTTAAATGTAAAAAATGAAGGCATAGGCATTGGCTATTAGAATCAGCAAAAAAAAGTTTGTTTATGTTAGTATTTTTCATGTAACTAACATATAAGTGAACACCATATTCATAAGTTGTGCATCAATTCTACTTATTTTTTCACACTTAAGCTCATAATTTGACCTATAGAAATTAAAATTATATTTTTTTATAGATATAAAAACAAAGGCAAAAAATGTAAAATTGTATTTCATTGCTAATCTACACTGGCAATAATAGTTATAATAGTGAAAGGGGAAGACCTACTTAGAGGATTCATGTGCTAGCCTAATACAATTTTTGCATGCTCGATGCTCTCATCAATTTCTTTTTGTGGAAAAATGTATTGAATTCTGCTGCCTCCTCTTAGGGTAGGACAACTCATTACAGTTAATATATGATGTCCTGGCACTGCACATGAATCCTTGTTTGATGGATAATAATATGCACTTGATCCTGATGACCCAGAGGGATGTAGAAAGTTCACAGTGAAATCATCAAACTCTTCACAATATTCCTCCACAATTCTATACCAAACTTGCATGTCA
Source organism: Bathynomus jamesi (assembly GCA_023014485.1). Taxonomy (NCBI): domain Eukaryota; kingdom Metazoa; phylum Arthropoda; class Malacostraca; order Isopoda; family Cirolanidae; genus Bathynomus; species Bathynomus jamesi. The sequence goes on along the minus strand of JAJOZX010000211.1, from coordinate 1,048,452 downwards.
TAAATGCAGCCAACATACTCTCCTGGTTTGACACATTTTAGGTTACCAAGCATTGCAGGTTCATTAGTAAAATGACTTTTCCTTATTCTTTTCTTTTCTCCAATGCCACTTGAAATGGGATACACCATCAGTTCTTCCTTGTTTAGGGGAACAAATCTATGATATTTCTGAGTTCCAGGAATAGCCCTACTATCCTTGAATCGATGTTCCAACCGTTCTTCTGCATCTTTCAAATCAGCTGTAGTTACAAAGAAAAAATTTATCTTCTTGCTCAAGTTTTCTTCACAAAACTGAAACATGTGTTCTGGTGTAAGAATTTGCCTCTCTGTAGTTCTCTGCAAACTGGCACGAGCAGTAGCTCTTTTCACTGTTCCTCCAATCCCATCACATGCATTTTTGCCATGGGATGTAGCAAAGAAGTGCCATTCACAAGACAGACCAAAATCCTCTTCATGGTAACAGAGATTTGTGAAGTTGTATCTGTTCTTATATTGGCCAGCACATCCATCTGAGAAATAGTGCACCTTCTTCAATTGTGGGCATCTGAATTTAACATATGTCATAAGCTTCAATATGAATGAGTAAACCATTATAGTGTTGTGTTTTAGTGATGCAGATAAGAAACAGACACTAAAATGGCTAAGTTCCTGGTCTGCAGATGATCTATAATAGATGACAAAAGGGTGAACTGTACACTGTGAATTGTCCCAGTGAAACCCTTGGGCAGCATCCTGGACAATGAAAGAATAATTCTCAGAGAAATCACCTACTATAACTACCTCGCTCTGAGGTGGTAGTGTTTCTTTCAACTGCTTGAAGTACTGTGATTGTTGCTGAGCAACAAAGTGATGACGAACCATGCAGGATATTTTCATGCTTAGGGATGATAAGTATTCATGAAGTGGCTCCACCTTATCAACCATTGTACAACGGTCAACAGTCACCCATTGCTTGTAAGATATTTCATTTGGAGCTGATTTCACACTGTCAAGTAACTCAAGAAAATCCAGGACACCCTCTTCTCTTGGGCAATCATTGCAAAGTTGCATCATGCAAGTCTCTCTTTCTGTACTGCAGACACTGTAATCCATAAGATCCTTGTATGAAAGACCTCTTTCTCCCAATGCAGCCAGCTGCAATTTTGGATTTTGATGGTATGTGCAGACACAGACAGAATGAGTCCCACCACTACCGGCAAGCACACAATATGATGGCCGTAATTTTGCAAATGTGGAAAATCCTATTTTGGGATTCTTTTCATCATTTTTATATAGTTCAAACATCTCTCTTAAATTCCCGAGGACCAATCGTTTTTGCACCTTCATTGCACCTTCAGCACTGATAACTTTCACGCAATCCTTTTGGCCAGGACACATACGACTAACCTCTTCTGACTCATAGAATCTTCTAACTATATCTTTGTGTTCTTCAGATATCACTTTTCCTTTGCTCATTAGTGGAATCTTCGGAAGGATTCCATGTTCTGATTTAAGTGAATGGCTTCTTTTCACCATGTATGTTGTAGTTTGAAAGAAACTAGCTGTTTTTTCAATTGTGTATGGTGAGAGTGTCAATATTTGTAGTTTGTGATGGTGACATTTGCTCTAAAGGAATGACTGTTTCAATTCATTCATTAATTTGTCTAGATGTTTTTCAGATTTAGTTTCAGGTTTTGAAGTATCACTTACCTCCTCGGTAATTTGAACACCATAACTGAGTTCTAGCCTCTCCTTCAGGTGTTTCTGAGCAGATGATAGCTTACCACGAGCCTTGCGCTTTTTCTGGCTTAATGACAGCCCTTCTGAAAAGAACAGAAAAAAAGGTTTCACACACCTGAATATTAGTAATTAAATATTAATTATAGTACCTTAAATGCTATATAATTGGCTATATAGTAGATCAAACAGACCTTGTAGTAAAGTATAAGTTATTGTATTAATTTATTACTTACTTTTTTTAACTGGTGTTTGGTCCAGAAATGCTAGAACTGGTTCAACTGAAGTTGAAGGATTTTCCTTTATCAAGCAATCACTGTCATTGTCCAGATCTTGAATTGAAGAGATGTTACTCAAGCCACTGATAGTAGATGATTCATTTGAATCCTGCTCAGACTCGTTGTTTTCAGTGGTACTAAGTATAGTGGGGTTTTTCATTATCAGTGTCCAGCAGTTCACACACAACAATGAGTCTTTTTTCACTCTTCCAGCACATTTTTCAACAAGTACATCAGTCACTTTTCTAAGATTGATTGTTATGCGTTTCTTGTGTTTTTGAATAGGGTCCTGGCAGTATTTCAAGTGCCGAACCATTGTATTTTGATCTGTAAAGATATAGGATTTACAATTAGGTAATATATATTTTTTAGAAAATATATAGCTATACACACTTAATATTTTAGGCCTTGATAGTCTCTGAGGCTCATTAAAACACCATACCCACCAGCCACCCACAGTGCTGGCTGGAACTGTACTAACCTGTAGACAAGGAATTTTGCAACTATCTGTGTTGATTCTGCACTTAGACAAGTAGCAACATGTTTCAACAGGTTTGTTTAGGCTACATGTGAGCTTAGTCTTCCCCTTTCACTATTATAACTATTATTGCCAGTGTAGATTAGCAGTGAAATACAATTTTTATTAAATTCTTGGAGCTTGAGGTCAAATTGATAGCTAAGATATAAAAATTCCTTGAAATGACAAGCAATTTATAAATATGGTGTTCACTTATAAGTTAGTTACATGAAAAGTACCAACATAAACAAACTTTTTATGATTGTTTCTATTAGTCAAGAACTCTGACTTTGTTTTTTATATCTATAAAAAATGTAATTTTAATTTCTATAGGTCAAATTATGAGCTTAAGTGTGAAAAAATAGGTAGAATTGACGCACAACTTATGAATATGGTGTTCACTTATATGTTAGTTACATGAAAAATACTAACATAAACAAACTTTTTTTGCTGATTCTAATAGCCAATGCCTATGCCTTCATTTTTTACATTTAAAAAAAAAATTCTCATTTGATACCCCAGAGGTCAAATCGTGACCTCAAATTTTGGTTACAGTGTAACTTTTTTATTTTTCAACCTAGAGTTCTAAAACTTGCATATTTGGATTCCTTGTCGTTTTCTGATTCTAAATATATATACCTTTATATAATTATGACAATTATTACCCAAGTTATGGCTCGCCAAATGTTAGTAACCTCGCGAGTGACCTCAAATTGACCGAGGTCATATCTCTTGAACCGTTGGTCGGATTGACCTTATAATTTCAGAAATGGATTCAGGACTCACAAACTCCCTATAAACCAAATTTCAGCAAAATATGAGAGATGAGGGTGTTAATTTCAATTTTTTTTGGTTGATCTGACAGAGAATGACCCATCAGTCTTTGAAACACTGGGTTCAAGTGATCATTTTATAATAAGATTCAAGGTGAAATTTGACTCAAAGTATATACTATATATACTAAAAATGCAGCTGAAATTCCTGACTTCAAAATGGAAATATAACTGAACTAGTTAACGAGTTAAACTGTATAAATTGGGTGGAGATTTTTGAGCTTGAACCAAAAGATATATTCAACCAAAGTAAATCTACACACTTTGTATGGGAAAAGTTAAAAAATAAAATATGTTCAAAGTAAATATATTCCTCAGCGTAAAATAAGAATCAGAAATAACAGAGAACCCTGGATAAATCTGTCTATTAAGAAAGGAATGAGAGATAAAAGAAAGGCCTTCAGCAAATTTAAGAAAATTCAAAATGAAATAGACCAAACCAGGCATTCAGTTGTCCAAACTGGGCATTCAGTTGTCCAAACCGGGCATTCAGTTGTCCAAACCGGGCATTCAGTTGTCCAAACCGGGCATTCAGTTGTCCAAACCGGGCATTCAGTTGTCCAAACCGGGCATTCAGTTGTCCAAACCGGGCATTCAGTTGTCCAAACAGGTTAACATTGGTTATTTCACCTAAATATCTTCTGATCTTTTCGTATTAGGCACTCACTGTCACATTTCAGGGTATTATTATGGTATTACACCCGTCTAACGTCCAGCAATTATTATATATTCATTAGGTAGATTTTTTAATTCTAAGACACTTTTCTTCTATAGCATTTCCGTCGCAAATGCTTCATTTTCGAGATATAAACGTTTTTTTGGTATGTATCTAGTGTGTGTTCGTACGTTCGTTTGTGTGTTCGTTACATGTCTGCCCAATCACTGCGCTCCATTCATTTCGAATTTGAATTACTTTCGTACCAGAATGGAACACTCATTCAGAAGTACATTAGGCCTGGCTCTGTGATTTATAGTGATTCCTGGGCTGCCTACAAGACTAAGTGATTTAGGTTAGGATAGGATAGGTTAGGATAGGATAGGTTAGGATAGGTTAGGATAGGTTAGGATAGGATAGGATAGGTTAGGATAGGATAGGTTAGGATAGGATAGGTTAGGTCAATTTTGAAGGTGAAATTTGTTTTTCCTATGGTTTTTGATGTTTTAAACAAACATTCCTGTTTTTCTTTTAGGTTAGGATAGGTTAGGTTAGGTCAATTTTGAAGGTGAAATTTGTTTTTCCTATGTTTTTTTGCGTTTTGAACGAATCTGACCTTCAAAACCGTCGGAAATGACTCGTTTTCGATTGCTGGCTGGGGGGAGGGGAGGGGGGTATCTAAAAATGAGTCATTTCCGACGGCTTTGAAGGTCAGATTCATTCAAAACACATCAAAAACCATAGGAAAAACATAAATTTCACCTCCAAAGGGAGACGGGTGTAATACTATAAATTTACCCATTTCAGGCAAGTTAAGGATGAGAGAATAACGCTGTAATTGATAAAAACATCCAATGCTTTCTCTTCATCTAGGGCGCATGATGAATCAAGTCCTCAAAGTCAGAAACCACACGAACAGGGCACATCTTTTTTCTGAACAGGATGTCCTATCCGCAGATAGGATGACAAGTTAACGGATAGGATGCAAAAAGTATATTTGCTGTGGTTATATGGCTAAATTATTGGCAGAAATAGAATCAGCATACACGATTTAACTTAAATTCATATTTTACTAAAGGATATCTATTGCAAATAAATTAGAATTTGTCCTGTTCATATGTTGATATTTGGCAACTAGCGATGCTCCTATATGGCCTAGGCCTACGTCAATGGCTTGTTTGAAGACTTGGTTGAGCGATTCACAGTTGTGTGTGATGACTTCATGTGAGTATGCAAGTTTTTCTCAAGCAAGGGAATGATTCAAGTGTTGAAATAATGCATGAAGTCGCTACTGATAGATGCAATGAGGCGTATAATTATTTACCACGCATTGGTAAGGCTATCAATTTGTGATGCATGATCTTTATGGGGGCTCCGCCCCCATACCCCCCCCGAGACCTAAATTATACAAATCATAATGTAATAACGGTTACTATATCTCCGTAATAACGGTTACTCTGGCCCACATACATACAAACAGGACAAATTCTAATTTATCTGCAATAGATATCCTTTACTAAAATATGAATTTAAGTTAAATTGTGTATGCTGAATCTATTTCTGCCAATAATTTAGCCATATAACCACAGCAAACATACTTTTTGCATCCTATCCATTGACTTGTCATCCTATCCGCGGATAGGATGTCTTGTTCAGAAAAAAGACGTGCCACACGAACAGCACGTAATAATCACAAACATGACCAAACTGAATCCAATTAGAAAAAAAAATAGACAGAACAGAAACCAACCAACTAATTAAGTCGCAGAGTAGCGAAAAAAATAGCCCAATCAGGAAAAATATTTTATGAAAAAAAGTACATTATAGCCAAAACAGGAAATGATTAGTACCATCGTAAAGAGCATGAAAAATAGTGCTAGTGAAACACCTCTCATTTCTTGTTAGCCCCCGTGTCCAGCCAAATATTAACCAAGATTACTTCAAAATAGTAAATGCGTTGCATTCAGCACCAGATGCACGGCATTTCATCTGAAAAAACAATACAATTCCCACATCTCATTGGGGGCATATGTATGGTGTATATATGTAGGGGCATACACCTTACCCTTAACAACTTTTGGGGGGGCAAGCGCCCACCCTGGCCCCCCCCACTTCCGGCGCTCTTGGTTATAGCTATATACATTCATGTAAAACTTCTTGTGATGAGATAACCATATGATGTCTACAATTAGTACAGTAGTGGTATTGATGAATGATCCACAAGATCCAAAGTTTTGAAGTTAATGTACAGCTAGTAGATGTGTGACAATCTGCAGAGATCAATTGTATCTTAATTTTGCATGTAACTGTATTTATGGTTTGTTTATATTAACAGTGGAGCCACCCAGATGGGCCGAAGGGCCCCTAGTGTGCCCACTATAAAAATTTTTCTATTATTTTTACCATGTTACCATGTAGGTCAACCCTTCGGAGGCGTGCAACACCGAAGCTTAAAGAATAACTATATATATATATATATATATATATATATATATATTACACACACACACACACCAAAAAGGGTAAATTATTATTTAAAGTAAAGTCAATTTATCAACCAATGATTTGGCGGCAAAATGAAACTTTCAACAAATGAGTACAGGTAACACCGAAGTGATTCTATACTAGTCAAAAAAAACCAATTCCAAAATGCAGGATCAATCTCAACTGCCCTGGTTTCAGTAACAAATAATTGATTGATTGATTGTTTGAAGTTTCATATGGAGGAGCTCAGCCAATAAGGCTATTTACATCCTCCAAGACCAAAACACCTTGTTCCAGGAGAACTTCCACTGTTCCTACATCAAGTGCTGGTTCAATTATTATTGGGATGAGACAGCAATAGAGAAAGCACACCATTACCCTCTTCAGTTCTGGGGCCAATTCCAGAACACTCAGAAAGGGATGAACATGAGGCCTGTTAGTTCTATGAAACATGAACTGAAAAATGGAACCAAGTACTAAGTCAACAGTAACAGCCAGATGGAGTAACTAGGAGGTAACCGATTAATAAACCTGTGGGAATGAAAATCGGTATACAATGCAAGATTTAAAACTCTTTCAACTGCCCAGATGCCACTACAAACTTGAATACTTGGTCCATAGTGAATTGTATCAATGAGGGAGAAAAACTATCCCCACCTAATAGGACTGATAAAGTAAAGTCCCTGACACCATATTGCAAGAGAGAATCTTAATTTTTTCCTTTGCCTAGTATAACATGGACAAAAAAGAAAGAAATGGGACAGTGTCTCTGGTAAATTACAACTAACACATAATGGGGAGAAGGCTAGTCCAATCCAGTTTAAGTAAGCCTGAAGGCCTACATGGCCAGAATGGAATCTAAATATTATAGAAGCTTTATAGTGGGAAGATGGTACCGGCCAATTTCTTGTGCCCCAGGCATGACTGCAGATTTGAAAAAATTTACTGGAGCACAGCTCTGAATTTACTTTTTTTTCCCTTACACCACTAGATAGGTTAATGATAGTAAACTCTTGAATTGACGACATACCAATTACAAATTGTTTTAGCTAAACATAATAATACAATAATGTACAGTTTATAACTCACCTTAAGTTTATTTATTTATCATCAGAAGCATCATCAATATCTTCTTGATTATCATCATCATCATCCTCAACAGCTATATCTACATCAGGCATATTAGTGTCACTATTTGCAATGTTTTCCATTATATCACTTGGTACTGAAAATGAATCATCAGCATGCCCTAGATCCTTCTTTTCCACCAATTTGAATGTAGATTTGATCAAATCATTGTTCAGGATTTCTTGTATTGATTTACACTTGCTTAAATGGGCTATGGAAATGTCAAATTTATGCTTTTTGCTTTATTAGATTTGGATGCAACATTTGAACTTGAAGGCATATTTTGACTTCTCTTTATTAACCACAACAGCTTGGTGAGTTTCTTTTGTTAGGCGCAAAATTGCATTCAATGTCTTCTGGATTTGGGAATTTTCAAATTCCTCTAAAGCAGTTTTGTTAGTCTGATGCACAGATTCCTCACTTACCTTTTGTTTCTTAGGTGGAGGAGAAGCACTTTCTTCAGTCTGTGAAACATCTAGTGAAAAAGTTTCATTTTCTAGATTAGCAGTTGATGAAGTTGGTTCATTTTTCTGAGGTCTAGCACTAGCACATTTTGTGAACAAACTAAATGACTGCTTTGCCGTATCTCTTTGCTGCACTTCATCCTGGTATTTCTTTACTGCAATATCTAAGCTGTGGGCCCAAACTCTGGGACCTCTTGTATTGTAACAAATATTTTTTTTGGAATTAAAATGTTCCTCCCAGTTTTGCTTCTTTGAATATTTGTTCTTGCATTGACCACAAAAGTAACCCCTTTTAACACCCTCACTTTTCTCTCCAACTTCATCAATATTAGGATCCATTATTGATTATTGACTACCTGAAAAAATACAAAATAAGTAAAAGTTAGTAAATATAGTAGTATGGTAAAAGTGAGTAAAAGTAAGTAGTAAATATAGTACAATGAAAGTAAGTAAAAGTAAGTGCTTTAAACTTAGTAAAAGTAAGGAAGAGTAAGTAAAAGTAGGTAAGTTAAAGTAAGTAAAAGTAAGTTTAAACTTAACTAAACTTTTCAATTCTAGAGTCATGGTGGATTACTTAAAACCGCACAAGTAATTATCTGGCCAATTTATCAAACCTGGCCGAGATCAATGGAACATAGTCCAATCCTGATAATTTTATATTAAAAAAATATACGTTTTAATAAAATTTTAATTATCAAAACATTGAAGCTTAACAAAAAATAAAAATAATTGTTAAATATGGAATTACCAACTAAACTTAAAATAACTAAATTTGTAATTTAAAAAAATTGGTTTGTACAAGAACGTATACGCAAAAAAATTGCATAACGTCTAGCGGATGAACAAAACCCAAACCCAAATTTACTTTTTCTCATGGTCAAATTTACTGGAGCAATGCTCCCAAGATCCCAGGAATCTGGAGTCATGGCCCCAGGAAGGCTTAAACATTCCATAGAGAGTTGAGTGCCGTAATCTCTCCCATTAGGTTTTGTAATCATTTTGCACTGCCACTTCAGCTTCTGCAAAACCCTCACCTGGGTGGAAATATAGCGAAGTTATAGCAGGGAAGGAATGAGCAGCCCTGGCCAGCGTATCAACCATCTCATTACCTGTAATTCCAACATGGCTCGGAACCCACTGGAAGGAAACCAGAATACCTGAAACAGAGAGGGTCTTCAGTAAAGAATGGATAGAAGTTGTTAAAGCCAGATATGTAGTGAGTATGGGTGAGTTGATCAGGTGAAGAGAGGTCTGGGAGTCTGTAATTATTAGGACATTACAAGCATTACATCTGGATACTAAAAAACACAATGCCTGTTGGATGGCAAATAACTCTGCTGCCTGTATACTATGATTGGGGGATAGTTTCCAGGAAAAACACCTTTTATGATTTGAAATGAAAACAGCTGATGAACAAGATGGTCCAGGCACACATCTATCTTCCATCAGTATAAATATACAAGTAATCTGGATACTTCTCTTCCAAGTATGCTGTGAAACACTGCACAATCACTTCTTTGGGGACAGGAGGTTCATATAAAAATGGGAGAGAGACAGGTTGGTACCAAATGCAATCTCCAAGGTGGGAAAGAAGGGAATACTGGAACTGTAAAAAATTTAAAATGTAATTGATACTTATTAAGAAGTCCAGTTGCTCTAAAGAAGAATGGCGGCTTATTTGCCACAGTCCAGTCCACTGCAAGGATCAAAGGATAATCCACCTCAAATGACTGACGTAAGGGGTGGGAAAAGGGGAAGCCAGAATATTGAAGTACTTCCTCAGTGTAGAGAGATCTCTATCATATTGAAGGGCATGGAGACCAGTCTCACCCTGCAGGGCAATAATAGGAGTTGATGGGCGGGCACCCAAAATAAGGCGCATGCCAGAATTATGCAATGTTTCCAGTTTCTTCTTCAAGGTGAAAGAGGCTGAATCATAAACAACATCAGCATACTTTATTTTTCCCAAGATAAATGATCGGTAAAAAGTGAGAAGCGTAGATCGATCTGCACCCCATCGATGAGAGGCAACAGATTTTAACGAGTTTAGACGTTTCATACAAGATGTTACCAGGTAGTTAATATGACAAGACCAAGTCAGTCTGGGGCTGTCAAGGACCACTCCCAAAAACTGGTAGGATGTGACCATAGCTACTGGGGTGTTACTAATTTGGATAATAGGATTCACTGAAACCTTTTGATGTGTAAAGAACATAATTTTTGATTTTTCTTGATTCAGGGAAAGACCCCAGGTTCTGCACCAAGATGAGAACTTATCTGTTGCTTTTTGCAACATCTGTTGGGCTTCTAAAGGGGTGTTAGCTGCCACATAGAAAGCTGTATCATCAGCAAACTCTGATGATTGAACTGGATCAATACTTGGCATATCGGAGAGATATGCTGTGAATAACAATGGACTAAGAACTGAACCCTGGGGTACACCCTTTTTAAAGGGGAAAGGTGTTGAGTAGACATCATTAATTAGCACCTGAAATGTGCGGTTAGACAAGAAGTTGTGCAACCATCTTAGTAAACGACCATGAATCCCCAAATCGCCTAACTTATAAAGTAGGCCAGTATGGGAGATGGTATCAAAAGCTCGACTGAGGTCAAAAAATATAACAAGAACATATTTTTTCCGTCGGAGAGCTTGGCGTATGAAAGTTTCCAACCTCAGAAGTTGATCCACTGTGCTTCTCTTCTTACGGAAACCACACTGCGAATCTCGAAAAATGACACGTTTCAAAAATCCATAGCAATCGCTGATGGACCATCCTCTCTAGTACTTTACCCAAGCAGGATAATAAGCATATGGGACGATATGAAGATGGACTTGAAGGGTTTTTCTGTGGTTTGAGGATAGGAATCATGATTGCCTGTTTCCATGATGAAGGATAGACCCCTGTGCTCAGGCTATCATTGAATGCTGATAATAGAAATGGCAAGTACTCCAATGGAAGATGACTAAGAAAATATTTATGTATATTATCCAGTCCCATTGCACCACCTCTTGTATGTTCACATTGCCTTAAGGAGAATTGTAATTCCTGCAATGTGAAGTCCAGGTTATAATCTTCATTGTAATCAAGAAATAAGGAAGACTGCATGTCCCTGCAAAATTCCTCATCTTCAATAACTGCTACAGTCCCAAAAAATGAATGGAAGAAGGCCCCCAAAACTTCTGCTTTGTCACGTACATCACTTACTATGGAACCATTTACAACAATAGGGTAAGTGAAGTGTGAATCTGTACCCTTAATGATTTTCCTAATTTGAGTCCAAACCTCAGTGGAAGGTGTAGTAAAACTGAGGTTTGAACAAAACCGACTCCATGAAATTCGCTTTGCCTGACGAATAGTACGACGAGCTATAGCAGTTGCCTTATTTAAGAGGATCTTATTATATTGAGTTGGGTGATGAGAATAAAAACGCCGAGCCCGACGGCGGGTGGCCACTGCCACACTGCAATCCTCTGTCCACCAGCATTTGTGGTATTTTGGAACAAAATTTCCTGTTGTCTTCTTCAGTGTAGAGGTACTTGTTTCCACTAATAAGGCTGTAAAGTGTTGTATTTTCTCATCTAAAGTCCTTCTATAGCAGGGGCATCCGGAAGTGCTCTAGACCAAATTCTCCAATCTATGTCACGTAGTTTCCAAGTTGGACGTCGTTTATGAGGAGTGGATACTGGTGAAATTTGCAGAGCAGTGAGGACAGGAAAGTGGTCACTACCCAGGCTTCCACCAATGGCCACTGCACAGTTAGGAGCAAACCTACCTCTACATAATGAGAGATCCAACGTTGAATAACTTCCATTATTAATGTTAAATCTTGTTGGGAGATCTACTGGAGTCAATAACACAAAATCCGAAAGAAAGAATAAAATTAAATAAATTTAAGGCCGTTGGTGTTGGAGAACCTGACATACCTGTATCCCAAGCCCTGTGTCTACCATTAAAATCACCACAAATAAAAGCTTGTTGACCGAGTTGACCAGCATAGTGTTCAATTTCTATAGTGGTTAATGAAAGGTGTGGGTTGTAAACTGTGAGTATATCTAAAGTACCACTGTTCACTTTTAAAGATAAAGCAAGGACCTCAAGAACTCCTGCTGGAAAGGGATGGAGAGGTAATGGTTGAAAGCACAAATCTGAACGAATCAGAAATAGCAAACCCCCACCCCCTCGGCCAACCCTATCTGCTCTGATCTGAGTATAATTAATAAAAGTAGGCTGGAGCCTTAGAGGTTAACCAGGTCTCACAAACTGCCACTAAATGGGGTTTTTTGGTATAAATAAAAAGTTTAAATTCTGACAAGTTAGATTGGAGACTGCGGGCATTCCACTGAGCCAACAAGAGGTTAGAAACCTTTGAATATGAAATGTTAAGTGGGTTTGCGAATTTGGACATGACGTTTCTGTTTGGGTAGGCTTAGGTTTCAGTTTATCAAGGAATTTTGTCAGCTGGTCAGTTTTGAGGTCAGTGTGAAAAGCGTCATTAAATAAAGAAACAAAATTGGATAATGTACTCAAAGTCTTCTTGGAGAGACTACCACCACTCTGAAGGGTGAAGCTGAATAAACTTAAACATAGAACTTTAATGATGTCTGATGACAGAGCCATAGGTCCAAAAGGGGTAGAGGGTTCAGGGACCACAGCCCTACCATCCACCCCCACCCCAGAAGGCCCCTGGGACATTGCCTTAGTCGAGCCAGGTCTTCCCTCTCACCCCACTCCAAGAATTCTGAAGGGGGGAGAGGGATCCACCACATCCAAGCCTTGAGTCTCCTCTCTTGACATAATAGGTTTTGGTAGAACAGGAAAGTCATTACTTTTAAATGTTCTTTCTGAAACTACAGTAGGTCCTGATTTCGGAGAACAGATCTAGCTTCACTATAAGAGAGATTAGATGTAAGTTTGAGCCTCTCTATTTCCTGCGCTGTTCTAAAATAGGAACAGCCACTGAAGCTAGCTGTATGGGGACCTGAACAATTGGCACAAATTTTAGTAGTCTTTGGACAAGAGGAGACAACATGACTTCCAGAACAATAAACACATCTCACTGTTTTTGACCTACAGGACTTAGCCATATGACCAAATACCTGGCACTTAAAACATTGAATTGGATGTGGAATAAACTGACGAACTCTATATGGTATATATGCTATATAGATCTTTACCGGAAGAACTTGTGCATTGAAAGAACTTTAATCTGTTGAATTGGAATATATGTTGAACCTGTTCTTTTTGTCAGTCTACTGACAGTTGCAACTGGATAATCATTATGAATTAACTCATCCTTAATAGCTAGTAGATCTTCCTCCAAATCTATAGGTCCTATAACACCATGCACAATATGAGTATCGTTAACTAAAGAACAATCCACCTCCCATGGGCCCAACTTCCAGGGAGTTCCCAAAAACTGGGAGGGAAGGGCAGAGGTAGTTTTTATTTGCACCGTGCCAGAGCGTCTCTGGAAAACTGGTGCCTGCATACCCAACCCATGGAAAGGCGAATCCCTTAGTGCTATGCTAAAGGCCAAAGGTCTTGACGCAAAAGAGATATCTTGTTTCTTGGGAGTAATTTATATAAAAAGGATGCCCTCACTGGGTCTGAGAGCTCCGAATCTACAGGGCCAGAGGCGCAGGAGGAGGAGCCGGCTAGGCCCAACATTATCCAGTCCCTGGAGACCAGATTGGGGAGAAACATCTCCTCCAACCACACCAGCTTCACAAGGCCCATCCACCTCTCTACTCCAAACCTTTGGTGGGGGCGAACGCAAAGGAGAATGAGCCCGAATAACTGATGGAGCAAGAGAGACATCCTCCTCTGAATCAGATTCATGCAACCTCTTACCTCGCAACCTCTCGAGGTCCGAACTGGCAGCCATATCGTAACCAGGTGAATCCCCAGAACTCAGGCTAGGCAAAAGCCCGAGCCGAGCTGAGGACCCCTAACACAATGGACCTATCCTATTCAGAGACTAGGAGGTTACAATTAAAAAGTGATAAAGTCTAAAAGGTAATTAACAATCGATAGAAGTTTTAAGTATGAATCTCAGTATATGAGCCTAGGCCTAATTGGCAAAGCCTGGCCCTTTGATGTGACACTTAGACTCTGCACTTAATGTAAGAAAAGTGGATTATTAAGTTTGGTGGTTACACAATCAGGGTATAAAATGTATAACCAAGCTGAAACTAACTGGTTTCAGTAATCTAATTTAAACTCTGATTTCAAGCAATTCTAGGTATGTCCTATAACTACGAAGGTTCCCAAATTCGAGGTACGTCCGACTACTACAAAGGTTCATCGGAAAGTCGCAGTCCGCCACACATGCTCCAATACAGTGTAGTAATGTCTAATTAAGAATTAAATGTTTATTTATAAGAATTTAATAAAGTCCAAGGTTAATATTCGTCTTTTCACCCGCTCACGCGCGGTTAAAACAGTATAATATATTGAATTGTCACTCAAAACTAACTAAGAAAATATATATCTTATGTTGTGCAAATTTGTTCAAATGTACTTTTTTAACCCCTTAACTGCGGAGCGCACATATTTGTGCGCTCGGTCATCAACGAGGTATTGCGGAACACACATATATGTGCGCCATGAATTTATCGTGAATAACAGCCTGCGGAAAGCACAAATATGTGTGCTCATCTATGATTCGTTGATTTTGTTTTAACTTATGACGTCAGTCACACTCTGATTGGTTAAAAAATATCAGTACATAAATTAGAACTGTTGTATTTCAGTTATTGCCAGAAATTGCGTGCGTGTGAAGTATTTTTTTTTGCCTCCCTTATTTGTGACAATGGCAAAACGTAAACCTCTAAGTGATAGTGATTTGCGATTGTTATTACAACAATATGATGATGATGATGATGATTATAGTTTGCGTCTTTCTGATACAGATAGTGATGATGATTTCAATTCCGATACTGAATCTAATTCTGATCAGAGTGAATCTGAGGATATAGCCAATTCAAGTGCAGATTCATGGCGTCCAAATGGTAATGTGCGCAATCCTTTCCCATTTACGGGTGATAGTGGCCCTAAAATTAGTAATAATATGGAAGCAAATGATGTATTAGGAATTTATGAATGTATAGTTACTGATGAAATAATAAAACTTATTTGTGATGAGACAAATAAATATGCTGAAAAGTGTATTTCAGAAAAGAGAGGGCAACCATTTGGAATTCCTAAACGGAGTAGGCTTCATGACTGGAGTGATGTTTCTGTGCAAGAAATAAGGCTTTTTGAAGGCATATTGCTTTTGATGGGAATTGTACAAAAACCAACTTTACAATCATATTTTTCTAGAAAACCTCTACTAGATACGCCCATATTTTATAATATTGTGAAAAGGGATAGATTTTTGTTGGTGATGAGGTTTTTGCATTTCTCAGACAATACCGATTCAAGCAATAAACTGTACAAAATTGATGAGGTGTTAGACTTATATAAACAAAGCTTTCAAAAAGCTTATGTCCCTTCTCGTGACATTTCAATTGATGAAAGCTTATTACTATGGAAGGGAAGGTTGAGCTGGAAAATGTATATTCCCCTCAAACGTGCAAGATTTGGAGTGGAATGTTTCATGCTCTGTGAAGCCAAAACAGGCTATATATATAACTTTATTATATACAGGTAAAGGAACACAGATTCCTATAAATGTTGATGATGTAGATGAAACAAAACAGTCCCATTCAACCAACATAGTCATCTCACTTATGGAAAATATGTTGGATAAAGGGTACTTCCTAGGCCTAGATAATTACTATTCGAGTATATTTCTGTTTGATTATCTTGTGTCACACAAAACAGATGTCATTGGAACTGTGCGAAAAAACAGAAAAGGACTGCCAAAGGAAGTGACATCAGCAAAGTTGAAGAAAGGTGAAACAGCTGTTCGATACAGAAATAAATTGATGGTCATGAGGTGGAAAGATCGAAAAGATGTTTTTGTCATGAGTACTATTCATGATGCAAAAATGGAAACCATAACAGCAAGAGGTGGTATAGAAAAGCAAAAGCCAAAAGTTTGCATAGACTATAAACATAATATGGCAGGAGTTGATTTGATGGATCAGTTTCTCTCGGCTACAAACTGTGCAAGATCTCATCTGAAGAGGTATTATAAGATTTATTTACGTTTCTTGGATATGAGTGTACTGAATGCACACGTAATTCATAAAAAACTAGGCGGTAGTCTTACTTTTCTGCAGTTCAAAGAGAGACTGATTACAGCTTTATTTGAAAAATATGGACACAGCACTGACAGTTCCCGTTCTAGTAGCGGGCCTACAAATGATGCAACTCCAGCTCGTCTGACTGGCCGTCATTTTTTGGAAGTCTTCTATTATTGCATCAGGACACCAAAGAAGGCAATGTGTTGTATGTGCGAAAAGAAAACAAAGAAAAGTAGTACAGTTTTTATGCAAACAATGCAAAGTATTCATTTGCCCTACAAAATGCTTTGAAGATTACCACACAAAAGTCAACTTCGCCTAAAAATAGTAAGTAAATAACTTTTCATTTAAAAATTTTCTGTATTTTTCTGTATTTAACAAATATATTTTCCTCATATATATAGTCTAAATCAAGTTGAACAATAATAAATGTTGATACATCATCGAAAAAAACTATATAAACAACACAACAAACAAAATTTCGGTAAACCCCAAATGTAAATTTTTGGAAAATGACTCCGCACTGTGCGTTCGTTTTCGTTCGGAGCCTCACGCAGCTAAGGGGTTAATAAAATATATTTCCTGTTTTGGCTAGAATGTACTTTTTTTCCTAAAATATTTTTCCTGATTGGGCTATTTTTTCGCTACTCTGCGACTTAACTAGTTTGTTGGTTTTTGTTCTGGTTATTTTTTTTTCTAATTGGATTCAGTTTGGTGGTGCTTGTGATAGAATTATGACGTGCCGTTCGTGTGATTTCGACTTTGAGAACTTGATTCGTATTGTGCCCTAGATGAAGACAAAGTATGGAAAAACTATACGCGCTCACAACATGGTATCACATGTGGTACCTTTATTTCATAATTAAATATAAATTATTAATTAATTGAATTAAATATCGATACAAAATTGCCTCGGGATTGGCGACATAGCCTATTGGGAATGAAATAATTGCCATACGCACAAAGAACCTGTATGTATGCATCGAGCCTCACATAGCAACAAGAAAACCCAGTTTATTGTTTAGTCTACCACAGAGTAGAAGACCAAACAAAACTTTGTCAGATCAGCAAATAATGAAAATACAACGGCGAATATAGGAACGGCTCTCGGAGCTGTTTAATGGACAGCGAACGCTTTAAACAGGGAGGATGTGCTTTTGTCTTCCCTAAAGTTCTGAGTGAATTCCTTATAATAAACTTAACAAAAAAAAAACAAAAGGATAGGCCTATACCTTAAAGTGTTTATATTGTGACTGCCTATATTAATTACATCAAGTTAACTCATCGCGTAAATCCATCGTGGCGGCCCTACACCGAAAACGATCGTGACGCCCTACATCGAAGCAAACTAAGGCCCAGCAAAAATAAGGTGGGACAATTTCTTTTCGTTCACATATAGGCATCTAAAATCCCGACGCTAAAATTACCATAAACAATTAAATATAAAGAGGTCCTTTAAAGACCTACATATTCATAACTCTCTAACGAAAAAACATAGGGCTTTTGTCGTTTAACTCTCCACTGAAATCTGCTGGAAATTTCCAACGGATGAGGGTATCAGGCAATCAACCCATAGCCCTATATAGTTTTTTCATACAAAGGATTGGATGTTTTTATCAATTGCGGCGTTATTCTCTCATCCTTAACTTACCCGAAATGTGACAGTGAGTGTCTAATACGAAAAGATCAGAAGAAATTTAGGTTAATGTTTACTATAACACCACCTGCACCCCAAGTAAAATGAAATATTTCCAGTTGTACATCATAATGTACTAAGAAAAATGGTGTATGTCTTTATTTGGGGAAATTCGTATTTACGAGTATATTTGCTTCTGAAATTTTAATTAACGATATCGATTTGACGTGACGTCACGTCAAATGCGCGTTTATAATAACGACATTCATCTGTTTTGATTTTCATCTAGTCTAGTGATTGATGCCATTTTCCTTTAAATAAATTTAGATATAGCATGTGAAGGCTATAATGTACTTTTTTCATAAAATATTTTTCATGATTGGGCTATTTTTTCGCTACTCTGCGACTTAATTAGTTGGTTGGGTTTTGTTCTGGCTATTTTTTTTTTTTCAAATTGGATTCAGTTTAGTGGTGTTTGTGATAGAATTATGACGTGCCATTCGTGTGATTTTGACTTTGAGAACTTGATTCGTCATGTGCCCTAGATAAAGACAAAGGATTGGATGATTTATCAATTACGGCGTTATTCTCTCATTTTAACGCCCATTCAAACTTAATATTTTTAGTCAGATATACCTGTAAAGCAGTTCAAATGCTTTACACTGACGATATTTTTATGTTCGGGAACTTAATAATAATCATTTGTATAATTTAGGTCTCGGGGGTACGGGGGCGGAGCCCCGTAAAGATCACGCATCACAAATTGATCGGTCCTAATGTTTTGCGGTAAGGTTAGGTTAGGTTGGATTTTTTGCAAGATACATTTTTTAGTAGTTTTTCGTGTGTTTTGTTCTGATTTGCTATTTATTTGTTGTGGAAATGACACATGCTTATGCCCAGAATTCCTTATATTTACTTAGTAAACTTCAGTGTCTCGTAACTTTTAATTGGGTCATTTCCACAACAAATGAATAGCAGATCTGAACAGAACACACCAAAGGCTACTAAAAAATGTATTTTGCAAAAAAATTGGAGGAGATGGTGTTATAGTAAACATTTACCGATATTTAGGTGAAATAACCAATATTAAGTCAATTGAATGCCCGGTTAGGTCAACTGTACGCCCTTGATGATTGGTTAGGCTAAGTCGTGATATTTTCGTTAGTTTAAACGAAAATGACGAGAGCAAACTTTTCTGGTTAATTCTGAGGTGGGTCAAAATGCATAAAGTGACATGGCCTGCCCCGGCAATGGAGACTAACTTTATATAATGTATTTTTAGTCGCTCTTTCTTAATATGTTATCCGTTTCCTGTGCAAATGCAAGATTATAGAAAAAATTACAAGTTACATTTTTATAGTGAATCGCATCTTCTGAACTGGTAATTTCGCGTACCCCTTCATAAGTTTTAGTTCCCTAAAATGTCCACGTGTGAAGGTTGTGCTGTTTCATTCTTAAATGCCATAGAACGTTTTGGCCATAATAATAGTGAATCAATCAAATGTTTTCAATTGCATTGTGTGCTACCAAAGTCTAGAAACTGTCCTAAGTGTTCTAAACCCTGTTACTATCGCGAAGATCGTCAGGCTTTCTATTGTAACCGGCAAAAGACAAATCCGAAAAATAAGTGCCCGACCAACCCACAGTGCCAGGGTATTCCTCTGCCAGACCAGCCCCCACAAATTTAAAAGGGAACCAAATCGTATGGCAGGAGCAAGAGAAAAGAAGGGTGGCGACCCCGTCGTGGCCCCGCCTCAGGAGGCGGTGAGCGGACTTCGTGGGAGCAGCGCACCCCTGAGGCAGAAGCGCTTCAAGGTAAGATCAAGGTTGTCCAGTTAGGTTAGATAGTCAAAAATACATTTTTCTAGTATATTTTGGTATGCTCTGTTGAATTATAACCTTTATTTCCTGTGCAAATGGAAAATATATATGATTTTTGGTGCATTATTTTAATGTACCGAAAATCATATTTCTTTTCATTTGCGCGGGAAATGAAGGTTATATTTGAACAGATCACACCAAAATACACTAGAAAAATGTATTTTTGAATTCAACTTCAGGCCATGTCACTTTCTGCATAATAACCTTCAGGGGTTTTGTACGAAACTGCCATCCGTTTCCTATGCAAATGTGTAGTTTTCGAGATGACGATATCTCGAAAACTACGCATTTGCACAGGAAACGGATGGCAGATTCGTGTAAAACACCTCAAAATTGACCAGAAAAGTTTGTTCTCATCATAAAAACAGACTGGGTGTAAAAACGAATAATTACCAAGTTCAACTAAGTTTTGTTAAATAAAAAATTAATAATCGTTTGTGAAATTAAAAATATAAAAATACAAATTGGCAACAGCCCGAAATGGGTCTAGACTCTAGAGGAGAGAGAAGGCCCATCTCCAGTTATCGGATGGCTGTTGGCCTAATAAGGTGTTTTTTGGATATTAACCCTAGAACACAAACCTCGGGTGAAAATCACCCCACGATATTTTGATCACGTGACCATGTTGTGGGGAGTGGTGGCAGCCACCTGCCTTGCCCAGTAGCTGCAGTGCGTGTTTAGCCGTGGTCGAGAGAGGTAGTGGTTTAAGTGTCGCTCGCTTGATTTTTCCTGTAGAGTACAGTTTGGGTGATTTTCACCCGACGTTTGTGATACAAGGTGCAATTATTAGCGGGTGGAAATCTCCCAAGGTTTGCAGTGGTATACATATTCTGGTTTGCTATTTACGTTATTTTTCTTTACAAGCATTGATTATGACATTCTAGGTGTACTAAAGTGCTATTACTTTGCAAGAATCATGTCTAATAAACAGGTGAAGTATTACGCAAGTGATGAGCTTGAAAGAATTATGAACACAACTGGGGAATTACCTGATTATAGTGAAACTGATGATGAAGAGAATGAAGATAACCTAGAATATGAGGTCATGTATGATAGTGACATTGACAAAGAATATGTACCTGAACCAAGTGAAAATGATGATGAGAGTAGTCATAGTGATGAGGAGACCAGACGCCGTGTATGGAAAAAACTACGGCACACGTCTACACCAGCCAAGCCACGCTCGCCCCACATGACAGCTAGGCCTATCACCAGCCGCCATGTGTTCGACCCAGACCCTGGTGCCGCTACGTCTGCTGCCTCTCCTGATGCCCATGCTGCCTCTCCTGATGCCCCTGCCGCCTCTCCTGATGCCCCTGCCGCCTCTCCTGATGCCCATGCTGCCTCTCCTGATGCCCCTGCCGCCTCTCCTGATGCCCCGGCTGCTCGTAGGGGAAGAAAAAGGCGCCCTGATGAGGACGACGATGCTCCCTCAGTCGTTGACTTCCACACCAGCACCCTGGCAAGCACTTCTGGCTTCAGGTGGAGTTGCCGGCCACAGTCTCGTTCGTCGATGAGAACTCCATCACGGAACATCCTTCCATCCGGCATGACCACAGGGCCAACAGCGGAGGCACGGAGTGCTGACACCCCAATCAAGTGCTTCACGTTGCTGTTTGAGGACCAAATCATCGACGAGATTGTTGAATGGAGCAACAAGCGAATCCACTTGCAGGCTGCCAAGTACGGCCGGCAGACTGGAACACACTCTCGAACAGAACCAGCCGAGGTGCGTGCACTTCTGGGGGTTATCATCTTCAGTGGCTGCCAGAGGGACAATCATCTATCAACATCAGAGATGTGGAACCCCTGCACCGGCGCAGCCACATACCGTGCGGCCATGTCTCAGGGTCGATTCGAGTTCCTACTGAATTGTCTGCGTTTTGATGACCCTGACACACGGGAGGAGAGGCGGAAGACAGATAAGTTCGCAGCCATTAGGAAGATCTGGGACAACTTTATAGGAAATTGTGGGAGGATGTACGTGCCTAGCGAGAACCTGACTGTCGACGAACAGCTGCTTGGTTTCAGAGGAAGGTGCCCCTTCCGAATGTACATCCCCAACAAGCCGGCTAAATACGGGATCAAGCTTGTTCTTGCCAATGACAGCAATAGCAAGTACTTAGTGGGTGCGATCCCTTATCTGGGGAAGGATGGGACAAGACCCATGCAGGGCATCAACCTTGGCCATTACTACACCAAGGAGCTGACCAGGCCATACCACCAGACACAAAGGAATGTAACCACAGACAACTGGTTCACGTCTGTGCCCTTAGTGACGGACCTCTTAGACTGTGGCATGAGCCTTGTTGGAACGGTCAGGGGAAATAAAAAGGAGATACTGTCGCAGATGAAGGAAACGGCCAGTCGCAGGCTAGGGTCAAGTGCATTCCTTTTCACCAAGGAAATGACTCTGGTGACATATATCCCAACAAAGTCCAAGACCAAGAAGAAGCTCGTCTTGCTGTTGTCTTCTATGCACACACAGCCAGCCCTGGGACCCACAGGAAAGCCGGAGATCATCGAGTTCTACAATCACACGAAAGGTGGTGTGGACACATTCGACCAGATGTGTGCCCACTACTCCTGTGGACGCAAGACCAAGAGATGGCCGCTGTGTGTGTTTTATGGGATGCTGAACACCTGTGTACTCAACTCCTGGGTCATCCACAATGAAAATGCAATTAGGACAGGTGGCAACAGGATCATCAGGAGGAAATATATGCAAATATTGGCACTGGGACTCATCACGCCCTGGGCAGAGAAGAGGCTCGACTCGCCGTTCCTGTCACGCCCCCTCAAGACACTCATCTGCACAATCTGCAACCTCCCTTCACCTGGCACTGCTGCAGGCCCGGCAGGCACGGTGGTAGCAGAGAGTAGTGGTGCCTTGGTGCGCTGCGTTATGTGCCCTAAGGGGTCCGACAGGAAGACGCGGCACAGGTGCCGCAAGTGTCGTGGACCTGTGTGCCCTCGCCACTTCTGCCCTGTCTGTGTTGACTGTGTATAATACCAGGTAAGTTATAATGTTCTTTGAAGTTGTCTGCAATGAAAAAGTGTTCATAAATGATGAATAAATATCTACAAAAAATATTTAGTGCACATAAGTCAGTTTTCGCCTCTCAAAAATTTCCCTGTTTTTGTCTATCTCCACTACAGTTCGTAGCGATCCAGGAGGCTTGTGGCTGCGCCAGCTGAGGCTCTCATGACTCGGGTGACTGTAGGCCAACGCTCAACTCTGCAGCTGCAGTATTAACTTCACAGTAGATTTTAATGTTAGGTTAGGTAGTATTAAAGCATTGTGAGTAAGGTTTATCTAAGTTACCCATCACAGTACTTACTTTATGTTTTTTTAACTTCTTATAGCAGGAAATTAAAGTACAAGAGTTATATTTTCAATTTATTTCTATACATTTAATAAAGCACGATTAGAACTTTTTATATTAATTTCCGAAAATGGGTAAAATTCACCTGGGGTTTGTGATGGTGTCCTAGGGTTTGTGTTCTAGGGTTAAGATGTTTTTGTAAATTTAGAATATTCTTTCGTGTCTTTCTCTGCCTAAATCTTAACGCTAATTACCCCCCTCGCATTACCACGTTTGTCTAACGTGTTTCCGTTTTAAAAAAAAAGTCAGTAAAGTATAATTAATTGTATAATTAATCCCCCGGTCTTTTGCATTATTCAAGGTGAAACAGCTCAACCGTCAGCCGCGTCCGTATAAAGACAGAGAAAACAAGTGATAATAGAAAGAAAAGAAAATGATGAATTATAAAAGGGAAGGAATGGGAATCACTACATTATTTGGTGGCAGCTAATCTTATTAAATTGTTATCAATTTAATAATACGAACCCACGCACTCCGTTATTAACATAGGCTTTTGCATTCTTTCGTGTCTTATGAATAGGAATTGAAAATTTGTGCGTGTTCTTTCGATTAATCACGAGTAGTCCCTATTAAATTAAAATAAGGGCATTTTCCCACGTTCTCCGTACGAAGAAAATTAGTAGATATTCTGTTCCGCTACCGT
This sequence comes from Bathynomus jamesi, assembly GCA_023014485.1. Taxonomy (NCBI): domain Eukaryota; kingdom Metazoa; phylum Arthropoda; class Malacostraca; order Isopoda; family Cirolanidae; genus Bathynomus; species Bathynomus jamesi. Next base: position 1,024,638 of record JAJOZX010000211.1, on the reverse strand, counting down.
TTTATAGTCTTTATAAAATTAAACAAATTGATTCCCTTTCCTTCAAAATTCGATGATTCAAGATGGCGCCCATCATTTTCAAAATTTCTTCTCATAGCACGCATTTTCGTTAGTTTCACGGTCAAAATGTTTCCAGTCCGTTCTGACTCAAATTTCTTCGAGTCGTCTTGTCGAAGCCGTTATAATATGGAGTCATAAAATTGGAGTCGAATTTCGAGAGTCGTTTGTTTTCTTTTTCTTCTCGTTGATATCTTCCTCAATTCATTTTCTTTAGCTTTCGTTTCGTTTAGTCGAGAGAGAGAGTTACAAGGAGTTACAAGGAAAAGAAGTACCTCAAAAGGCCTTGCGGCCCATACCGAGGAGGTACCAATGGCAACGGGTGCCAGGGAAAATTTTCTACACACTCAAATAGTGTGCAAGATTTGATCTAACCTTTTCTTGAAATGATCCACAGAGGAACTGTTCACAACTTCTGAAAGTAAACTGTTCCACGTGTCACAGATCTTATACGTAAAGTAATTCCCACCCACACTAGCCCTAAACCGTTTCAAATCCAACTTCCAACCATTGTTGCGAGTTGGGTTATCATTTAAACTAAACATGCTTCTAAAATCGACATCGTTGAACCCGCGTAAGAGCTTGAAAACCTCGATCAGTTGACCGCGCAGCCTCCGAGTTTCCAGCGAAAACAAGTTCAGGGCGCGTAAACGTCGATTGTAGCCCATATGCCTAACGGAAGGGATTAACTTTGTGGCCCTCGCCTGCACTCGCTCCAGCCTGTCAATATCTTTCCTGAGGGTGGGCGACCAGAACTGCACAGCATACTCCAGGTGCGGCCGAACCAGGAAATTGTACAGAGAGAGCACAATCTCCTTGTTCCGAAACTGAAATTGCCTCCTGATATAACCTAACAGCTTCTGGGCTTTCTTTTCCACCTCTACGCACTGTTTGGTAAACTTAAGGTCGCTGCTAATTAGCACACCCAAGTCCTTTTCCAAATCAGTCGCCTCGATATTGTTCCCCAACATCAAGTAGTCCCAGTGGTGTAGTGCTGTGGGAACGCGTGGGAACGGCGTTCCCTCACTATTCAAATAAATCCGAACTTACAAATCTCTAACGTCATGAAATTTTAATTCCCACCCCTAGAAGAAATATGAGAAAGAATCATTAACTGCTTCATTTCTTTTAGCTTCGACTGAGGCAATGCTAGCCTATAAAGATCTGGTGAAACAGTCACCACGGCGTACCAGTTGTTAACTTTTTTTTAGTTAATCATTCCAGTTGTTAGCTATTTTTATTGATCGTACTGGATGTCGTATATCTAATGACACTGGAAATACTGCATCTTCAACCTTGGAATATATCCTAATATCCAGTGCATATGACCTCAAAATATCCCTGAAATTGGTCAGATTTCAAAAGATTTCCCGGGGGGGCTTACAGTGCCCCCGGACCCCCAGCTGTATGGGCTCGCCGCGCTCGCCATTGTCCCCCCCGCATCTGAGTAACACTTTCAAAATGCGTTCCCTCACTTCTTTATTTAGCACTACACCACTGAGTAGTCCGACTTGGGATTGGCGTAGCCAATGTGCATCACTTTGCATTTACCCAAGTTAAACGGCATTTGCCATTTTTCGGACCACTCTCCTATCCTACCTAGGTCCGCACGCAGTTCCTCGATCGTTTCGGGCGTCCCAACATTGGCCCCAAGCTTGGTGTCATCAGCGAATTTGACGATCCGACTGACGATGCCACCGTCGATATCATTTATGTAAATGATAAACAACAGTGGCCCCAAAATGGAACCCTGAGGAACCCCACTAGTGACCGAGGCCCAACCCGAACTAACCCCTTTAATTACAACCCTCTGCCGCCTATTCTTCAGCCAGTTTTCAATCTACCTACCTATTTCCCCACCGATACCCAGCCCGCGCACTTTCGACATTAGCCGGCGGTGAGGTACCTTATCAAAGGCTTTCTGAAAGTCGAGATAAAGTATATCAATTGCCATATTCTTATCATACTCACTCAACATGACGTGGAAGAACTCGAGCAAGTTGGTGAGACACGACCTATGCCGTCTAAACCCATGTTGGGAGTCCCCAAGCAGCTTGTAGGAATCCAAATGGTCAACGATCCTATCGGCTATTATCCCCTCTAATAATTTACCTACAACTGAAGTGAGACTAATGGGACGATACTTCCCTGGACGTTCGTGATCCCCTTTCTTAAAGATAGGGGTCACGTTGGCTTCCCTCCAGTCACCAGGCACCTGGCCCGTCTCCAACGATTTGTTGAAGACTGTAGCCAGGTGGGGAGCCACCTGGTCGCGCACCTCCCGCAACACTCTGGGGAGAAACTGGTCGGTCTGGCCCAAGAGCCTTAAACGCGCTCAGTTTGTCTATTCTATCGGCAACGACTGTCGCGGTACATCGAACACTATCCAGAGAGAGAGAGAGAGAGAGAGAGAGAGAGAGAGAGAGAGAGAGAGAGAGAGAGAGAGAGAGAGAGAGAGAGAGAGAGAATTAAAATTGGTATTTGCTGTCTGATGACTCATTTCGTTTTTCCTTTCCTCTTCAATTTTTATTACTCTTTATACAGCCTGCCTATTTTGTGTTTAAAAATTGTTTTGTGTTTATGTTTTCGGCATTAGAAATAATTGTGTTAGTAATAATAATACAATAATAAGTAAGTAACATTCACACTTATATGACAGTAAATTATTTTAGTTGTCATAAAATTATTACATGCAATTAAATACGATCGTTTCAAAGGTTGGTGCATATATTGTAACGCATTTCTAGATAATATATATATACAGGGTGTCCATAAATGATTGCCCTGATTAAAGCATGCTATAACTTTTAAATAAACACTCGTATTCAAACAGTTTTAATCATAAGTAGATAAACATACAAAGTTTTGATACATAGTTAATGAACTTAATAAGCTTCCACATGTGCACCCCTAGTGGCACGTAAAATGTCGTAAAATGTCTCTGTTTCCGCAACTGTGTACCTGGATATGCTCACCAATTACGCCATCCCCCAGCTGCAGGACAGGCAGCCAACTGTCATCCAACAAGATGGGGCACCCCCTCATTGGGCGCATGTTGTTCGTGAAACTCTCGACGCAACATTTCCAAATCGATGGATTGACAGGGACGGGCCAATCCCATGGCCCCCAAGATCACCAGACATTACCCCGCTGGATTTCTTTCTCTGGGGTCATGTTAAAGATTTGGTTTATGCAACAGTTGTTCCAGATATGAGGACATTGCGAGAACGCATTACGGATGCAATTGCAACAGTTAACCCACAAATGTTGGAAAATGTGTGGCGTAAGTGTGAATACCGTTTAGACATTTTACGTGCCACTAGGGGTGTACATGTGGAAGCTTATTAAGTTCATTAACTATGTATCAAAACTTTGTATGTTTATCTACTTATGATTAAAACTGTTTGAATACGAGTGTTTATTTAAAAGTTATAGCATGCTTTAATCAGGGTAATCATTTATGGACACCATATATATACATATATATATACACATTTTAACTGCAAAGAACACGCAGTATAATTAACGTAAAGAACGACGCTTGTATAGGAGAACATTCCGCGCAATTATATACATTCAGTCAGGGTCGGATTAAGACCTTTAGAGGCCCTAAGCACTTAAAAGATTTTGGTGCCCCATATATATGTAATTCAAAATATAAACAAAAATAAACCATAAAATAAAATTTTATTTTTTGAAATGAAACAAAACTTACAGTAAGATGGAAAATAATGTTATTTTTGTATACTTCCACTTCATTTATATTTGAAAAGTTTTCTCCTACTTTTTTTAATTGCAAAGTCTTTGATCAGATCCTCAAAACTAATCTTACGTAACACATCTGCTTCTATACTTAGTAGAGATAAGGCATCCAGCCTGCCTTGTTGCATAGTTGTTCTGTTGGTATTTTTAATATACTTCAACTGAGAAAATGAACGCTCAGCTGAGCAATTTGTGACCATTAATGTTAAAAATATACGAAAGGCAATTTCTACATTTGGGAAGGCACACTCAATATTGTCTTCTACAATTATTTTATAAAGTTCAGCATGACTGAATCTTGTTTTTAAATTTTTTTTTGCACTGAACTTATGGCACACATATGAGTGAAACTGCTGAAGCTCAGCAGAGAAATTAGTGTTCAAGTCCTCTGGGTAAGCATCAATCATCTTTTTACAACCCTGAGAATACCTTTCAATTTCAGTAGATGATGAAGTGGTGACATTATGTGGCACATCACTTAGAAAAGAAAATGAATATATATAATTCAGTTTTCAACAGCTTATAGGCTATAAGCCGCGATTATAATAGTATAATAAATCCATGGTAAATCCGACAATGGAAAATTTCTGTGGTGCCCCCTTCCCTTGATGCCCTAAGCACGGGCTTATTTTGCTTAATGGTTAATCCGGCCCTGCATTCAGTCATAGAATAATCTTAAAAACTGGCAACTAGATACTGGAAAATTTTGTTATTCACTTATTTAATCTCTCTCTCTCTCTCTCTCTCTCTCTCTCTCATGTATATATATATATATATATATATATATATATATATATATATATAATTATATATATATATAATTAATATATATATATATATATATATGATGAATAAAACCACGAAGGAAAGGAAACACAAAAAGATGCTCAAGCGCTTTCATCTAATGACATCCTCAGGAACGCTGAAGTACATAAAAGGTTACGGCCTATATATAGGTTACAGAAAGAAAAAATAAAAATAAATAAATAACATACATACACACAAACATATATATATATATATATATATATACATATCTACACACATACATATATATATATATATATATATATATATGCAATAAACGGAGAAGTAAAAATAAAAATTAAAAAATTAAAGTTTAGAGGATTAACAAAGAGGCATACAGATTTGTAAGGAAAAATATCGATTTTTAGCACAAGATCAAATGAATTAAAAATACAAATTTATACTGGAAATCTACCCGGGTTTTAACACTTTGCCTTTTAGAGTCAAGTTTCGATATATATAAAAATAAAATGAAGATTAAAAGTTAATAAAGTAGCGTACAAGTTTACCAAAGATTTAGCGTCCTACCCTTTTTATCTAAATTTGTTTTGAAGGAATTCAAAACAACAGGATCGAGTTGAAAAAGACCTTTGCTTATGTTGAAGTTATTTGAAAGTTGGATAATGGCAGACTCAAGAATATTTCTATTGACAATGTTGCTAGAATGAAATAAAACTGAAGCATTATTCCAATCAATACAGTGGGATAACTCTGACAAATGGACAAAAAGAGCACTGGACAACTGTCCTGTTCTAACGGAATATTGATGCTGTTTTATACGTGTGTGCAAATCCTTTCCCGTCTGACCTATGTAAAAGGAATCACATTGTTTACACCCGATTTTATAGATAATGCCTGAATTATTGGTAGGGCTATTTTTTACTATGATATTTTTCACAATATTGTTATATGAAAATACTACATTAATATCCAAAAGTTTAAGTACATTAGCAATGCCTAAAAAGCTCGGGAAAAATGGAAGTACTAAAATATTTTTTGACAAAGTACGAGTGTTATTATTGACACGATAGAAAGTTCGTTTTGCCTTGTTGAGACAAGATTCCATAAACGCAGATGGGTAACACAGATCACTTCCAATACCGTTGATTTTTTCCAATTCGGCATCGATGTATTCCGGACTGGCGATCCTAAGGGCGCGGAGAAACATTGATAAAAAAATGGCCTTCTTAGTTGGGGTGTCATGTCCCGAGTAAAAGTGTACGTAGGACAAATTGTTTGTTGTTTTCCAATAGATACTAAACTTAAAACCTGGGCTTTCCCTATGTACCCGCACATCCAAAAATGGGATTGAATTGTCTTGTTCCACTTCTAAAGTAAACTTAATGGAGGGGACTTGATCATTTAACTGAAGGAGGAAGTTATCCAGGTCACGATTCATGGGCCAGATACACAAAATATCGTCGACGTACCGCAACCAAGGGATGCCAACCCCCAGGATTCTCGGAATGTAAGTAATTTCGAAAAACTCCATATAAATATTGGAGAGGAGGGGCGATAAGGGGTTGCCCATGGCCATCCCAAACACTTGTTGATAATACTCGTTATTGAAAGTGAATTTACAGTCTTTGATGCAAAGCTTAATAAGTTCCAAAACAATGTGTGAAGGTAGTGGCAGGTCATACTTATGTAATTCTTGGGAGAGAAAGTCAAGCATATCATCAATCGGCACTTTTGTAAACAATGAACAAACGTCAAAACTGATCAATCTATCGTTAGTTTCAGTACGTGCATTATTCAATTTTTCAGTAAGATCCATGGAATTTTTTACATGTGAATCAGAGATAGTTCCGAGAATGGGGGACAAGACTTTGACAAGCCATTTGGAGAGTTTATAAGTAATAGAGCCCACCGAGCTAATAATAGGGCGCATAGGGTTGCCAGGTTTGTGGGTTTTAATAAGACCGTAAAGGTAGGGCAGAGAAGGTGAAGTGGACATGAAAAGCGGAATTAAGTCCTTATGATCTTTGAGAATGCGTTTCAAGCCACTATTAAATGATTTGATGACGTCATCCTGCGGGTTCTTCCTAAGTTTGCTGTATGTGGCGGGGTCCTGGAGAAGCTCGTTCATCTTTCCGATGTAGTCCACTTTGTCCATAATAACTATGGTGTTAGCCTTGTCTGCTTTAGTAATATGGAGCTCCCCATCTTTTTTTAATTGTGAGAGGCCATCGCGAAAACGTTTAGGAAAGTTATCTTCGTAATTACCATTCGCCGCACTATAAACGAGGCCTTTAACTATGTTAAACAAATACTGAGGGAGATTACACTGTTTTTCAAAACACGCGAGACTGTAACAAATTTGTAAAGCCGAAGGTTTTTTAACAATAAAAAAGGACATACCATATCCAAGGGCACTTTTTGCATCGTCACTAATGTTTTTCGAAGAAAGGTTCAAAACACACTTTGAGCTTGCTTTTTTACTCCACTGACTATTTCGAATGAGACTTAATTTTCCGATCCAAAATGTTACGAAGTGAAGTAGTTCTCCGACGCAACTCGTTGTAAATTTCATCAAACAAAGGTTGGATCCACGGTTGGGGAATAACGGTTACAAAATTATGTTTGGCGATGTTTAAATTTTTGAAGGCGGACCACTCATTTTGTCTGGTGACTTCAATATGTTTCTTTAAAATTAATCTGATGAAGTTGTTGAACGGATGGTCGTCAATTTGTCTGAGGCGAATCGGAAGCAGGGATTTGGGAAGAACTTGCTCCTCTAGACAGTTAGTAAGAAACTTTCGTCGGATACGAATTGCATGCCCCAACCGTGGATCCAACCTTTGTTTGATGAAATTTACAACGAGTTGCGTCGGAGAACTACTTCACTTCGTAACATTTTGGATCGGAAAATTAAAAGTCTCATTCGAAATAGTCAGTGGAGTAAAAAAGCAAGCTCAAAGTGTGTTTTGAACCTTTCTTCGAAAAACATTAGTGACGATGCAAAAAGTGCCCTTGGATATGGTATGTCCTTTTTTATTGTTAAAAAACCTTCGGCTTTACAAATTTGTTACAGTCTCGCGTGTTTTGAAAAAGAGTGTAATCTCCCTCAGTATGTGTTTAACATAGTTAAAGGCCTCGTTTATAGTGCGGCGAATGGTAATTACGAAGATAACTTTCCTAAACGTTTTCGCGATGGCCTCTCACAATTAAAAAAAGATGGGGAGCTCCATATTACTAAAGCAGACAAGGCTACCACCATAGTTATTATGGACAAAGTGGACTACATCGGAAAGATGAACGAGCTTCTCCAGGACCCCGCCACATACAGCAAACTTAGGGAGAACCCGCAGGATGACGTCATCAAATCATTTAATAGTGGCTTGAAACGCATTCTCAAAAATCATAAGGAGTTAATTCCGCTTTTCATGTCCACTTCACCTTCTCTGCCCTACCTTTACGGTCTTATTAAAACACACAAACCTGGCAACCCTATGCGCCCTATTATTAGCTCGGTGGGCTCTATTACTTATAAACTCTCCAAATGGCTTGTCAAAGTCTTGTTCCCCATTCTCGGAACTATCTCTGATTCACGTGTAAAAAATTCCATGGATCTTACTGAAAAATTGAATAATGCACGTACTGAAACTAACGATAGATTGATCAGTTTTGACGTTTGTTCATTGTTTACAAAAGTGCCGATTGATGATATGCTTGACTTTCTCTCCCAAGAATTACATAAGTATGACCTGCCACTACCTTCACACATTGTTTTGGAACTTATTAAGCTTTGCATCAAAGACTGTAAATTCACTTTCAATAACGAGTATTATCAACAAGTGTTTGGGATGGCCATGGGCAACCCCTTATCGCCCTCCTCTCCAATATTTATATGGAGTTTTTCGAAATTACTTACATTCCGAGAATCCTGGGGGTTGGCATCCCTTGGTTGCGGTACGTCGACGATATTTTGTGTATCTGGCCCATGAATCGTGACCTGGATAACTTCCTCCTTCAGTTAAATGATCAAGTCCCCTCCATTAAGTTTACTTTAGAAGTGGAACAAGACAATTCAATCCCATTTTTGGATGTGCGGGTACATAGGGAAAGCCCAGGTTTTAAGTTTAGTATCTATCGGAAAACAACAAACAATTTGTCCTACGCACACTTTTACTCGGGACATGACACCCCCACTAAGAAGGCCATTTTTTTTATCAATGTTTCTCCGCGCCCTTAGGATCGCCAGTCCGGAATACATCGATGCCGAATTGGAAAAAATCAACGGTATTGGAAGTGATCTGTGTTACCCATCTGCGTTTATGGAATCTTGTCTCAACAAGGCAAAACGAACTTTCTATCGTGTCAATAATAACACTCGTACTTTGTCAAAAAATATTTTAGTACTTCCATTTTTCCAGGGCTTTTTAGGCATTGCTAATGTACTTAAACTTTTGGATATTAATGTAGTATTTTCATATAACAATATTGTGAAAAATATCAGTAAAAAATAGCCCTACCAATAATTCAGGCATTATCTATAAAATCGGGTGTAAACAATGTGATTCCTTTTACATAGGTCAGACGGGAAAGGATTTGCACACACGTATAAAACAGCATCAATATTCCGTTAGAACAGGACAGTTGTCCAGTGCTCTTTTTGTCCATTTGTCAGCAGTTAGCTAGATTGTAGAAATTGTCACTGAAATTAAGCAAATACAGTGATGTCAACTGTGGCATTATCATATTTCAAGGCCAAACTTTAACCTCAAATGACCTTGATTTGACCCATGGAGTTGCAAAATGATATCCTACTGTTATCATATGCCTATAGAACTACTAAATCTCGCCCGCCGAAACCATAAAAACGACAATAAGATCACCAAAATATCTCCACGACTGCCCGGGATATGGGATATTCCTTATTTCGGGGGGCGTTTGACCTCCAATGACCTTGAGTATTGACGAATGTGGGTGAAAACGACTCCAAAGGTATCTGTAACCCCTCCAGATCGACTCATCATCCTAAAAACCCCTAGAAATGACACCAAGATCATCAAAATCCATCAAGTATTGACCAGGATATGGGATTTTTCAGTTTCGCCGGCCATATTGAAAAAGCCAAGCGGGGGTCAGGTGTACACCCGATGGGATTCTTGAATGGGGTGGTATAAGCTTTCAAAATATGTACAAATTTGCTTTATAACAAACAATGCAGGGTTCCAGTAAAATCAGGGTCTTTGCTACCGGACTATAATTTATTCTTTTTATAGTTTTTATTAAGCTTCATTTATTTTCTCTAAAATATACAATAAACTATTTAATTTAAAATTATGTAACATTTTGTAAACTTTATATTTTATTTATTTTTTATTGCTATTATTATTATTATTATTATTATATTATTATTATTTTGTTATCACTACTACTATCATTTGCCACTTTCACTTTGTTCTGCAATAAATAAACTAAATGCCATTAATTTTGCTTAAAAGCCTCCATGCTTCTAACTGCATATTCAGATTAGAGTAGTGTGAATACATTAATGTCATCAAATATCTAAAAATTGTAAAACTTAGTCACTTGTATTCTTTTATGAATAAAGATTTTGAATTTTGAACCAGGGTAAGCTTTCGACCAAAACTCTCACACATTAGTGACGCTACCGGTAGTGTTGCCGATTTTCATTATACAACGCCAACTAGATTATTATTATTAGAAATCAACTAAACCATCCAATAGTACAGGCTAACTCTTAAAACGCATTCATTACTTGTTATTATATGCGGTAACCAGACATGGGGCTGAGGCCTGGCCTCGGCCTCGAGGCCAACTGAAAAGTGGAAAGGCCTCGTGACTTTCGTGAGGCCTTAGGGAATCCTGATTTGTTTTGTTTTGTAATTTTCAACTCCCGGTAGCGTTGGGGTGGATTCTTCAGGTGGGCGCGCTCGGAATGGATATTCTTCAGGTGAGGACCATGACCTGACAGGTGACCGTATGTGGCGGCATACTTTCATAAATATTATTCAGAAAGGTGACTAGTCAGGCGACAGTCTTTGATAAATACTGTTCAGTAAAGTGACCAACGGATTAGTGACAGGTCACTGTGACGTTAGGTACATAAATATTATATATGTCGCGGTATATAAATATTATTCAATCAGTCAGCAGTAGATCAATTGACTTAATGTAGCAAAACTAGTGTGGGAAAGCAAGCTATCAGTTGGTCAAGTAGTGTGGGCGCAAAATGTTAGAGTGCAATGCAATTTCAAATGTTGATCAATGTTGCAAGATGTTATGCAACAAGGGGGAATGCTGCAAGAAGTTATGCAACTATGGGGGAAGGGTTATCCCCCAAGTTGCAATGAACTCCCCAGCATGCTGGGGGAGAAGTTGGGACGGCCTCACCCCCCAAAGGGGTATACCTAACCTAAGAGAGAGAGGGGGAGGAGAGAGAAGAGACCATCCAGCTTCCACAAGAGGCAGAAGCTCAATGAGTGATTATACTCCAACACTTGACTTAGCACTCGAAATCCGCCAGTTGGCGTAGAAGACAGTGCCTCCAGGCATTATCAGCCAGTTGGCACAGTGTATACATCGTTTGGACAAATGCACGTACAACCCCGACAATACGCCCATAAAATATCACACACACACACACAACTATATGCGTGATTATACGCGCCGGGTTCGAGACCCGGTGACGGTACAGCCTACCGCACAAACGGTTGGTAGATAAATGGGAACCCTGGGTATCCTAGTGGTTGCTGGTGGTCCGGGTTAAGCTGTAGGTCTAAGGTGAAGTGTAAACATCCTTCCACACAAATGGTTGGTAGATGAATGGGAACCCAGGGTATCCTAGTGGTTAATACGCTGGGCTTCCCGCTAAACTGTATTGCAAGACTCGGTCATGTTTATCTGTTTTTTTTGTTCCCCCCGTCTCTCTCTCATATATATATATATACACAGGGTGTCCCATAAGTCCGGCATCATAGGAGAAATTCATATTTTTCTATTTCTACAAACCATAATTCATATTTTTCTCTTTCTACAGGCCATAATGTCTGTGAGCAAGGAAGAACGAATCCAGATAATTCTACTCATAGGAAATCGGAGTCAAAGAGAGGCCGCTGCTGAATTTAACAGATTGCATCCAGACCGCGAGCCAATAACACAGAGCTGTGTTAGCAGACTTGTTGCAAAGTTTAAGGAAACAGGATCCATAGAAGATAAACCACGCAGTGGACCTTCAAGGAGGTCCACTGACGATGATACAGCGACTGCTATCCTGGCTCATTTTAACAGAAGTCCCAATAAGTCTCTTCGGCGATTGTCCGCCGAGACAGGAGTGTCGAAAAGTAGCATCCATCGCATTCTTCAGGCTCACAAATGGCATCTATATAAACTTCAGATCCTACAGAAATTAAGCGATGATGATCCCGACCGGCGGATGGAATTTTGTGAATGGGCTACGGAACAATATGCTCAGGATGCCAATTTCCCGTCCACCATTCTGTTCAGTGACGAGGCTGTTTTTTATGGAAATGGTGAGGTAAATCGACAGAACACCCGCTACTGGTCTCAAAACAACCCTCACTGGTATACCTCTTCAAAGGAACAAGGTGCATCTCGGGTGATGGTATGGTGTGGCATTTTGAAGGACCGCATCATAGGCTCCCTCTTTTTCGATGAACATGTCACTGGAGGCACCTACCTACGTATGCTGAAGGAAGAAGCATTTCCCAGTGTCTTGAACGAAGAAGGAAATTTCCCAACATGGTTCCAGCAAGACGGCGCTCCTGCACATTACAGCACCCAAGTAAGGGAATACCTGTACCAACAATTTCCTGGTCATTGGATAGGACGTCGAGGGCCTGTGGAATGGCCAGCTAGAAGCCCGGATCTCACGCCACTAGATTTTATCTCTGGGGCCACTTGAAAGCGCTGGTATACGCAGAGAAAATTAGGAGTGTTGAACATTTGCGGCAGCGCATTATTGGGGCATGTAACACCATTACTCCTGACATCATTCACCGTGTGCTTGCTGACTGGGTATCACGTCTGAATTTGTGTATTGAAAACAATGGTGGACATATTGAACACGTTCTGTAAATAAAAGCTTTTGTTTTGCCTTTTTTTATTTTTCCTATGATGCCGGACTTATGGGACACCCATATATATATATATATATATATATATATATATATATATATACTTATGGGACACCCTATATATATAATATATATATATATATATATCCCCGCAAGGGGGTTCTAAGCTCGTGCTCTTGAGTGCTCTTTGTGCTCGTTTGTCCGTGCTTGTTCCTGGAGGTTTCACGTGCGCCCTCCCGGCCCTAGCACCCAAGGATGATGGGGCTCGACCCTGCAGTCCTTGTCATCCTTGGTCTTTTTCCACTTCGACTGTCCCCTCCACCCTTTCTTTTTCCTCTGTCTTTCCTCTCGCTTTTTCTTTGTTTTTCCGCTGAGATATGCCCTTTAAATAGAGGTGCATCGGTTCTTCATGAACTAAAAAAAAAATATATATATATATATAATATATATATATATATATATATATATATATTAAGAGCTATTTTCCAGGTTTATGGCGATTTATTTTTCAGAGGAACTGGACACGTATCTAGAGATGGGTGTAAATCCATTCATATATATATATATATGCCTGATTTCTGAATATACAGGGAGCGGGATAAGACGGTTTACCGAGAATGACGGAAGCACCTTGTGAAAAATAATATTTATCATTTACTACGAAGTATAACCATCAACACATTAGTACAGGAGAAATATATATATACACACACACACACACACACACACACACACACACACACACATATATATATATAATATAATATATATATATATATATATATACACACACACACATATATATGCAGTTATATTAAATATATTGAAAATAATGATATTAAATAAGTCTTATATTGAAAATAAAAACTAGTAATTTACACATTTGTGTGTATATATATATATATATATATATATATATATATATATATATATATAATATTTAGGAGAAATCCAATGACAAGGAGGAATGTAAATGCCATGAAAAGTCTTCTTTAATGCGCAACGTTTCGAGCAATACGCTCATCATCAGGCTAGATAATAACAATATGAAATTAGAATCAATAAATAAATGTGAACAAGACAAAATAATTTCTATAAAACCTATTCAATAAAAGCAAATTTTAAAAGACTAAAAGAAGAGGGTTAAATTCAAAGTTATAAAAATTTACATATAAAATTACAAGAAATTTAAAAGCTATTTTTAAATTACATATAGTAAATTTGAAATTAGTACACTGGAATAATTAACACTAATACAATGGAATAATTAACACTACGAACCTTTCAATGCTGGTTCCGAGGCACGAGTAATTTAAAACAAAACAAAACAGGAAACAAGCTATGGGTTGGGCGGTTGGAGTTATAAGTTAGGGGAGGGGGGATTATAAAAAATTGGGGAGGGGGGTTTATAAAAAATTTAGAGGGACAGCTGAGGAATCCACGTTTAGAGAAGGGGTCAATGTTTTAATATAAAGAGATTCCAAAATTCTAAGTGAGTTAGGACAAGAATTACAACTGATGTAAAGTCGCTTTTCACGAATGTACCTGTATCAGAAACTATTGCCATTATTTTAGATAGGGTTTTTAGCTCTGATGATAGTTTTCATGGTTTTTCATGGTCTTATTTTAAGGAACTTTTAGAATTGGTTTTTAAGCAATGTTATTTTACTTTCAATAATAAGGTTTACCAACAAATTGATGGTGTTGGGATGGGATCACCCGTCGGACCTCTATCAGCTGATTTTTTTATGACTCATTTAGAAAGTGTAATTTTTAGACAATCTCCCACCCATTGTAAACCAATTTTCTATCGACGCTTCGTTGATGACTCGATAGCTGTTTTTGATAATGCTGTACAAGCGCAACAATTTTTTAACTTCTTAAATTCTCTGCACCCCAATATAACTTATACAATGGAAACTGAGAAAAATGGCTCCCTCCCCTTTTTAGATCTTTTAATTTCGAAAAAAGGTGATTCTATTACTACATCAGTTTACAGGAAACCCACTTTTACTGGTTTGGGCATGAATTTCTTTAGTTTTACTGATTTTAACTATAAGATGTCGTGTATTAAAACACTCTTGTTCAGAGGATATAATTTGACCTCTAGTTTTACCTTACTAAACGATGAATTTAATAATTTAAGATCATATTTTACCAATAATAGTTTTCCTGTTCAATATGTAGATAAACTAATAAGATCTTTCTTAAATAATGTTTATAACCCTCAACTTTCCTGTATTTCAGTGCCTAAAGATATAAAATATTTCCTGGTACCTGAAATGGGTCCCATGAATAAAGAATTTAAACTTAAATTTACAAAGTTGTTAAGAAAAAATTTTTATCATACTGATTTTCGCATTATATTTATTAACAAAATGTCTTTAGGTAGCTTTTTCTCAGCGAAGGATCGAACTCCTGATTCGTTGCGTAGCGGTGTTGTATATTTATTTACCTGCCCAAGGTGTCTCCTTGGTACTTACATTGGCAGCACCGTGCGCTCCCTCAGGACTAGATTTTATTCGCATATGGGAATAATTTGCCGAACAGGTAAAATTTTAAATAAAAAAGAAGCCTCCAGTATTCGGGAACACATTATAAAATGTAAAACTGATGTCACTTTAGATAATTTTAAAATTCTCGGTTGTAATTCTTGTCCTAACTCACTTAGAATTTTGGAATCTCTTTATATTAAAACATTGACCCCTTCTCTAACGTGGATTCCTCAGCTGTCCCTCTAAATTTTTTATAAACCCCCTCCCCAATTTTTTATAATCCCCCCTCCCCTAACTTATAACTCCAACCGCCCAACCCATAGCTTGTTTCCTGTTTTGTTTTGTTTTAAATTACTCGTGCCTCGGAACCAGCATTGAAAGGTTCGTAGTGTTAATTATTCCATTGTATTAGTGTTAATTATTCCAGTGTACTAATTTCAAATTTACTATATGTAATTTAAAAATAGCTTTTAAATTTCTTGTAATTTTATATGTAAATTTTTATAACTTTGAATTTAACCCTCTTCTTTTAGTCTTTTAAAATTTGCTTTTATTGAATAGGTTTTATAGAAATTATTTTGTCTTGTTCACATTTATTTATTGATTCTAATTTCATATTGTTATTATCTAGCCTGATGATGAGCGTATTGCTCGAAACGTTGCGCATTAAAGAAGACTTTTCATGGCATTTACATTCCTCCTTGTCATTGGATTTCTCCTAAATATTAAATTGAAGCTTTGTAGAAGCAAACCGCATGACTATATATATATATATATATATATATACACACACCTTTGGTTAACTGTTGGTTAGTTAGCTTCCGCCCGAATTGTTCATCCTGACGAAGGTCAAGCTTTTCACTGCACCTTAGACCTACAGTTTAACGTGGAATCCGAACCACGTCCCATCAGCAGCCCAGCGTCTTAACCACTAGGCCACCTAGGGTACCCATTTATCTACCAACCACTTTCTTTATTGTGTGGAAGGATGAACAGCTGGGATTTGCTGCGCGCTGGCTGCCATCGGGTCTCGAACCCGGGGCCGATGTGTATATATATATATATACACACACATATATATATACACACACACATATACAGGGTGTTTCAGGAGGAAAGGTCAATACTTCGGGAGGTGATAGTATCGGTCATTGTGAGAAAAAAAGTTCATGAACATGTGTCTAATTCTGAATGGTTACGGAGATAGAGCTGTTTGAATCTACAAATACAAAAGCATTGTTAATGGTAATCAAGAAAGAGAAACCAATTACTGTTTCTAACATTTTATGTTTAAACATTGGCATTTTGAATGGTATCAGATACAGAAATGACAAATTTGTTACAGTTTACAAAACGTTTTCGAAAATCCGACCGTCAACCTCAATGCATTTTGCAACTCGTGTGCGAAGATCGCGTGTTGTTCGTCTGAGTTGATCTTGACGTTCCTTTATGCGGGCCGCAGCATCCAAAATGCGCGCGAGCAATTCGTCTCGTGTACCCACCTTTCTTTTGTAAACTTGACTTTTCATCCCCCCCCCCCAAACAATAATCTAACGGAGAGAGGTCTGGAGACCTTGGTGGCCATTGAATGGGACCACCGCGGCCGATCCATCGACCAGGGAAAGTTTGATTTAGGTATTGCATCACCAGACGGGTAGAATGTGGAGGAGCTCCGTCATGCTGAAAGTACATACCAGCGCATGTAGCCAAAGGAACATCCTCCAATAGTCCTGGCAATTCATTTTGCAGAAATTCTAGGTAACTTTGTCCTGTAAGACGATTCTCTAAGGTAACAGGGCCAATCAGCTGATCATCGATGATACCGCACCACACATTGGCAGAGAAGCGATGTTGAAAATTTGTTTCCACAGTGGCATTTGGATTTTCGTCTGACCACCGATGAGAGTTACGAGTGTTGATGATACCGTCACGGGTGAAAGTAGCTTCATCGGTAAACAGTATTAATCGAAGCAATCGGCGATTAGCATTTACCCAATGACAAAATTCCAGTCGCATGGCAACATCTCCTGGTTGAAGGTGTTGTATACGCTGTACATGATATGGATGCAAGCCTTCCTCACGTAATGTTCGCCATACTCTTGTGTGTGGTACACCGAGACGTGTAGAAATTCTTCGTGAGCTAGTAGCAGGACTACGCTCTACCAACTGAAGAATGTTTTCCACTTCATCCACATCTTGTTGACCTTCACGTTCAGATAAAACATGAGCGCTGGGAAGTGTACCAATCTCACGCAATGTGTTGAAAATCCTGGTAAACACTCTTCGATCCGGAATTCTGCGGTTCGGAAACCGTCGACGGTATTCTGCAACAGCAGCTGTTGCACTTCCATCGCAAAAACCGTAGACATACACCATATCTGCATATTCGGCATGTGGGAAGGTGTGTGGCATTCTTAACACTGCTTCAAACACCAAACAATGTCACTCACAACAGTCAGCTGTCGATTGGCTTATGTTACATGCTTACATTACAGCTTACATGGTTCAAGGTTATAAGGGAGGGAAGGGGAGGAAGAGCTGCGTGCGCATCAGATTCAAACAGCTCTATCTCCGTAACCATTCAGAATTAGACACATGTTCATATGAACTTTTTTCTCACAATGACCGATACTATCACCTCCCGAAGTATTGACCTTTCCTCCTGAAACACCTTATATATATATATATATAATATATATATATATATATATATACACACGGCTATTAAAGATTTATTAATTAAAAAATAAAATTTGAAACACTTTATTGCACCATCGATATTATAATTCCGTTGTCTTTCGACAACAACGGAATTATAATATCGATAATAAACTTCCCTTTGCTGGAACCTTATTTCCACTCTCTAGACATCATAAAGATTAAACTCACACGTTTATGATACATCCAATCTTCACGGGAATTTATTTTCCAGTTTAGCGCTTCTCTATCTCTCAAACATACGAGAATTGTACCCGAATTCCAAACTTATTTTCGATTGTCACTAAGATTTTCCTTTTCTGACTACCTGACAACTATACAGGTGAGGCCCTAATACCCCAGTATATAGTACGGTAGACCGCGCCTTCACGCACAGATGATTTTTCCAATTTTATTTAGATGGATGATGATAAACTTTATACCTACGAGAATTGTTTCGACTTCATGGCCCATTAATTTTTTCAAATTTATTTTAGATGGGCCAACATAAACCGATTTCCAAATTTATTTTCAAACCTCGTTAAGCCCCTCATATATAAAAGGGTGCTTATTATATGTTCAAATCTCCCTTCCCCCACCCTTCTCATCGGCGCCCCAGAAAACAAGATTTATTTTCCAAACAAATTCTTTCTGCGTTACGCCACGGATATGGATCGGGCAAAATATATTTGACACGCCCAAGATTTCACGGGACAGTCAATCACAGTACAGTAGGCGGCGCATGAGAACGGCACAGGACCTCTGGTTGGAAGCTAGGCTGGCTTATACGTTATGCCCCGCCCAAATTTCATCAAGGGCCAATAGGAAAATCGCGATTCGGGTATTGTGGGATGTTCACAATTACTACCCGTCTATAAAAGGGGACATTTTCACCACAGGAATACACTTCAGTTATTTTTATCGGCAAGTGCTATAGAAATATCTTGTCATGAGCCAATCGCAGCAGCTCTACACCTCTCCGGAATTGTTTGAAGATAAAGATTTCTACGCAGAGGCAACGCGTGCAATTTTCACCGCTGTAGACCAGAATGCGCTACTTTCAACGCAAAACATTGCAGAAATTTGTGACGGCGAGAACGATTTTGCCACTGATGACGTCACGGAGATGTAAGTAATTGCATAATAATTTGTGAGTGGGCTATATACATCGTTTCATTCATTGCAAGTATTATAATTTTTAAAATTCGTAATAAGACTAAGTGAAAGGATATCTGCTTTGTGATTATAATTTGCTGCGCGTTTTCTCTTATTGCAACTCCTCCATATATATATATCGGTCGTAATATGAACTACCCTAGCGTAGCCTAACCCGTACATAATATAGCCTAACCTAACCTAGCATAGCCTGACCGGGCGTAATATAACCTAACCTAGCATAGCCTAACCGGGTCATAATATAACCTAGCATAGCCTAACCAGATATAACATAGCCTAACCTAACCTAAACTAACCCGAACTAAATAAATAATCCGAAACTTGTATCCATACTCGATAGAGGTGTGATTTATATATATATATATATATATGTGTTAACAATCGGGATCGTTACGGGACTAGCCTAACCTAGCATAGCCTGACCGGGCGTAATATAACCTAACCTAGCATAGTCTAACCAGGACATAGTCTAACCTAACCTAGCGTAATATAACCTAACCTAGCACAGCCTGACTGGGCGTAATATAACCTAACCTAGCACAGCCTGACTGGGCGTAATATAACCTAACCTAGCGTAGCCTAACCTAACCTAAACTAAATTAATAATCCGAAACTTGTATCCGTACTCGATATAGGTATGATATTCCGGGTATAATATAACCTAACTTAACCTAGCCCAGAAGGTCAAACTTTTCACCCCACCCTAGACCTACGGTTTAACGGGGATTCCAACACCCCAGCGCTTTGCCATTCATCTTTTAATATAACCTAACCTAGCATAACCTAACCGGGCATAATTAAACTTTAACTTAATTTAACTTTAAATGATTCAGTATGAACTAATCATGTTAATTTCTCCTTAAAGGAACGATGCGGAGCTCGATCATGTTATAGCAACTTTACGTGACAGCTTTTATGAAAGGGGAATAAATGAATTGGAGGCTTTACAGTGCAGCCAGGTCATCGGGGAACTAATGTGAGTTTTTTGTGGTTAAGAACAAAACACTGTATTTTCATTCAATTTATTAAATGGTAGAAAACATGTACAAATCGGCTTACAGAACTAGCGTCCATTAAATAAGACTAACATTGACAAAGATATTTTACAATTATATATATATATATATATATATATATAAACCTTTACACAATATAGTTACAAATATATATACACCTTTACACAATACAACGAGTGCCCACAAACGGGAACCTTTTTTTATTTGTCTGCATACCGTTTTATCATCTCAGTGTCGCAGAAATCAAATAATTTTGAAAAAAATTATAAATCCCTTCCCACGTGACATGTGCAGGAGAAATGAAAGACAGTACATGTCACAAGTATTACTAAAATATCCTTGGAAGCGGTAAAGATTCCAGACAATTTCAGGGACATGTAGCTGTTCGATAAATTGTACAACCACAGGGTCACTCCAGGGCTGAGTGCCGAGTGAATGAAAATAGTACATTCTTACCCTATTTTTAAAATAGATTGCAAACCAATGAATTCCCACATTACCAACAATGTCGGTGTTCACGATAATCCCATACCAATCTCTCGTAGTTGGCAATTTCAATATTTCATTCTTTGTAAACACGCCGATAAATTTGGAGCGTGTGATTCGGTCACTTTTCATTACTCTCTGGAGTGTATTCGCGTCCATTTTAAAAGTCTGTGACCACGTTCCTGAAACGGTCAACTTCTATTAGAGCCTGTGATTCGAGGTACACGAGTACATTAATAGGAGCGTCTATAGGGTTGGCAAATTCCAACCTCACTGAGATGTTCCCACTTTGTTGTAGACTTAAGTGTGTATTTATACTAGCAGATAAGTCAGGGGTAATATCAAATGAGTAAAGGTTAAATTCTTCGACAAATTCTTTCTGCGTTACGCCAAACCCCAGCTCGTCACAGGCGCCGGCATTATGAGCCAGACTACTATAAGCTCTCGCGCAGAGCAGGAACACAACGTCTGATGAGTAATCCGTAACCATAGTCCCGCCCAATGCGACGCCATTGACGTATAGAGTTATATTTTTAAGGCTGAAATTCTCGAATTTAAAAGCGCTCTTTTTATTTTTTCCATTCGTCGAAGCGTGATCCTGCATTCCAATTAATATCCTTTTAGGTAGAACTTCCAGGGCCTCGTTTTCTAGCTGCTTCGAGGACAACCCGGCGGGCAACGTGTATAGTTTGATATGTACTCTGTTAATTGGGTATTTTACTGTTGCGTGTATTAAATTTTTTTCAATTTCTTCATATTTCAGGGAACTTAATTTTACTCGCCGTACACGTAAATCTGTCCCCATGATGTGAATCACAACGGGTTTTGCGCCCTCTTCTTGATCAGGTCCCAGATTTATGCAGATCTCAGGACTCGTGCGGTTGAGCTTTAGTTTCAGGTCGACGCCGTTCATAAGCAGTTTCTCCTGGAACGTGAAGTCTGTATGAAGACGCCCAAAACACTCGTATATTTTTTTTTAGAATTTTTAAATTTATCCTTTATACTATTTTCATCTTTAGTTTGATAATAGCCCTCGGCGGTTAAAAAGGTGTCCTTCGTTTCTTTTGAAAAGTGAGGACATTTTCCAGATAGGCTCGTAGGTGATAATAAACCGTACCTACCGAGATGTTAACCTGATTT
The DNA here is from genome assembly GCA_023014485.1 of Bathynomus jamesi. NCBI lineage: Eukaryota > Metazoa > Arthropoda > Malacostraca > Isopoda > Cirolanidae > Bathynomus > Bathynomus jamesi. The sequence goes on along the minus strand of JAJOZX010000211.1, from coordinate 1,002,936 downwards.
AAATACACCTCACACTGGCTGAATATGGAATGTAGAAAGTTGGTTTCAGGGTATGCAGAGTAACTATCATCGCAGTCCGTTCCATCTGAGTGGGCTATACGCAGTTTAGCGTACATGTGCATGCAGCTCGGATCAAAAAAGTATGGGCCTGAGCTGGGTATCACAAATTCTATAGGGGCACTCGGCGAATTAATTGTGTTTAATGGGTTAATTGTAATAAAGTCGCTATGCTCAATAGAAACCTGAATAGGGGGCATATCAAAGAGGGAGAGTTCCGATTTACAACATTGTGAACTACACGGATGGATGAAACGCGCCATGACGAGTCAGAAATAGTACCACTTCTCTCGACAAGTAGTAATCAGCCTATGATTCGTGAGAGTAGTGTCCTCAGCTTATATCAGTTAAAAAATGATCAGCCATAGGCTTCATATGGTTGAAAAAATGGATCCAAGCCCACTCTCACGCTGATATCTCAACTCTTGATAGACTGAAAGGCCTTCGGGTCATTATAACTGAGAGCGACGAAAGTGTAGCTTCACTGTTAAGCTCCCATCACCGAATGAGAAATTTTTCCCTCAATCGTTCTTATATATATCGAGATATTGGTTAATAGATTAGTCGCAACATTCACATAATGGGGCTTGTCAAATGTAATGCTCAAACTTTTCCCTCTATGGTTGGGAATATGTGCAATGCGCAGCAGGTGTGCTTGGGTATCCCCAACAAATTGATGCTCTACGATATTGCTGTAAATATAGCAAATGTCTGGGGATGGGCAGTTTTCACCGAATTTCTCCATCTTCAGCTGATACATTAAGCTGGACAAGTCATGTTGTGCCTTGTGAAAGGTATCTCTTTGGAGAGCCGCACTCTATCGACCCTCGGCCACAATTGTGAACAGCTCTTTATCTTTAATATTTCTACTAAGCATTAATTTTAACTTCAACGTGCGTCCAGGCGTGTCTATGTTTACGACTTCAAAAAGTAAATCGTTTGTCAGGTACGACTTTTCAAGACTCTTGTTTAACCCCCTCACAATGTCCATGGCTCTGTCATAATGACCGATTCCTAGTGTTACATTTGTACTATAGTACTGTACCTCACCGAACAGGACTGATCGCATAGTATTGTCTAAGGTTATGCCTAGTTTTTCACACTCATCGACTCTTCTAAGGACCAGAAATATGATCTGATCATTTTCAAGAGTTAAAAATTTGGTGGCTAACTGGAGTTCACATAAACCAACCTCATACAAATCACGCTCCAATTCAATGGGTCCGTGGAGTTCTGTCACAAAGTTGGCCAGGGTGTTGTTAAGATGTACAGACAGAGAAGGAGAGGACGGGAGTGTGACATAGAAGTGGTTAGGTGCCATGTTGCACACTATTTAAGCTTCATTATTGCAGCAGCTTTTATATAGGTGTTGAAGCTTTCTGGGTAACCCAACCATTTCACCAGGTACATTTTTCTCTTTCCTGAACCTTTGCCTAAGATTTTTTTCAATTTTAAACACATTTTTTCCTAGATTAAATGTCACTTTCTGCAACTCCTCGCGGTAAAAGCCTCCAGCGATTTCTTCCCCATTCAAGTCTTCAACGTAATACATCATTATCTCGCCTTTAGGTCTCATAGCACTAACTTTAAAAATCTCACGTGTCCATCCTTGCTAAAATCCCTTCGCGAATTTATTTCCCGAACGTGATAGCCTTACATAATCATTGATTTTGAAGTGTGTAGAGTGTGGTGGCGGTGCTCCATCTCTTCTCACCTCTGTGCGCGTACCTCTTTCTAAAACTTCATTAGGTGTTGTGTTAATCGTACGGTGGTGTAAACGGTTGTATGACGAGGCCAATAATCTCAGAATGTTTATATATATATATCTGTATGTGTTTTTATGTGTAAAATAGCGATGCTTGCGCTCCTTTATGGTACGTTGAACTCGTTCAGCTAAAGAGGCCTTATGTATAGAACTGCTTGTGTAGTAACTGATATTAAACTCTGTCAGCATGTTCTGAAAAGCGCGGCCTATAAATATTTTCCCCATATCCGTACAAAAATAGCCATGAACCCTGTCTTCTTTCAACATCAACGTTTTGGTAGCTTTAGTAACTGTTTCAGGCGATTTATTTTTCAGAGGAATTAGCCACAGATATCTAGAGAATACATCTATTATGAATAGGATGTAGCGGTAGCCGTCGTTATACAGTGAATATCTTTGCATGTCTGCTAAATTCGCTTGCCAAATAGAGTCAATCGAAGCCGCTGTTGTCTTGGCCGTTTTAAACCTTTTTCTCACCGGTTTATGAAGTGTATAAGCATCTTGCTTCTGCAGAAACATCTCAACATCTTTTTTTCCCCACTCCGTAAACAACTATGGACAGTCTATTAACGCCGCCATAGGAGGCGGGGTTAGAAATGTCATAATACTGTTTACTTAATATGTTAGCCATTTGCGTATTTTAGAGACACGTGGATAAGGTTGGGCGTTTGTTCTCTTCTTTCTCCTCTTCAGAGATGCTACTGCTCGGGTGATGGCGTACTTAGTTGTGACACATGCGAGACTTGATCCAAGTCTTTTAGCCTATTCAGACTTCTTATCAATGTTTTGGGGACATTTATTTGTTGCAACCTTGCCTTAATATCCTTCCATCCTGTTGGTGAGGGCCTGTCCCACTTTGTCACCAGATCATGGACAATGCCGACGATATTGGATCCCTGTACCCTTGTTCCTTCAACAATGACCTCGCCTGTATTGGTCCACTGTATGATGGGGTCCTAGGGTTGCCAACTCCATGAAGTTTGAATAAAGGACAAGAGCATCAATTCCAATATACTGTCTACAGGGTCAGGGAAAGAAGTAAAATTTTATTTGTAATTTATTACAATTTATACTGCATGCTTTTTATTGCATATTTTTTATTTCATATTTTTTTAAAGGAAATATTTTTATTGATATACAGATATTGACCCATTGAGTCGTGCATTGACAAAATTTATGGTAACTTGATATTTATTTATTTTTAAATTCATACTTTTCTTGAATTTTTGCAGACTTCAGTAAAAGAGTATCATTTTTTATTTTTTCCGCAAAACCCAAACAATTATCCTTTAAATTGAAATAAACAAAAAGCTCACTTTTTACTAGTTCAACCGAACATCGGTTTCTATCATCACGCCATTTAGCGTTCATCACACTGAAAATTCTTTCGCAATATGCAGATGTTCCAGAAATAGATAAAACTTATAAAATGTTACTCGACTTAAGACTTTATAATTATTTCCTTTTAAACAAAAGTTTTGTTACAAAACTGTTGTTTGGAACAAGATTGTTATCAGAAAAGGACAAATGGCGTCCTTTCCGAACTCAAGAAAGGACAAGGACAAAAATCTACAAAAAAGGACTGTCCTTTTCAAAAAAGGACGGTTGGCAACCCTATGGGGTCCTCACTCAGTAGATTATAAAGACGTAAGCTTTTATTCCGCAATGTTTGTGGGAGACTGGTTTTTAGCACATGCTCGATGGGTTGCGTTCCGTTATTCTTTGGTTGGTCATCTCTAACGTCGGCCCCAGGTCCTATGTCGCCATGCTCAGTGTTGCTAGCGCTGTGCCTAATAACCACGGGGAGCTCTATCGGATTCTTATAATTTTCGTACTCATGAAGAAATTTCTGCAAAGCCTCTTGGTACAAGATCCTTTTCTCATCAGGTGACTTTTCACTGTTTAGTAGGGCTAACAATTCGCTTTCCATTCTTTTAAGCCTGCTTTTACGGGGTTCTAGATCCGTGTCTGGAATCTTTGAACTTTGCAATGAAGCATACACCTCGTGCGGAATCACTACCACTTTCTTCATTATATTAATCTAGTCAGTAAAGGACCCAAAACTGAAAATAAGATGGGGAGGAATGATCCCCCTCTTTGTACAGTAATTCACTTTTTCTTTCCTACAGTTTGACTTTTACGAGCGCACGTATTATATTCTTGTAACGACGTAAGCGAGCCTTCTGAGGGGGTTTCATTGGCACATTACATTTTATAGCATTAAGACAGATTTCACAGATGCATTTTAAAAAGTCCGAGTCGATATTTTTAACAAACATCTGTTGCAGTGCCCGGGGCAATCGTTGATAGATTTTTATTAATTAACGATATTTCTCTAGCCTATTTGTCATTCTGGAATATACACCATTTCAGGATCGTTTGGGAATATATTCGTTCTTAGAAGCACCCTAAACGTGTTTCGCGGTTGAAGGTCACAAAGCAAATATCCGTAACGCTGACTTGTTGCTTCTTTATAAACCTCCAAAAACTCCTCACGCTGATTCGGGAACATTTGATTAGCTAATACCCAAATTTGTGACACATCTCTACGTTGCGCGAATAGGACTAGATATTGTGTATTGAACGACACATCGCGCATGTATCTATTTTTGAAAAATAGAATCTGATTGATGAAGAATACACTTATGTTAAGATGGTGGGAGAACGCTGTAAATGTCTCGGCAAACGTTTTATCCATTTCCAACATGAGATCGTCAATTACAATGACTGTATGCTCATTTCCCTTAACGAATTAACGTCATATACCCCTTTGTGGAACAAAATGTTATCTTAGTACTCGTTGAACACTGACTGATACGTCGAATAACACCATATTACTTTATGCACAAATTTTGAGAACATCTTCCCCTTATCTTTAATGATTTTAAGCATAAACACAGTTTTACCACATCCTGTAGGGCCAGATATAATACACGTTGACGGACTCGTGAACCTGAATTTTTCTACAGATTCCATCTCTAACACGTCACACCCCCTAAGTGGTTCATTTACAAAATATAACAAACTTTAAGTGCTGCTCCTTATATTCTTGTTTTTCTTCTTCCACAGAACCGTGAATGACGACGATGTACAGTCCCCCAATCATCGATATTAGAGATGACCCCGATGACCGTGTAGCTACAGACTCCATCCCCGCTGACGAACCCTCACCAGCGATACCTGTAGCACGCGGCAATTCAAAGCGGAAGCATGATGAAGAACCCTCCACGTCAGGTATAAAGCGTGCCAGGATTGTACCGGTTGTTAGACCCCCAGTGGAGGAATGTATAACATTCGAGTTGGTGCGCACCGCTACCCCTACCCCTGCCCTGACTAGAAATCGGTACGTGGTCAGGGTTTTCCCTGGATCTATGTATAGCAACGGTGTTGGACTGCGACGCGTAGTTGAACGTATTGTGGAGTTTGCCCTTCAGAACCGCGACGAACGTGAAGTCCGGACGAGGTTGTCCTTCAGGTTCGGGTCAGATGACGGGGACGTTGATGATTTTTGGGTAGCAATACCGTTTAGATGCTTGGCAGCTGTAGACATAGAATATATCTTGGGCCGTTTCATGCACGCCTCTGAAAGTAGTACAGCCTTCAATATGGACAACTTCATGGTAGATATTGACAGAGTATTTCGGGTTGCGGGTCATAGTGCCACACCTTATACTCTTAATTTCAATTCTCAGGCTATTTACAGAAAGCATGTAAACGTCGATCGTGGTTGCGGTTTTATAGCACTAGTCTTAGCTCATATGTTCATTATACTAAATACAGTCGTGTACAATATCTGGCTACCTACGGTTGTGCAGCGTGCCCGTAAACTGGCTTCAGATTGTAAGCTTGAGTTTGAGTGTAATATGGGTTCTGAAGAGCTGAGAGGGGTCGAGCAGGAAATGAATGTTCGTATAGTTGTATTTGGAATGGATGATCGTCGTAGGACTGTGTATGTTTTTAAAAGCTGTGTGAGAGATCGTACAAGACCTATTTATTTTGGGATTGTCAGGAACATCGTATCTCCCCATCCGTAATATAAGGACTCTCTACGCTAGTTATGATAAAAGTCGAAAATATGGAAGGAATCATGATTTGTGTAAGGGATGTCTCAAGTTTGCGGATATAGTGAAACATTGTAAGGAGTGCTTCATGGTATGTGAGCAGTGTAAAAGCCCCAAATGTGAAAGTCGTGCAGTTGAAACCGAGAAGAGGGAATGTAATGTATGTAGACGTACATTTTTCAATAATAAATGCTTTGAGCTCCATAAATCAATTGGTACTTGCAGGAAAATGAGGATTTGTAAGTGCGGTGTGTTTCACATGATGGATAATTGGAGGAATTTCAAATATAAATGCGATGAAATTGACTGTTCTACATGTCATGAAAAATATAAGGCGGATGGAATGAAGCATGTATGTTATATGAAAGATGCTAAGACTAAAAATAGCCCTTGTATAACCGTGTACTATGATATAGAAACACACACGAACGCTGAAACCAAAGAGGTTATTCCACATTTACTCGTAAGTCAGACTATCTGTGATGAGTGCGTGGAGATCGAGTGTGAAGAGTGTCAGAAATGTGGAAAACGGACAAACGTTTTTAAAACGATTGCACACGACAGCCCTGTGAAACTCTTTGTATCCTATATTGTCAAATTAGCGGACAAGTTAAAAAAATGACTGTATATTCTTGCCCATAACGGGGCAAAATTTGACACACAGTTCCTTTATAAGGAGTTGCTTGAACACGAGTCGTCTGCGATATTTACAGCGACCCCTTGAAAAGAGGCAAAAAACTAATACAAATCACATAAGAGTTAATGTTCAGTTTAAAGACACCCTGCTGTTCACATCTTGTAAATTAGCCAAGCTACCCAAGGTCATGGGCGTAGCCGCTGAAGTTTCAAAAGGGTATTTCCTTACACATTCCTCACTAGCGAAACTTTAAACTACGTAGGACTGCCCCCCCCCCCCAAACATTACTTTAATTACACCAACATGAGTGAAGTGAACGTGAAGATTTTGACCGCTACTACAATAGTTTTAATGAAGCTAGTCCATACAATATAGCTGATGAATGTGAACGTTATTGCGTGAATGATGTGCGTGTGCTTAGAGTATGTTTCCAGGCCTTTAGAAGGATGTACAATTGTACATAGCCCGTTTCAAATGCGATCCGCTGCAAGTCGCAACGACGATCGCCTCATTATATTTTACGGTGTTCAAGAATAATTTCATGCCTAAAGACACCTTAGCCGTCATTCACAGAAACAATCCCCGCAGTTATGGGAAAAAGGCTATTTACTGGCTCATACACTTACAGCAACAGACCGGGGTATACATAAAACACGCCCGCAACACGGGGGAAGTACTCATTAAGGTCAGTGGTCGTGTTTTTTGGGTTGATGGCCTAAGTGAGGATCCAACCACTGGTGTGAAGACTGTGTACTCCTTTAACGGCTGCTGGTGGCATGGATGCCCACACCTTGAATGTGCCGTCACAGGGGACCTCCATGGAAGATCCCCCGCCGACAGCCTCGCATGGATCCGTAACCGCGATCAACTTGTAGGCCCCCAGTTCACTCACAAGATTGTGTAGGAGCATGAGTGTGCGGAAACAGATGGCCAGTATCGTGAAGAAATAAGGGCCATCAAACGTTCAATGGTGTTGGACCCCCTCAAATGCGGTGACAGCTTGTTTGGAGGGTATACAAACCCATTCACGGAGGGTGTGAAACTCCATTACTACGACTTCTGTTCTTTATACTCCTACTCCTACATGATGAACAATCCGTACCCCGTAGGTGCGCCTGAAAAATTGGTGGGTCCCACCATGCCAGCCATCGAAGAGTTCTCAGCTAACTTGAATGAGCGCTACTTTGGACTCTCTTTCATAGACGTGCTCCCCCTCGCGATTTATGGATGCCGATCTTACCCGTCGTTATAAACCACAAGCTTATGTTTCCCCTGTGTATGAAGTGCGCAGAGGAGAACAACGGTGATTGTAACCATACAACCAACCAGCGTAAGGTCAGAGGTGTATATACAAGTCCTGAGCTGGACCTAGCCGTTCGCCATGGGTACAAAATATTGAAGATACATGAGGTGTGGAGGTTTCAGAAGCTATCCAACCTTTTCACGCCATCTATAAATGCTTTTTTGAAGGATAAGGTAGAAGCATCGGGATATCCGCGAGGAGTTGATACCGAAGATGAAAAATCGGCTTATATTCAGCGTTACTGTGCCCATGAAGGTATACAGCTTAATCGCTCCCAAATTGTTAAGAATCCCGGCAAACGCTTTAGTGCAAAGTTGTGTCTAAACAGTCTTTTGGGGAAATTTGCACAGAATACTGGCAAAGGGAATGTTCATTTGGCACAAAGTTATAGTGAAGTCTGGGATTATGCCAACGCTCCCGTAGAGAGGTTATGGAGATCGTGAATGTGGGTAATACTTACATAATAAAGTACAACATCACCGAACTGGCCACAGATACCTCACGGGTAACAAACATACCTGTAGCCAGCTTCACAACGGCCTACGCCCGCATCAAGCTTTGGGGACTATTGCACTCTCTTGGGCGGAGGGTGCTGTATGCTGATACAAATAGCGTAATATTCATAGCGACGGCGGGTGAATACATACCAGCTATTGGGGAATTCCTCGGAGGGTTAACTGATGAGATCAAGGATAAGTATGGTGATGGCGCATACGCTGACACATTTGTATCAACAGGGCCAAAAACGTATGGGGTATGGGTGAGGGTGGGGGAGGAAATGAGATATATCATGAAGGCTAAGGGTATCACGCTTAACCATGCGAACCGTCGAGTCGTTAACTTTGACTCGTTGAAGAATCTAGTGTGCTTGGAAGATGAGGACGACCAGCCACCCCAACTGACTGTGAGGACCCACAATTTTCGGGCACAGAAACTGGGGTGTGTGAAGGAAGTTAGGGGCACGAAGGTATGCCGTAACACCTATAGGAAACGTTACCAGGTGCCTGGTACTTACGATACCGTACCCTTTGGATACCTTAATCCTTGATTGTGTGTATATGTATATATATATATATGTGTGTGTGTGTGTGTGTGTGTGTGTGTGTGTGTATTGTTAACGGTGTGTTTTATTTATTACGTTTATTTGTAAATATATACCTTGAATAATTCGTTTATTAAATAATTCTTGCTTCAATTAGCGTTTCACTTTCTCCTTTGTGTGTATGTGTGTGCGTGTGTGTGCGTATGTACAGGGAGAAAGTTCTAAGCTCCACTCCGATATGATCATTCACGTGACTCCTGCCACTACCTGAGCATATCTCTACCCTGCGTGTTCAGTTGTCCACTGCAAGCCCTGGATCTCAGACGTGTATTTTCCCACGTAGACGAAAATAAGTAATGGCTACCTTTAATATTGCGTGTTCAACGTTCATGAAGTGGTATTCGGCAAAGTGTGAAGATGTGGTGGATACTGAAAGACTCCCTATTCCACCCTCCTTTCATAGTTTTAAGGCTACATTGAACCGTGCGAAGGAACAAGAGGTACAAATACTCTACGGCTATTCTGGCGAGGGCATTGTAGGATTTTGTGGTACAAGCGATGTATTGAAGTATGTTGTAGACCTAACATTTATAAAAGCTCATACATACCGTGAAGTAGAAGAAACAATACGTGCAGAAGAGAAGCAACGGTTATGGTTAGTGAGTCTTGTTGATGAGTGGTATGACAAGCGATATTATGTCATGTTACATCATACCGAGTACTCGTACCCTGCTGTTGAGAATGTAAATCTTGTCATCATGGAGAATCTTAAGTATTTTTACCACTACATTAATATATATAATGACTAGGTTTGTAGTGAGGTTGTGGCTATAGGCCTGTGCGAGTTTTTAACAGAATTTAGAGACGAGTATCGTCTGCTAAGCAAAAAGGAAAAATATGGGCATATGTTTCTCTCAAATAGTGCACCGGATTGTGAATAAAATGTGTTTAGTTCTTGAAAATCCCCCTGAACGAAAATGTCTGGTGCGCATTCTGGGGAGTGGGAGTGATAAAACATTAAAACCGGTATTGCTTCATGTATCGGAAAAATTCTCTAAACGATTGCCAAGTATAATGGGACACAAGTATTCATATGATTCTTTCATGTTGGAACAAACCCGTACACGTTTCACCCGTGTGACTCACTCCTCCACACTTGTTCCCCGAGCTAAAAAGCGCACCGGATGCTCATAATCATCTCGGAGTTTGAACCGACTGGACGTGCACTCCTCGAATACGATGGAACTTCCTTTGAGAAGTATTCTCAATGCCGCGTACGATGTGTCCGTAACGAAGTCATTGCGCGTGTTCAGGCGTGAAACCGGTACCATTAACTATGTACTTGAAGCAATTTGCAGGCAAGCAAACTCTGGTAAACGTAATGTTATTTATTTGAGTGTTGAGATGACTAGAGTCTTTCTTGATAGTTGAGAAGTGGGGTGAGGACCGTTATAAAATACCTGCAGGTGTAGGTACAAAAAAGAGAACAGATTACTGATGCCCCCTCATATGCCGTTGTTTGTACGTTGTGTATAAATAGCGATCAGCCATGCATTGATATACGACTGATGTGGAAGAATGCATCTGATAATAACGTTCTTGTCCCTACGCGAAACCGATTCATCCTCGACAGAATGTTTGAAATCGTCGGATTCCGCAAGCTGAAACCTATATTAGATGCTCGTGTTACGGATATGATTTATTTTGACACGGTTATTGAATACGCATACACCGCTCTGCTCGACTGATTTATCGAATGTAGGAATGAACAAGGCGAGAATGATCTAGAGCTGGATACTTATTTAAATGGCTTAGATTCTTCGAAATATCCCGAACTTTGGTACAAAGGACTTGAGCTGTACAGGGCAGAGCTTGTCTACACTGTTCACCCTGAAGAGTTGTATCTCTATATAATGAGTAGCTGTCGTTACGACTTGGAATATTATTTCAATTGCCGCTATGCAGAGTGAAGAAGAGTTCACGATTGAAAAGCTCGGGACGGTAAAAAAAAAACCCTCGATTGGAAAAGTGTTTATAAACTTGTATTTAATAATGCGTGATGGCTAACAATGCCCTCTTTGTGCGTGCTTTTGAGTGTATTCTAGCTGTGTTTAAAGATAACCTACCAACCGAATGTAAAGCGGGCACAAAAATAGTATGAAAGCCATTTATATCGAGTATAGGTATCCGAATAACTTGAACGGTGAAATAATGTTAACCCGTATTTACCGCATAGTGCAAAGCAATAAAATGTGAATGTAGACTCGATTACGTGTGAGTTTAGTGTTTTGCGCCGTAGAACAAAGTATTTGATGTATATTTATTTTCAATATATTTAATTATTTAATATTATTATATATATATATATATATATATATATATATATATATATATATATATATACACGTGTATATATATATATATATATATATATATATATATATATATATATATATATATATATTCCTGTACTAATACCTTGATGATTATACTCCTTCGTTTGGTATATTATTATTTTATTTTCAATATATTTAATTATTTAATATAACTATAATTTTTTCCGGTGCTAATATATTGATGGTTATACTGCATCGTTCTGTATATATATATATATATATATATATATATATATATATATATATATATATATTAAAGAAGAAGACTTTTCATGGCATTTACATTCCTCCTTGTCATTGGATTTCTCCTAAATATTAAATTGAAGCTTTGTAGAAGCAAACCGCATGACTATATATACTCAAGGTATGGACAAGATGGCCTTAGGGCTTATCGCCATGTTTGGAAGACTTCACGAAAGCTTCTCAAGTCAAAACTCGATTGTTATTTTCTTGAAATGTGTCGTACCTGCAGGGTTTTCCCGAAATTCGTTTACTTCAAACTTTATCGTGACAATCTATATGACTCTGAATTTTATCAATCTTCCCTGGAATATTTATTAAATAATGAAATTAATTATAAAATCAAAATTTCAGACTCGCATAATAAGTCGCTTGAGCATCATATAATTACCCTTAAAAATACCCTTTCGTTGTTGGATTATTTATTAATAATTTCTCTTGTACAACGTGAACTTGAAAAGTTTCATTCTACCATTTCTGAAACTCATGAACGTAAGTTAAAGGCCCTGGGCCTGAATTCACCTAATTTTTTCAATTCTGATAAAGTAATTTCGAATTTTTCTAGTTACACCCTATCCCCTCGGGAAAGGTTTTTACTCTCACTTGGCTTGCAATTTAAGCTTCCGTTATTTCAAATATATAAGCCTTCGTTTTTTCTTTACTTTGAAAATTTTTTTAATGGCTTGAAAAATGTTCCCCATGTCGGTGATTTCAATAATTTTAAATGTCAGTTTGCTAATTTAACTCATGAATTTTTTCACAAACTTAGAAACCTTAAATTTAAATCTTTCATATTTAAGAAGAGTGACTTGCAGGTTATTAAGAATTTGGCAAAGAACCAGGAGATTGTTGTGACTAGACCGGACAAGGGCAACGGAGTTGTTATTTTGAATAAATCTGATTACATAAATAAAACTAATGAAATCCTAACTGATGTTAGCAAATTCAAACAAATTCTTGAACCCGTCAATAAAGTCATCTTAAGGTTGGAAGACCAAGTTAATAGATTTTTGTCACGATTAAAGTCTTTAAAGATAATAAAAAATGATACTTACTCTCAGTTATTCGTATCTGGTTCTGATCTTGCTCAATTGTACTGTTTGCCTAAAGTCCATAAAGTTGGAACACCTCTCCGTCCTATTTTAGCTTCGTATAACTTACCTACCTTTCAATTTTCAAAATTTGTTGTTGGTCTCTTGTCACCTTTTGCGAAAAATGCTTATACTATAAATAACTCTTATGAATTTCAAAAAGATCTTCTTAGTAAGAATTTCGATTCAAAAAAGTTTTTTGTCAGTTTTGATGTAAAGTCGCTTTTCACGAATGTACCTGTATCAGAAACTATTGCCATTATTTTAGATAGGGTTTTTAGCTCTGATGATAGTTTTCATGGTTTTTCATGGTCTTATTTTAAGGAACTTTTAGAATTGGTTTTTAAGCAATGTTATTTTACTTTCAATAATAAGGTTTACCAACAAATTGATGGTGTTGGGATGGGATCACCCGTCGGACCTCTATCAGCTGATTTTTTTATGACTCATTTAGAAAGTGTAATTTTTAGACAATCTCCCACCCATTGTAAACCAATTTTCTATCGACGCTTCGTTGATGACTCGATAGCTGTTTTTGATAATGCTGTACAAGCGCAACAATTTTTTAACTTCTTAAATTCTCTGCACCCCAATATAACTTATACAATGGAAACTGAGAAAAATGGCTCCCTTCCCTTTTTAGATCTTTTAATTTCGAAAAAAGGTGATTCTATTGCTACATCAGTTTACAGGAAACCCACTTTTACTGGTTTGGGCATGAATTTCTTTAGTTTTACTGATTTTAACTATAAGATGTCGTGTATTAAAACTCTCTTGTTCAGAGGATATAATTTGACCTCTAGTTTTACCTTACTAAACGATGAATTTAATAATTTAAGATCATATTTTACCAATAATAGTTTTCCTGTTCAATATGTAGATAAACTAATAAGATCTTTCTTAAATAATTTTTATAGCCCTCAACTTTCCTGTATTTCAGTGCCTAAAGATATAAAATATTTCCTGGTACCTGAAATGGGTCCCATGAATAAAGAATTTAAACTTAAATTTACAAAGTTGTTAAGAAAAAATTTTTATCATACTGATTTTCGCATTATATTTATTAACAAAATGTCTTTAGGTAGCTTTTTCTCAGCGAAGGATCGAACTCCTGATTCGTTGCGTAGCGGTGTTGTATATTTATTTACCTGCCCAAGGTGTCTCCTTGGTACTTACATTGGCAGCACCGTGCGCTCCCTTAGGACTAGATTCTATTTGCATATGGGAATAAGTTGCCGAACAGGTAAAATTTTAAATAAAAAAGAAGCCTCCAGTATTCGGGAACACAGTATAAAATGTAAAACTGATGTCACTTTAGATAATTTTAAAATTCTCGGTTGTAATTCTTGTCCTAACTCACTTAGAATTTTGGAATCTCTTTATATTAAAACATTAACCCCTTCTCTAAACGTGGATTCCTCAGCTGTCCCTCTAAATTTTTTATAAACCCCCCTCCCCAATTTTTTATAATCCCCCCTCCCCTAACTTATAACTCCAACCGCCCAACCCATAGCTTGTTTCCTGTTTTGTTTTGTTTTAAATTACTCGTGCCTCGGAACCAGCATTGAAAGGTTCGTAGTGTTAATTATTCCATTGTATTAGTGTTAATTATTCCAGTGTACTAATTTCAAATTTACTATATGTAATTTATATATATATATATATATATATATATATATATATATATATATACATATATATATACATATATATATATATAATATATAATATATATATATATATATATATATATATATATATACACATATATATATATATATATATATATATATATATATATATATATATATATACAGAACGATGCAGTATAACCATCAATATATTAACACCGGAAAAAAAATATAGTTATATTAAATAATTAAATATATTGAAAATAAAATAATAATATACCAAACGAAGGAGTATAATCATCAACGTACTAGTACAGGAAATATATATATATATATATATATATATATATATATATATACATGTATATATATATATATATATATATATATATATATATATATATATATATATAATAAATATTAAATAATTAAATATATTGAAAATAAATATACATCAAATACTTTGTTCTACGGCGCAAAACACTAAACTCACACGTAATCGAGTCTACATTCACATTTTATTGCTTTGCACTATGCGGTAAATACGGGTTAACATTATTTCACCGTTCAAGTTATTCGGATACCTATACATTCGGTTGGTAGGTTATCTTTAAACACAGCTAGAATACACTCAAAAGCACGCACAAAGAGGGCATTGTTAGCCATCACGCATTATTAAATACAAGTTTATAAACACTTTTCCAATCGAGGGTTTTTTTTTTTACCGTCCCGAGCTTTTCAATCGTGAACTCTTCTTCACTCTGCATAGCGGCAATTGAAATAATATTCCAAGTCGTAACGACAGCTACTCATTATACAGAGATACAACTCTTCAGGGTGAACAGTGTAGACAAGCTCTGCCCTGTACAGCTCAAGTCCTTTGTACCAAAGTTCGGGATATTTCGAAGAATCTAAGCCATTTAAATAAGTATCCAGCTCTAGATCATTCTCGCCTTGTTCATTCCTACATTCGATAAATCAGTCGAGCAGAGCGGTGTATGCGTATTCAATAACCGTGTCAAAATAAATCATATCCGTAACACGAGCATCAAATATAGGTTTCAGCTTGCGGAATCCGACGATTTCAAACATTCTGTCGAGGATGAATCGGTTTTGCGTAGGGACAAGAACGTTATTATCAGATGCATTCTTCCACATCAGTCGTATATCAATGCATGGCTGATCGCTATTTATACACAACGTACAAACAACGGCATATGAGGGGGCATCAGTAATCTGTTCTCTTTTTTGTACCTACACCTGCAGGTATTTTATAACGGTCCTCACCCCACTTCTCAACTATCAAGAAAGACTCTAGTCATCTCAACACTCAAATAAATAACATTACGTTTACCAGAGTTTGCTTGCCTGCAAATTGCTTCAAGTACATAGTTAATGGTACCGGTTTCACGCCTGAACACGCGCAATGACTTCGTTACGGACACATCGTACGCGGCATTGAGAATACTTCTCAAAGGAAGTTCCATCGTATTCGAGGAGTGCACGTCCAGTCGGTTCAAACTCCGAGATGATTATGAGCATCCGGTGCGCTTTTTAGCTCGGGGAACAAGTGTGGAGGAGTGAGTCACACGGGTGAAACGTGTACGGGTTTGTTCCAACATGAAAGAATCATATGAATACTTGTGTCCCATTATGCTTGGCAATCGTTTAGAGAATTTTTCCGATACATGAAGCAATACCGGTTTTAATGTTTTATCACTCCCACTCCCCAGAATGCGCACCAGACATTTTCGTTCAGGGGGATTTTCACGAACTAAACACATTTTATTCACAATCCGGTGCACTATTTGAGAGAAACATATGCCCATATTTTTCCTTTTTGCTTAGCAGACGATACTCGTCTCTAAATTCTGTTAAAAACTCGCACAGGCCTATAGCCACAACCTCACTACAAACCTAGTCATTATATATATTAATGTAGTGGTAAAAATACTTAAGATTCTCCATGATGACAAGATTTACATTCTCAACAGCAGGGTACGAGTACTCGGTATGATGTAACATGACATAATATCGCTTGTCATACCACTCATCAACAAGACTCACTAACCATAACCGTTGCTTCTCTTCTGCACGTGTTGTTTCTTCTACTTCACGGTATGTATGAGCTTTTATAAATGTTAGGTCTACAACATACTTCAATACATCGCTTGTACCACAAAATCCTACAATGCCCTCGCCAGAATAGCCGTAGAGTATTTGTACCTCTTGTTCCTTCGCACGGTTCAATGTAGCCTTAAAACTATGAAAGGAGGGTGGAATAGGGAGTCTTTCAGTATCCACCACATCTTCACACTTTGCCGAATACCACTTCATGAACGTTGAACACGCAATATTAAAGGTAGCCATTACTTATTTTCGTCTACGTGGGAAAATACACGTCTGAGATCCAGGGCTTGCAGTGGACAACTGAACACGCAGGGTAGAGATATGCTCAGGTAGTGGCAGGAGTCACGTGAATGATCATATCGGAGGTGGAGCTTAGAACTTTCTCCTGTACATACGCACACACACGCACACACATACACACAAAGGAGAAAGTGAAACGCTAATTGAAGCAAGAATTATTTAATAAACGAATTATTCAAGGTATATATTTACAAATAAATGTAATAAATAAAACACACCGTTAACAACACACACACACACACACACACACACACACACACACACACATATATATATATATATATATTACATATACACACAATCAAGGATTAAGGTATCCAAAGGGTACGGTATCGTAAGTACCAGGCACCTGGTAACGTTTCCTATAGGTGTTACGGCATACCTTCGTGCCCCTAACTTCCTTCACACACCCCAGTTTCTGTGCCCGAAAATTGTGGGTCCCCACAGTCAGTTGGGGTGGCTGGTCGTCCTCATCTTCCAAGCACACTAGATTCTTCAACGAGTCAAAGTTAACGACTCGACGGTTCGCATGGTTAAGCGTGATACCCTTAGCCTTCATGATATATCTCATTTCCTCCCCCACCCTCACCCGTACCCCATACGTTTTTGGCCCTGTTGATACAAATGTGTCAGCGTATGCCATCACCATACTATCCTTGATCTCATCAGTTAACTCTCCGAGGAATTCCCCAATAGCTGGCATGTATTCACCCCTCGCTGTGAATATTACGCTATCTGTGTCAGCGTACAGCACCCTCCGCCCAAGAGAGTGCATAGTCCCCAAAGCTTGATGCGGGCGTAGGCCGTTGTGAAGCTGGCTACAGGTATGTTTGTACCCGTGAGGTATCTGTGGCCAGTTCGGTGATGTTGTACTTTATTATGTAAGTATTACCTACATTCACGATCTCCATAACCTCTTTATCGGGAGCGTTGGCATAATCCCAGACTTCACTATAACTTTGTGCCAAATGAACGTTCCCTTTGCCAGTATTCTGTGCAAATTTCCCCAAAGACTGTTTAGACACAACTT
Source organism: Bathynomus jamesi (assembly GCA_023014485.1). NCBI lineage: Eukaryota > Metazoa > Arthropoda > Malacostraca > Isopoda > Cirolanidae > Bathynomus > Bathynomus jamesi. Next base: position 985,253 of record JAJOZX010000211.1, on the reverse strand, counting down.
TGCACTAAAGCGCTTGCCAGGATTCTTAACAATTTGGGACGGTCAAGCTGTATACCTTCATGGGCACGGTAACGCTGAATATAAGCCGTTTTTTCATCTTCGGTATCAACTCCTCGCGGATATCCCGATGCTTCTACCTTATCCTTCAAAAAAGCGTTTATATATGGCGTGAAAAGGTTGGGTAGCTTCTGAAACCTCCACACCTCATGTATCTTCAATATTCTGTACCCATGGCGAACGGCTAGGTCCAGCTCAGGGCTTGTATATACACCTCTGATCTTACGCTGGTTGGTTGTATGGTTACAATCACCGTTGTTCTCCTCTGCGCACTTCACACAGGGGAAACATGAGCTTGTGATCTATAACGACGGGTAAGATCGGCATCCATAAATCGCGAGGGGGAGCACGTCTACGAAAGAGAGTCCAAAGTAGCGCTCATTCAAGTTAGCTGAGAACTCCTCGATGGTTGGCATGGTGGGACCCACCATTTTTCAGGCGCACCTACGGGGTACGGATTGTTCTTCATCAGTAGGTGGTATAAAGAACAGAAGTCGTAGTAATGGAGTTTCACCCCTCCGTGAATGGGTTTGTACCCTCCAAACAAGCTGTCACCGCATTTGAGGGGTCCAACACCATTGAACGTTTGATGGCCCTTATTTCTTCACGGTACTGGCCATCTGTTTTCCGTGCATCATACTCATGCTCCACACGATCTTGTGAGTGAACTGGGAGCCTATAAGTTGATCGCGGTTACGGGTCCATGCGAGGCTGTCGGCGGGGGATCTTCCATGGAGGTCCCCTGTGACGGCACATTCAGGCGTGGGCATCCATGCCACCAGCAGCCGTTAAAGGAGTACACAGTCTCACCAGTGGTTGGATCCTCACTTAGGCCATCAACCCAAAAAACACGACCATTGACCTTAATGGGTACTTCCCGTGTTGCGGGCGTGTTTTATGTATACCCCGGTCTGTTGCTGTAGGTGTATGAGCCAGTAAATAGCCTTGTCCCATAACTGCGGGGATTGTTTCTGTGAATGACTGCTAAGGTGTCTTTAGGCATGAAGTTATTCTTGAACACCGTAAAACATAATGAGGCGATCGTGGTTGCGACTTGCAGCGGATCGCATTTGAAACGGGCTATGTACATCCTTCTAAAGGCCTGGAAACATACTCTAAGCACACGCACATCATTCACGCAATAACGTTCACATTCATCAGCTATATTGTATGGACTAGCTTCATTAAAACTGTTGTAGTAGCGGTCAAAATCTTCACGCTCACTATCACTCATGTTGGTGTAGTTAAAGTAATGTTTGGGGGGAGTCCTACGTAATTTAAAGTTTCGCTAGTGAGGAATGTGTAAGGAAATACCCTTTTGAAACTTCAGCGGCTACGCCCATGACCTTGGGTAGCTTTGCTAATTTACAAGGTGTGAACAGGGTGTCTTTAAACTGTACATTACCTCTTATCTGCATTGTATTAGTTTGTTGCCTCTTTTCAAGGGATCCTGTAAATATCGCAGACGACTCGTGTTCAAGCAACTCCTTATAAAGGAACTGTGTGTCAAATTTTGCCCCGTTATGGGCAAGAATATACAGTCATTTTTTTAACTTGTCCGCTAATTTGACAATATAGGATACAAAGAGTTTCACAGGGCTGTCGTGTGCATCGTTTTAAAAACGTTTGTCCGTTTTCCACATTTGTGACACTCATCACACTCGATCTCCATGCACTCATCACAGATAGTCTGACTTACGAGTAAATGTGGAATAACCTCTTTGGTTTCAGCGTTCGTGTATGTTTCTATATCGTAGTACACGGTTATACAAGGGCTATTTTTAGGCTTAGCATCTTTCATATAACATACATGCTTCACTCCATCCGCCTTATATTTTTCATGACATGTAGAACAGTGAATTTCATCGCATTTATATTTGAAATTCCCCAATTATCCATCATGTGAAACACACCGCACTTACAAATCCTCATTTTCCTGCAAGTGCCAATTGATTTATGGAGCTCAAAGCATTTATTATTGAAAAATGTACGTCTACACACATTACATTCCCTCTTCTCGGTTTCAACTACACGACTTTCACATTTGGGGCTTTTACACTGCTCACATACCATGTAGCACTCCTTACAATGTTTCACTATCATCGCAAACTCGAGACATCCCTTACACAAATCATGATCCTTCCATATTTTCGACTTTTATCATAACTAGCGTAGAGAGTCCTTATATTACGGATGGGGAGATACGATGTTCCTGACAATCCTAAAATAAGTAGGTCTTGTACGATCTCTCACACAGCTTTTAAAAACATACACAGTCCTACGACGATCATCCATTCCAATATAACTATACGAACATTCATTTCCTGCTCGACCCTTCTCAGCTCTTCAGGACCCATATTACACTCAAACTCAAGCTTACAATCTGAAGCCAGTTTACGGGCACGCTGCACAACCGTAGGCAGCCAATTTTTACACGATGTATTTAGCACAGTGAACATATGAGCTAAGACTATTGCTATAAAGCCGCAACCACGATCGACGTTTAAATGCTTTCTGTAAATACCGGAGAATTGAAATTAAGAGTATAAGGTGTGGCACTATGACCCGCAACCCGGAATACTCTGTCAATATCTACCATGAAGTTGTCCATATTGAAGGCTGTACTACTTTGAGAGGCTGCATTATACGGCCCAAGATATATTCTATGTCTACAGCGCCAAGCGTCTGAACGGTATTACTACCCAAAAATCATCTACGTCCCCGTCATCTGACCCGAACCTGAAGGACAACCTCGTCCGGACTTCACGTTCGTCGCGGTTCTGAAGGGCAAACTCCACAATACGTTCAACTACGCGTCGCAGTCCAACACCGTTGCATACATAGATCCAGGGTCAACCCTGACCACGTACCGATTTCTAGTCAGGGCAGGGGTGGGTAGCGGTGCGCACCAACTCGAATGTTATACCATTCCTCCACAGCACGAGAAGCTGCTGCTGCTGGTGTGGAGGAAGTACCCGGAACTGAACAGGAATAAGGGGTATATTTGAGGAAGGTACTATTGTGGGGGTTGTGTCGTAAGACGTAGAGGGTTGGGGCTCTATTACTGGGGGTCTAACAACCGGCAATCCTGGCACGCTTTATACCTGACGTGGAGGGTTCTTCATCATGCTTCCGCTTTGAATTGTCGCATGCTACAGGTATCGCTGGTGAGGGTTCGTCAGCGGGGATGGAGTCTGTAGCTACACGGTCATCGGGGTCATCTGTAATATCGATGATGGGGGCTGTACATCGTCGTCATTCACGGTTCTGTGGAAGAAGAAAAACAAGAATATAAGGAGCAGCACTTAAATTTGTTATATTTTGTAAATGACCCACTTAGGGGTGTGACGTGTTAGAGATGGAATCTGTAGAAAAATTCAGGTTCACAAGCCCTCCACATGTATTATATCTGGCCCTACAGGATGTGGTAAAACTGTTTATGCTTAAAATCATTAAAGATAAGGGGAGATGTTCTCAAAATTTGTGCATAAAGTAATATGGTGCTATTCGACGTATCAGTCAGTGTTCAACGAGTACCAAGATAAATTTTGTTCCACAAAGGGTATATGACGTTAATTCGTTAAAGGGAAATGAGCATACAGTCATTGTAATTGACGATCTCATGTTGGAAATGGATAAAACGTTTGCCGAGACATTTACAGTGTTCTCCCACCATCTTAACATAAGCGTATTCTTCATCAATCAGAATCTATTTTTCAAAAATAGATACATGCGCGATGTGTCGTTAAATACACAATATCTAGTCTTATTCGCGCAACGTAGAGATGTGTCACAAATTGGGGTATTAGCCAATCAAATGTTCCCGAATCAGCGTAAGGAGTTTTTGGAGGTTTATAAAGAAGCACAAGTCAGCGTTACGGATATTTGCTTTGTGACCTTCACCGCGAAACACGTTTAGGGTGCTTCTAAGAACGAATATATTCCCAAACGATCCTGAAAGGTGTATATTCCAGAATGACAAATAGGCTGAAGAAATATCGTGAATTAATAAAAATCTATCAACGATTGCCCCGGGCACTGCAACAGATGTTTGTTAAAAATATCGACTCCGACTTTTTAAAATGCATCTGTGAAATCTGTCTTAATGTTATAAAATGTAATGTGCCAATGAAACCCCCTCAGAAGGCTCGCTTACGTCGTTACAAGAACATAATACGTGCGCTCGTAAAAGTCAAACTGTGGGAAGAAAAAGCGAATTATTGTACAAAGAGGGGATCATTTCCCCATCTTATTTTCAGTTTTGGGTCCTTTACTGACTAGATTAATATAATGAGAAAGTGGTAGTGATTCCGCACGAGGTGTATGCTTCATTGCAAAGTTCAAAGATTCCAGACACGGATCTAGAACCCCGTAAAAGCAGGCTTAAAAGAATGGAAAGCGAATTGTTAGCCCTACTAAACAGTGAAAAGTCACCTGATGAGAAAAGGATCTTGTACCAAGAGGCTTTGCAGAAATTTCTTCATGAGTACGAAAATTATAAGAATCCGATAGAGCTCCCCGTGGTTATTAGGCACAGCGCTAGCAACACTGAGCATGGCGACATAGGACCTGGGGCCGACGTTAGAGATGACCAACCAAAGAATAACGGAACGCAACCCATCGAGCATGTGCTAAAAACCAGTCTCCCACAAACATTGCGGAATAAAAGCTTACGTCTTTATAATCTACTGAGTGAGGACCCCATAGGGTTGCCAACCGTCCTTTTTTGAAAAGGACAGTCCTTTTTTGTAGATTTTTGTCCTTGTCCTTTCTTGAGTTCGGAAAGGACGCCATTTGTCCTTTTCTGATAACAATCTTGTTCCAAACAACAGTTTTGTAACAAAACTTTTGTTTAAAAGGAAATAATTATAAAGTCTTAAGTCGAGTAACATTTTATAAGTTTTATCTATTTCTGGAACATCTGCATATTGCGAAAGAATTTTCAGTGTGATGAACGCTAAATGGCGTGATGATAGAAACCGATGTTCGGTTGAACTAGTAAAAAGTGAGCTTTTTGTTTATTTCAATTTAAAGGATAATTGTTTGGGTTTTGCGGAAAAAATAAAAAATGATACTCTTTTACTGAAGTCTGCAAAAATTCAAGAAAAGTATGAATTTAAAAATAAATAAATATCAAGTTACCATAAATTTTGTCAATGCACGACTCAATGGGTCAATATCTGTATATCAATAAAAATATTTCCTTTAAAAAAATATGAAATAAAAAATATGCAATAAAAAGCATGCAGTATAAATTGTAATAAATTACAAATAAAATTTTACTTCTTTCCCTGACCCTGTAGACAGTATATTGGAATTGATGCTCTTGTCCTTTATTCAAACTTCATGGAGTTGGCAACCCTAGGACCCCATCATACAGTGGACCAATACAGGCGAGGTCATTGTTGAAGGAACAAGGGTACAGGGATCCAATATCGTCGGCATTGTCCATGATCTGGTGACAAAGTGGGACAGGCCCTCACCAACAGGATGGAAGGATATTAAGGCAAGGTTGCAACAAATAAATGTCCCCAAAACATTGATAAGAAGTCTGAATAGGCTAAAAGACTTGGATCAAGTCTCGCATGTGTCACAACTAAGTACGCCATCACCCCGAGCAGTAGCATCTCTGAAGAGGAGAAAGAAGAGAACAAACGCCCAACCTTATCCACGTGTCTCTAAAATACGCAAATGGCTAACATATTAAGTAAACAGTATTATGACATTTCTAACCCCGCCTCCTATGGCGGCGTTAATAGACTGTCCATAGTTGTTTACGGAGTGGGGAAAAAAAGATGTTGAGATGTTTCTGCAGAAGCAAGATGCTTATACACTTCATAAACCGGTGAGAAAAAGGTTTAAAACGGCCAAGACAACAGCGGCTTCGATTGACTCTATTTGGCAAGCGAATTTAGCAGACATGCAAAGATATTCACTGTATAACGACGGCTACCGCTACATCCTATTCATAATAGATGTATTCTCTAGATATCTGTGGCTAATTCCTCTGAAAAATAAATCGCCTGAAACAGTTACTAAAGCTACCAAAACGTTGATGTTGAAAGAAGACAGGGTTCATGGCTATGTTTGTACGGATATGGGGAAAAAATTTATAGGCCGCGCTTTTCAGAACATGCTGACAGAGTTTAATATCAGTTACTACACAAGCAGTTCTATACATAAGGCCTCTTTAGCTGAACGAGTTCAACGTACCATAAAGGAACGCAAGCATCGCTATTTTACACATAAAAACACACAGATATATATATATATAAACATTCTGAGATTATTGGCCTCGTCATACAACCGTTCACACCACCGTACGATTAACACAACACCTAATGAAGTTTTAGAAAGAGGTACGCGCACAGAGGTGAGAAGAGATGGAGCACCGCCACCACACTCTACACCCTTCAAAATCAATGATTATGTAAGGCTATCACGTTCGGGAAATAAATTCGCGAAGGGATTTTAGCAAGGATGGACACGTGAGATTTTTAAAGTTAGTGCTATGAGACCTAAAGGCGAGATAATGATGTATTACGTTGAAGACTCATATGGGGAAGAAATCGCTGGAGGCTTTTACCGCGAGGAGTTGCAGAAAGTGACATTTAATCTAGGAAAAAATGTGTTTAAAATTGAAAAAAATCTTAGGCAAAGGTTCAGGAAAGAGAAAAATGTACCTGGTGAAATGGTTGGGTTACCCAGAAAGCTTCAACACCTATATAAAAGCTGCTGCAATAATGAAGCTTAAATAGTGTGCAACATGGCACCTAACCACTTCTATGTCACACTCCCGTCCTCTCCTTCTCTGTCTGTACATCTTAACAACACCCTGGCCAACTTTGTGACAGAACTCCACGGACCCATTGAATTGGAGCGTGATTTGTATGAGGTTGGTTTATGTGAACTCCAGTTAGCCACCAAATTTTTAACTCTTGAAAATGATCAGATCATATTTCTGGTCCTTAGAAGAGTCGATGAGTGTGAAAAACTAGGCATAACCTTAGACAATACTATGCGATCAGTCCTGTTCGGTGAGGTACAGTACTATAGTACAAATGTAACACTAGGAATCGTCATTATGACAGAGCCATGGACATTGTGAGGGGGTTAAACAAGAGTCTTGAAAAGTCGTACCTGACAAACGATTTACTTTTTGAAGTCGTAAACATAGACACGCCTGGACGCACGTTGAAGTTAAAATTAATGCTTAGTAGAAATATTAAAGATAAAGAGCTGTTCACAATTGTGGCCGAGGGTCGATAGAGTGCGGCTCTCCAAAGAGATACCTTTCACAAGGCACAACATGACTTGTCCAGCTTAATGTATCAGCTGAAGATGGAGAAATTCGGTGAAAACTGCCCATCTCCAGACATTTGCTATATTTACAGCAATATCGTAGAGCATCAATTTGTTGGGGATACCCAAGCACACCTGCTGCGCATTGCACATATTCCCAACCATAGAGGGAAAAGTTTGAGCATTACATTTGACAAGCCCCATTATGTGAATGTTGCGGCTAATCTATTAACCAATATCTCGATATATATAAGAACGATTGAGGGAAAAATTTCTCATTCGGTGATGGGAGCTTAACAGTGAAGCTACACTTTCGTCGCTCTCAGTTATAATGACCCGAAGGCCTTTCAGTCTATCAAGAGTTGAGATATCAGCGTGAGAGTGGGCTTGGATCCATTTTTTCAACCATATGAAGCCTATGGCTGATCATTTTTTAACTGATATAAGCTGAGGACACTACTCTCACGAATCATAGGCTGATTACTACTTGTCGAGAGAAGTGGCACTATTTCTGACTCGTCATGGCGCGTTTCATCCATCCGTGTAGTTCACAATGTTGTAAATCGGAACTCTCCCTCTTTGATATGCCCCCTATTCAGGTTTCTATTGAGCATAGCGACTTTATTACAATTAACCCATTAAACACAATTAATTCGCCGAGTGCCCCTATAGAATTTCTGATACCCAGCTCAGGCCCATACTTTTTTGATCCGAGCTGCATGCACATGTACGCTAAACTGCGTATAGCCCACTCAGATGGAACGGACTGCGATGATAGTTACTCTGCATACCCTGAAACCAACTTTCTACATTCCATATTCAGCCAGTGTGAGGTGTATTTAAATCAGGTTAACATCTCGGTAGGTACGGTTTATTATCACCTACGAGCCTATCTGGAAAATGTCCTCACTTTTCAAAAGAAACGAAGGACACCTTTTTAACCGCCGAGGGCTATTATCAAACTAAAGATGAAAATAGGATAATAAATTTAAAAATTCTAAAAAAAATATACGAGTGTTTTGGGCGTCTTCATACAGACTTCACGTTCCAGGAGAAACTGCTTATGAACGGCGTCGACCTGAAACTAAAGCTCAACCGCACGAGTCCTGAGATCTGCATAAATCTGGGACCTGATCAAGAAGAGGGCGCAAAACCCGTTGTGATTCACATCATGGGGACAGATTTACGTGTACGGCGAGTAAAATTAAGTTCCCTGAAATATGAAGAAATTGAAAAAAATTTAATACACGCAACAGTAAAATACCCAATTAACAGAGTACATATCAAACTATACACGTTGCCCGCCGGGTTGTCCTCGAAGCAGCTAGAAAACGAGGCCCTGGAAGTTCTACCTAAAAGGATATTAATTGGAATGCAGGATCACGCTTCGACGAATGGAAAAAATAAAAAGAGCGCTTTTAAATTCGAGAATTTCAGCCTTAAAAATATAACTCTATACGTCAATGGCGTCGCATTGGGCGGGACTATGGTTACGGATTACTCATCAGACGTTGTGTTCCTGCTCTGCGCGAGAGCTTATAGTAGTCTGGCTCATAATGCCGGCGCCTGTGACGAGCTGGGGTTTGGCGTAACGCAGAAAGAATTTGTCGAAGAATTTAACCTTTACTCATTTGATATTACCCCTGACTTATCTGCTAGTATAAATACACACTTAAGTCTACAACAAAGTGGGAACATCTCAGTGAGGTTGGAATTTGCCAACCCTATAGACGCTCCTATTAATGTACTCGTGTACCTCGAATCACAGGCTCTAATAGAAGTTGACCGTTTCAGGAACGTGGTCACAGACTTTTAAAATGGACGCGAATACACTCCAGAGAGTAATGAAAAGTGACCGAATCACACGCTCCAAATTTATCGGCGTGTTTACAAAGAATGAAATATTGAAATTGCCAACTACGAGAGATTGGTATGGGATTATCGTGAACACCGACATTGTTGGTAATGTGGGAATTCATTGGTTTGCAATCTATTTTAAAAATAGGGTAAGAATGTACTATTTTCATTCACTCGGCACTCAGCCCTGGAGTGACCCTGTGGTTGTACAATTTATCGAACAGCTACATGTCCCTGAAATTGTCTGGAATCTTTACCGCTTCCAAGGATATTTTAGTAATACTTGTGACATGTACTGTCTTTCATTTCTCCTGCACATGTCACGTGGGAAGGGATTTATAATTTTTTTCAAAATTATTTGATTTCTGCGACACTGAGATGATAAAACGGTATGCAGACAAATAAAAAAAGGTTCCCGTTTGTGGGCACTCGTTGTATTGTGTAAAGGTGTAAATATATTTGTAACTATATTGTGTAAAGGTTTATATATATATATATATATATATATATATATATATATATATATATATATATATATATATAATTGTAAAATGTCTTTGTTAATGTTAGTCTTATTTAATGGACGATAGTTCTGTAAGCCGATTTGTACATGTTTTCTACCATTTAATAAATTGAATGAAAATACAGTGTTTTGTTCTTAACCACAAAAAACTCACATTAGTTCCCCGATGACCTGGCTGCACTGTAAAGCCTCCAATTCATTTATTCTCCTTTCATAAAAGCTGTCACGTAAAGTTGCTATAACATGATCGAGCTCCGCATCGTTCCTTTAAGGAGAAATTAACATGATTAGTTCATACTGAATCATTTAAAGTTAAATTAAATTAAAGTTTAATTATGCCCGGTTAGGTTATGCTAGGTTAGGTTATATTAAAAGATGAATGGCAAAGCGCTGGGGTGTTGGAATCCCCGTTAAACCGTAGGTCTAGGGTGGGGTGAAAAGTTTGACCTTCTGGGCTAGGTTAAGTTAGGTTATATTATACCCGGAATATCATACCTATATCGAGTGCGGATACAAGTTTCGGATTATTAATTTAGTTTAGGTTAGGTTAGGCTACGCTAGGTTAGGTTATATTACGCCCAGTCAGGCTGTGCTAGGTTAGGTTATATTACGCCCAGTCAGGCTGTGCTAGGTTAGGTTATATTACGCTAGGTTAGGTTAGACTATGTCCTGGTTAGACTATGCTAGGTTAGGTTATATTACGCCTGGTCAGGCTATGCTAGGTTAGGCTAGTCCCGTAACGATCCCGATTGTTAACACATACAACCATATATATATATATATAAATATCACACCTCTATCGAGTATGGATACAAGTTTTGGATTATTAATTTAGTTCGGGTTAGTTTAGGTTAGGTTAGGCTATGTTATATCTGGTTAGGCTATGCTAGGTTATATTATGACCCGGTTAGGCTATGCTAGGTTAGGTTATATTACGCCCTGTCAGGCTATGCTAGGTTAGGTTAGGCTATATTATGTACGGGTTAGGCTACGCTAGGGTAGTTCATATTACGACCGATATATATATATATATATGGAGGGAGTTGCAATAAGAGAAAACGCGCAGCAAATTATAATCACAAAGCAGATATCCTTTCACTTAGTCTTATTACGAATTTTAAAAATTATAATACTTGCAATGAATGAAACGATGTATATAGCCCACTCACAAATTATTACGTAATTACTTACATCTCCGTGATGTCATCAGTGGCAAAATCGTTCTCGCCGTCACAAATTTCTGCAATGTTTTGCGTTGAAAGTAGCGCATTCTGGTCTACAGCGGTGAAAATTACACGCGTTGCCTCTGCGTAGAAATCTTTATCTTCAAACAATTCCGGAGAGGTGTAGAGCTGCTGCGATTGGCTCATGACAAGATATTTCTATAGCACTTGCCGATAAAAATAACTGAAGTGTATTCCTGTGGTGAAAATGTCCCCTTTTATAGACGGGTAGTAATTGTGAACATCCCACAATACCCGAATCGCGATTTTCCTATTGGCCCTCGATGAAATTTGGGCGGGGCATAACGTATAAGCCAGCCTAGCTTCCAACCAGAGGTCCTGTGCCGTTCTCATGCGCCGCCTACTGTACTGTGATTGACTGTCCCGTTAAATCTTGGGCGTGTCAAATATATTTTGCCCGATCCATATCCGTGGCGTAACGCAGAAAGAATTTGTTTGGAAAATAAATCTTGTTTTCTGGGGCGCCGATGAGAAGGGTGGGGGAAGGGAGATTTGAACATATAATAAGCACCCTTTTATATATGAGGGGCTTAACGAGGTTTGAAAATAAATTTGGAAATCGGTTTATGTTGGCCCATCTAAAATAAATTTGAAAAAATTAATGGGCCATGAAGTCGAAACAATTCTCGTAGGTATAAAGTTTATCATCATCCATCTAAATAAAATTGGAAAAATCATCTGTGCGTGAAGGCGCGGTCTACCGTACTATATACTGGGGTATTAGGGCCTCACCTGTATAGTTGTCAGGTAGTCAGAAAAGGAAGAATCTTAGTGACAATCGAAAATAAGTTTGGAATTCGGGTACAATTCTCGTATGTTTGAGAGATAGAGAAGCGCTAAACTGGAAAATAAATTCCCGTGAAGATTGGATGTATCATAAACGTGTGAGTTTAATCTTTATGATGTCTAGAGAGTGGAAATAAGGTTCCAGCAAAGGGAAGTTTATTATCGATATTATAATTCCGTTGTTGTCGAAAGACAACGGAATTATAATATCGATGGTGCAATAAAGTGTTTAATTTTATTTTTTAATGAATAAATCTTTAATAGCCGTGTATATATATATATAAATAATATATATATATATATATATATATATATATATATATATATATAAGGTGTTTCAGGAGGAAAGGTCAATACTTCGGGAGGTGATAGTATCGGTCATTGTGAGAAAAAAGTTCATATGAACATGTGTCTAATTCTGAATGGTTACGGAGATAGAGCTGTTTGAATCTGATGCGCACGCAGCTCTTCCTCCCCTTCCCTCCCTTATAACCTTGAACCATGTAAGCTGTAATGTAAGCATGTAACATAAGCCAATCGACAGCTGACTGTTGTGAGTGACATTGTTTGGTGTTTGAAGCAGTGTTAAGAATGCCACACACCTTCACACATGCCGAATATGCAGATATGGTGTATGTCTACGGTTTTTGCGATGGAAGTGCAACAGCTGCTGTTGCAGAATACCGTCGACGGTTTCCGAACGGCAGAATTCCGGATCGAAGAGTGTTTACCAGGATTTTCAACACATTGCGTGAGATTGGTACACTTCCCAGCGCTCATGTTTTATCTGAACGTGAAGGTCAACAAGATGTGGATGAAGTGGAAAACATTCTTCAGTTGGTAGAGCGTAGTCCTGCTACTAGCTCACGAAGAATTTCTACACGTCTCGGTGTACCACACACAAGAGTATGGCGAACATTACGTGAGGAAGGCTTGCATCCATATCATGTACAGCGTATACAACACCTTCAACCAGGAGATGCTGCCATGCGACTGGAATTTTGTCATTGGGTAAATGCTAATCGCCGATTGCTTCGATTAATACTGTTTACCGATGAAGCTACTTTCACCCGTGACGGTATCATCAACACTCGTAACTCTCATCGGTGGTCAGACGAAAATCCAAATGCCACTGTGGAAACAAATTTTCAACATCGCTTCTCTGCCAATGTGTGGTGCGGTATCATCGATGATCAGCTGATTGGCCCTGTTACCTTAGAGAATCGTCTTACAGGACAAAGTTACCTAGAATTTCTGCAAAATGAATTGCCAGGACTATTGGAGGATGTTCCTTTGGCTACATGCGCTGGTATGTACTTTCAGCATGACGGAGCTCCTCCACATTCTACCCGTCTGGTGATGCAATACCTAAATCAAACTTTCCCTGGTCGATGGATCGGCAGCGGTGGTCCCATTCAATGGCCACCAAGGTCTCCAGACCTCTCTCCGTTAGATTATTGTTGGGGGGGGGGGGGTGAAAAGTCAAGTTTACAAAAGAAAGGTGGGTACACGAGACGAATTGCTCGCGCGCATTTTGGATGCTGCGGCCCGCATAAAGGAACGTCAAGATCAACTCAGACGAACAACACGCGATCTTCGCACACGAGTTGCAAAATGCATTGAGGTTGACGGTCGGATTTTCGAAAACGTATTGTAAACTGTAACAAATTTGTCATTTCTGTATCTGATACCATTCAAAATGCCAATGTTTAAACATAAAATGTTAGAAACAGTAATTGGTTTCTCTTTCTTGATTACCATTAACAATGCTTTTGTATTTGTAGATTCAAACAGCTCTATCTCCGTAACCATTCAGAATTAGACACATGTTCATGAACTTTTTTCTCACAATGACCGATACTATCACCTCCCGAAGTATTGACCTTTCCTCCTGAAACACCCTGTATATGTGTGTGTGTATATATATATGTGTGTGTGTGTGTGTATATATATATATATACACACATCGGCCCCGGGTTCGAGACCCGATGGCAGCCAGCGCGCAGCAAATCCCAGCTGTTCATCCTTCCACACAATAAAGAAAGTGGTTGGTAGATAATGGGTACCCTAGGTGGCCTAGTGGTTAAGACGCTGGGCTGCTGATGGGACGTGGTTCGGATTCCACGTTAAACTGTAGGTCTAAGGTGCAGTGAAAACCTTGACCTTCGTCAGGATGAACAATTCGGGCGGAAGCTAACTAACCAACGGTTAACCAAAGGTGTGTGCATATATATATATTATATATATATATATATATATATATACACACACACCAAATGTGTAAATTACTAGTTTTTATTTTCAATATAAGACTTATTTAATATCATTATTTTCAATATATTTAATATAACTGCATATATATATATATATATATGTGTGTATATATATATATATATATATATATATATGTGTGTGTGTGTGTGTGTGTGTGTGTGTGTGTATATATATATTTCTCCTGTACTAATGTGTTGATGGTTATACTTCGTAGTAAATGATAAATATTATTTTTCACAAGGTGCTTCCGTCATTCTCGGTAAACCGTCTTATCCCGCTCCCTGTAAATTCAGAAATCAGGCATATATATATATATATATATGAATGGATTTACACCCATCTCTAGATACGTGTCCAGTTCCTCTGAAAATAAATCGCCATAAACCTGGAAATAGCTTAATATATATATATATATATATATATATATATATATATAGGGTGTCCCATAAGTATATATAATATATATATATATATATATATATATATAGGGTGTCCCATAAGTCCGGCATCATAGGAAAAATAAAAAAAGGCAAAACAAAAGCTTTTATTTACAGAACGTGTTCAATATGTCCACCATTGTTTTCAGTACACAAATTCAGACGTGATACCCAGTCAGCAAGCACACGGTGAATGATGTCAGGAGTAATGGTGTTACATGCCCCAATAATGCGCTGCCGCAAATGTTCAACACTCCTAATTTTCTCTGCGTATACCAGCGCTTTCAAGTGGCCCCAGAGATAAAATCTAGTGGCGTGAGATCCGGGCTTCTAGCTGGCCATTCCACAGGCCCTCGACGTCCTATCCAATGACCAGGAAATTGTTGGTACAGGTATTCCCTTACTTGGGTGCTGTAATGTGCAGGAGCGCCGTCTTGCTGGAACCATGTTGGGAAATTTCCTTCTTCGTTCAAGACACTGGGAAATGCTTCTTCCTTCAGCATACGTAGGTAGGTGCCTCCAGTGACATGTTCATCGAAAAAGAGGGAGCCTATGATGCGGTCCTTCAAATGCCACACCATACCATCACCCGAGATGCACCTTGTTCCTTTGAAGAGGTATACCAGTGAGGGTTGTTTTGAGACCAGTAGCGGGTGTTCTGTCGATTTACCTCACCATTTCCATAAAAAACAGCCTCGTCACTGAACAGAATGGTGGACGGGAAATTGGCATCCTGAGCATATTGTTCCGTAGCCCATTCACAAAATTCCATCCGCCGGTCGGGATCATCATCGCTTAATTTCTGTAGGATCTGAAGTTTATATAGATGCCATTTGTGAGCCTGAAGAATGCGATGGATGCTACTTTTCGACACTCCTGTCTCGGCGGACAATCGCCGAAGAGACTTATTGGGACTTCTGTTAAAATGAGCCAGGATAGCAGTCGCTGTATCATCGTCAGTGGACCTCCTTGAAGGTCCACTGCGTGGTTTATCTTCTATGGATCCTGTTTCCTTAAATTTGCAACAAGTCTGCTAACACAGCTCTGTGTTATTGGCTCGCGGTCTGGATGCAATCTGTTAAATTCAGCAGCGGCCTCTCTTTGACTCCGATTTCCTATGAGTAGAATTATCTGGATTCGTTCTTCCTTGCTCACAGACATTATGGCCTGTAGAAAGAGAAAAATATGAATTATGGTTTGTAGAAATAGAAAAATATGAATTTCTCCTATGATGCCGGACTTATGGGACACCCTGTGTATATATATATATATGAGAGAGAGACGGGGGGAACAAAAAAAACAGATAAACATGACCGAGTCTTGCAATACAGTTTAGCGGGAAGCCCAGCGTATTAACCACTAGGATACCCTGGGTTCCCATTCATCTACCAACCATTTGTGTGGAAGGATGTTTACACTCCACCTTAGACCTACAGCTTAACCCGGACCACCAGCAACCACTAGGATACCCAGGGTTCCCATTTATCTACCAACCGTTTGTGCGGTAGGCTGTACCGTCACCGGGTCTCGAACCCGGCGCGTATAATCACGCATATAGTTGTGTGTGTGTGTGATATTTTATGGGCGTATAGTCGGGGTTGTACGTGCATTTGTCCAAACGATGTATACACTGTGCCAACTGGCTGATAATGCCTGGAGGCACTGTCTTCTACGCCAACTGGCGGATTTCGAGTGCTAAGTCAAGTGTTGGAGTATAATCACTCATTGAGCTTCTGCCTCTTGTGGAAGCTGGATGGTCTCTTCTCTCTCCTCCCCCTCTCTCTCTTAGGTTAGGTATACCCCTTTGGGGGGTGAGGCCGTCCCAACTTCTCCCCCAGCATGCTGGGGAGTTCATTGCAACTTGGGGGATAACCCTCCCCCATAGTTGCATAACTTCTTGCAGCATTCCCCCTTGTTGCATAACATCTTGCAACATTGATCAACATTTGAAATTGCATTGCACTCTAACATTTTGCGCCCACACTACTTGACCAACTGATAGCTTGCTTTCCCACACTAGTTTTGCTACATTAAGTCAATTGATCTACTGCTGACTGATTGAATAATATTTATATACCGCGACATATATAATATTTATGTACCTAACGTCACAGTGACCTGTCACTAATCCGTTGGTCACTTTACTGAACAGTATTTATCAAAGACTGTCGCCTGACTAGTCACCTTTCTGAATAATATTTATGAAAGTATGCCGCCACATACGGTCACCTGTCAGGTCATGGTCCTCACCTGAAGAATATCCATTCCGAGCGCGCCCACCTGAAGAATCCACCCCAACGCTACCGGAGTTGAAAATTACAAAACAAAACAAATCAGGATTCCCTAAGGCCTCACGAAAGTCACGAGGCCTTTCCACTTTTCAGTTGGCCTCGAGGCCGAGGCCAGGCCTCAGCCCCATGTCTGGTTACCGCATATAATAACAAGTAATGAATGCGTTTTAAGAGTTAGCCTGTACTATTGGATGGTTTAGTTGATTTCTAATAATAATAATCTAGTTGGCGTTGTATAATGAAAATCGGCAACACTACCGGTAGCGTCACTAATGTGTGAGAGTTTTGGTCGAAAGCTTACCCTGGTTCAAAATTCAAAATCTTTATTCATAAAAGAATACAAGTGACTAAGTTTTACAATTTTTAGATATTTGATGACATTAATGTATTCACACTACTCTAATCTGAATATGCAGTTAGAAGCATGGAGGCTTTTAAGCAAAATTAATGGCATTTAGTTTATTTATTGCAGAACAAAGTGAAAGTGGCAAATGATAGTAGTAGTGATAACAAAATAATAATAATAATAATAATAATAATATATAATAATAGCAATAAAAAATAAATAAAATATAAAGTTTACAAAATGTTACATAATTTTAAATTAAATAGTTTATTGTATATTTTAGAGAAAATAAATGAAGCTTAATAAAAACTATAAAAAGAATAAATTATAGTCCGGTAGCAAAGACCCTGATTTTACTGGAACCCTGCATTGTTTGTTATAAAGCAAATTTGTACATATTTTGAAAGCTTATACCACCCCATTCAAGAATCCCATCGGGTGTACACCTGACCCCCGCTTGGCTTTTTCAATATGGCCGGCGAAACTGAAAAATCCCATATCCTGGTCAATACTTGATGGATTTTGATGATCTTGGTGTCATTTCTAGGGGTTTTTAGGATGATGAGTCGATCTGGAGGGGTTACAGATACCTTTGGAGTCGTTTTCACCCACATTCGTCAATACTCAAGGTCATTGGAGGTCAAACGCCCCCCGAAATAAGGAATATCCCATATCCCGGGCAGTCGTGGAGATATTTTGGTGATCTTATTGTCGTTTTTATGGTTTCGGGCGAGATTTAGTAGTTCTATAGGCATATGATAACAGTAGGATATCATTTTGCAACTCCATGGGTCAAATCAAGGTCATTTGAGGTTAAAGTTTGGCCTTGAAATATGATAATGCCACAGTTGACATCACTGTATTTGCTTAATTTCAGTGACAATTTCTACAATCTAGCTAACTGCTGACAAATGGACAAAAAGAGCACTGGACAACTGTCCTGTTCTAACGGAATATTGATGCTGTTTTATACGTGTGTGCAAATCCTTTCCCGTCTGACCTATGTAAAAGGAATCACATTGTTTACACCCAATTTTATAGATAATGCCTGAATTATTGGAAGGGCTATTTTTTACTATGATATTTTTCACAATATTGTTATATGAAAATACTACATTAATATCCAAAAGTTTAAGTACATTAGCAATGCCTAAAAAGCCCTGGAAAAATGGAAGTACTAAAATATTTTTTGACAAAGTACGAGTGTTATTATTGACACGATAGAAAGTTCGTTTTGCCTTGTTGAGACAAGATTCCATAAACGCAGATGGGTAACACAGATCACTTCCAATACCGTTGATTTTTTCCAATTCGGCATCGATGTATTCCGGACTGGCGATCCTAAGGGCGCGGAGAAACATTGATAAAAAAAATGGCCTTCTTAGTGGGGGTGTCATGTCCCGAGTAAAAGTGTACGTAGGACAAATTGTTTGTTGTTTTCCGATAGATACTAAACTTAAAACCTGGGCTTTCCCTATGTACCCGCACATCCAAAAATGGGATTGAATTGTCTTGTTCCACTTCTAAAGTAAACTTAATGGAGGGGACTTGATCATTTAACTGAAGGAGGAAGTTATCCAGGTCACGATTCATGGGCCAGATACACAAAATATCGTCGACGTACCGCAACCAAGGGATGCCAACCCCCAGGATTCTCGGAATGTAAGTAATTTCGAAAAACTCCATATAAATATTGGAGAGGAGGGGCGATAAGGGGTTGCCCATGGCCATCCCAAACACTTGTTGATAATACTCGTTATTGAAAGTGAATTTACAGTCTTTGATGCAAAGCTTAATAAGTTCCAAAACAATGTGTGAAGGTAGTGGCAGGTCATACTTATGTAATTCTTGGGAGAGAAAGTCAAGCATATCATCAATCGGCACTTTTGTAAACAATGAACAAACGTCAAAACTGATCAATCTATCGTTAGTTTCAGTACGTGCATTATTCAATTTTTCAGTAAGATCCATGGAATTTTTTACATGTGAATCAGAGATAGTTCCGAGAATGGGGACAAGACTTTGACAAGCCATTTGGAGAGTTTATAAGTAATAGAGCCCACCGAGCTAATAATAGGGCGCATAGGGTTGCCAGGTTTGTGGTTTTAATAAGACCGTAAAGGTAGGGCAGAGAAGGTGAAGTGGACATGAAAAGCGGAATTAACTCCTTATGATTTTGAGAATGCGTTTCAAGCCACTATTAAATGATTTGATGACGTCATCCTGCGGGTTCTTCCTAAGTTTGCTGTATGTGGCGGGGTCCTGGAGAAGCTCGTTCATCTTTCCGATGTAGTCCACTTTGTCCATAATAACTATGGTGGTAGCCTTGTCTGCTTTAGTAATATGGAGCTCCCCATCTTTTTTTAATTGTGAGAGGCCATCGCGAAAACGTTTAGGAAAGTTATCTTCGTAATTACCATTCGCCGCACTATAAACGAGGCCTTTAACTATGTTAAACACATACTGAGGGAGATTACACTGTTTTTCAAAACACGCGAGACTGTAACAAATTTGTAAAGCCGAAGGTTTTTTAACAAAAAAAAGGACATACCATATCCAAGGGCACTTTTTGCATCGTCACTAATGTTTTTCGAAGAAAGGTTCAAAACACACTTTGAGCTTGCTTTTTTACTCCACTGACTATTTCGAATGAGACTTTTAATTTTCCGATCCAAAATGTTACGAAGTGAAGTAGTTCTCCGACGCAACTCGTTGTAAATTTCATCAAACAAAGGTTGGATCCACGGTTGGGGCATGCAATTCGTATCCGACGAAAGTTTCTTACTAACTGTCTAGAGGAGCAAGTTCTTCCCAAATCCCTGCTTCCGATTCGCCTCAGACAAATTGACGACCATCCGTTCAACAACTTCAGCAGATTAATTTTAAAGAAACATATTGAAGTCACCAGACAAAATGAGTGGTCCGCCTTCAAAAATTTAAACATCGCCAAACATAATTTTGTAACCGTTATTCCCCAACCGTGGATCCAACCTTTGTTTGATGAAATTTACAACGAGTTGCGTCGGAGAACTACTTCACTTCGTAACATTTTGGATCGGAAAATTAAGTCTCATTCGAAATAGTCAGTGGAGTAAAAAAGCAAGCTCAAAGTGTGTTTTGAACCTTTCTTCGAAAAACATTAGTGACGATGCAAAAAGTGCCCTTGGATATGGTATGTCCTTTTTTATTGTTAAAAAACCTTCGGCTTTACAAATTTGTTACAGTCTCGCGTGTTTTGAAAAACAGTGTAATCTCCCTCAGTATTTGTTTAACATAGTTAAAGGCCTCGTTTATAGTGCGGCGAATGGTAATTACGAAGATAACTTTCCTAAACGTTTTCGCGATGGCCTCTCACAATTAAAAAAAGATGGGGAGCTCCATATTACTAAAGCAGACAAGGCTAACACCATAGTTATTATGGACAAAGTGGACTACATCGGAAAGATGAACGAGCTTCTCCAGGACCCCGCCACATACAGCAAACTTAGGAAGAACCCGCAGGATGACGTCATCAAATCATTTAATAGTGGCTTGAAACGCATTCTCAAAGATCATAAGGACTTAATTCCGCTTTTCATGTCCACTTCACCTTCTCTGCCCTACCTTTACGGTCTTATTAAAACCCACAAACCTGGCAACCCTATGCGCCCTATTATTAGCTCGGTGGGCTCTATTACTTATAAACTCTCCAAATGGCTTGTCAAAGTCTTGTCCCCCATTCTCGGAACTATCTCTGATTCACATGTAAAAAATTCCATGGATCTTACTGAAAAATTGAATAATGCACGTACTGAAACTAACGATAGATTGATCAGTTTTGACGTTTGTTCATTGTTTACAAAAGTGCCGATTGATGATATGCTTGACTTTCTCTCCCAAGAATTACATAAGTATGACCTGCCACTACCTTCACACATTGTTTTGGAACTTATTAAGCTTTGCATCAAAGACTGTAAATTCACTTTCAATAACGAGTATTATCAACAAGTGTTTGGGATGGCCATGGGCAACCCCTTATCGCCCCTCCTCTCCAATATTTATATGGAGTTTTTCGAAATTACTTACATTCCGAGAATCCTGGGGGTTGGCATCCCTTGGTTGCGGTACGTCGACGATATTTTGTGTATCTGGCCCATGAATCGTGACCTGGATAACTTCCTCCTTCAGTTAAATGATCAAGTCCCCTCCATTAAGTTTACTTTAGAAGTGGAACAAGACAATTCAATCCCATTTTTGGATGTGCGGTACATAGGGAAAGCCCAGGTTTTAAGTTTAGTATCTATCGGAAAACAACAAACAATTTGTCCTACGTACACTTTTACTCGGGACATGACACCCCCACTAAGAAGGCCATTTTTTTATCAATGTTTCTCCGCGCCCTTAGGATCGCCAGTCCGGAATACATCGATGCCGAATTGGAAAAAATCAACGGTATTGGAAGTGATCTGTGTTACCCATCTGCGTTTATGGAATCTTGTCTCAACAAGGCAAAACGAACTTTCTATCGTGTCAATAATAACACTCGTACTTTGTCAAAAAATATTTTAGTACTTCCATTTTTCCCGAGCTTTTTAGGCATTGCTAATGTACTTAAACTTTTGGATATTAATGTAGTATTTTCATATAACAATATTGTGAAAAATATCATAGTAAAAAATAGCCCTACCAATAATTCAGGCATTATCTATAAAATTGGGTGTAAACAATGTGATTCCTTTTACATAGGTCAGACGGAAAGGATTTGCACACACGTATAAAACAGATCAATATTCCGCATAGAATATTCCGTTTTTTAACAGGAACAAAAGGACAGTTTGCTCCAGTGCTTTTTGTCCATTTGTCAGAGTTATCCCACTGTATTGATTGGAATAATGCTTCAGTTTTATTTCATTCTAGCAACATTGTCAATAGAAATATTCTTGAGTCTGCCATTATCCAACTTTCAAATAACTTCAACATAAGCAAAGGTCTTTTTCAACTCGATCCTGTTGTTTTGAATTCCTTCAAAACAAATTTAGATAAAAAGGGTAGGACGCTAAATCTTTGGTAAACTTGTACGCTACTTTATTAACTTTTAATCTTCATTTTATTTTTATATATATCGAAACTTGACTCTAAAAGGCAAAGTGTTAAAACCGGGTAGATTTCCAGTATAAATTTGTATTTTTAATTCATTTGATCTTGTGCTAAAAATCGATATTTTTCCTTACAAATCTGTATGCCTCTTTGTTAATCCTCTAATCTTTAATTTTTTAATTTTTATTTTTACTTCTCCGTTTATTGCATATATATATATATATATTATATATATATATATATAATATATATATGTATGTATGTGTGTAGATATGTATGTATATGTATATATATATATATGTTTGTGTGTGTGTATGTTATTTATTTATTTTTATTTTTTCTTTCTGTAACCTATATATAGGCCGTAACCTTTTATGTACTTCAGCGTTCCTGAGGATGTCATTAGATGAAAGCGCTTGAGCATCTTTTTGTGTTTCCTTTCCTTCGTGGTTTTATTCATCATATATATATATATATATATATATATATATTAGGGTGCATCAAACGCCCCAACTGATGTGGATTTTGCTGGCCAGTTCTGAGCTGTTGCTTCTTGTGTAGTTAAGACCTATGGTGCCAATTTTTGGTCAATTTTTGAAATTTTCACATTCCCACTTTTTAATTGAAAATTAAATTTTTTTTGAGAAATTCTCCTTTTTCACGATAGAGTGAGCAACAACAAAGTTGTTTACACAGTGAAAGTTTTCAATACTATGGATTTAAACAGTATCAATCATCTATTCTTGTAGTATGCACTATCAGGCTATTTATTTAACACACTATTTAGAAGTTTGTGTGTTCGCCGTCTTCATAACTGTTATTTGAAATTGTATAAAATTAAAGAGACAATGAAATTCATTATCATACGTCCTAATTTACATGGGAATAGGGTTGTACTTAAGATTTCTCCAATTATTTCGTTTACATCCGGAAATGTTTTCGTCTTTACAAAAATGCCCAGCGCCGTTTTAGCATTCACATGATTGTTTTCCATGATCAATTTATTTATAGGCTAAATTAGTCTTTGATTAAGTAATGAATTTCCTTATCATATTCCCACATGTAACAATAAATATATATATATATATATATATACAGCGTGTCCCAAAGAAATGTATACCCACTTTGTTCGATAATACCAGCTATGAGGATAATAAATATATTACTTTTTATATGTTTTTTAATAAAGAATTTTCTCCTGAATCTAAATATGTAATTATTTTTATTAAAAATTGAAAAACAAAAAAGGTACAGATGTTTAAATTATAATTATTATTTTCGAGACTTCATGTGCGATATTTGCTAATATTTTTGCACGTATACGAGATAAGTTTGAAACCGACGGCACTGTGCAAAACTTACAAAAACAACGTTCTGGAAGACGTCGAACATCTTAGATAAAGTGTCATTTAACCATGAAATTTGTAAATTTCTTGAATTAACTAATAATTACAACATTTATGCTTCAATATCAACACTAAACATAAGTATCTCAAAACAGTCGGTTAAAATATTAGAAAATATCGCACATGAAGTCTCGAAAATAATAATTATAATTTAAACATCTGTAACGTTTTTGTTCTTCAATTTTTAATAAAAATAATTACATATTTAGATTCAGGAGAAAATTCTTTATTAAAAAACATATAAAAAGTAATATATTTATTATCCTCATAGCTGGTATTATCGAACAAAGTGGGTATACATTTCTTTGGGACACGCTGTATATATGTTAACCCCTCCTTTTATGGCCCTGGGGTGGTTCGGAGTCGACAGGGGTTCTGGTTGGGAGGCAGCAACGGATATTTTCTCGCGATACTTTTCTTCTATAATATTCTAATTTCTTTTCTCTCGCTATAGGGTCGACAGTTTGTTAATACTTCTCTTTCTATAATACTCTGATACTTTCTCTTAGTACTAAACTTATCGACTTTACTGACTAAATTCCTGAAGAGAACAAGACTCGAAAGAAAAGATAAAAAAAACCTTCTTGACTGTAGTTTACTTCTAAAATGTACAGGTAGTGCTCTGAATTTACAGGGGTAGAGGTTCGACCTCTTTCGACCATGGCTCAGGCCGGAATCTAAAAATTAAGGAGGCAAGGGGCCTCTGCTCCCTCCCCGCAGCGAGGCTGCTAACAAGGGAGTCTCGTAGTAGTGACCAAAGAAGAGTGAAGTAATGAAGTGAATTTAATTTTACAATTACATGTATCATATAAGTCTAAATGTTGGGGGAATGCAGAGTTGAAGGTGAAGTTTCCCCCCTTTTAAACCCATGATCAGATGTTTGAAAGACTCCAAATAAAAATTTAAAAAATAATAAAAACTAATCGTATTTTTCGCAGAGTCTACATTTCTGAAGGCGATGTCATTTCGTAGTAGTACATAAGTACAGTCTAAGTACATCATTGAGTACGTATTAATTTGGTTCATTACAATTACAATTACAATTACCAATTAATTCATATTCACTTATTATTGTTTAATTACACTTCCATTTAAAGTACATTACAAGTTATTATTAATTACAGTTTCATTAAAGTACGTTATATTAAATTAAAGTATTACAGTTAATTACAATTAAACAGTTACTATAACTTTTTGTTTTCACAGTGTTTCATATTAATAGACTATTAAGATGTTAGAAATATAATACAAAGTACATGGGCACATATGGTATGGATTTATATACAACATAATATGTTATATTATGTTATAATATGTTATAAATTTGAATCAGAGCGAGAGGAGATATTTATCTTAGAAGCGTTCGATTTTGCTGTGATTAGCGAATTCGACCACTTAACTAAGCATTTATGAATATCTTGCAAGGGTGAACGCACTTGAAAAAAAATAATTAAAAAATAATACGAGAACGTATTTGCGCGTTTTCGAACGAATGCATAAAGTTTTGCATTTCACGAGCAAAATGAATATTTAATAAAACTGACATAGGATAATGGTCAAGATAAGATATGGACGTATGGATGAATATGGTTGAATAATAATATTTATACATTATTAGAAAAGATGAATTTAGAGAAATACAGTAATGAATAAAGAAATACAAATCGAAATTCTATCCAAAATTCGCTTAGGCGATTTTGGTTTCTTATGTAAAAATGAACATTCAGACATAAAAACCATACGAACATAAGTACTGCATGAAGACAATGAATCCATATAATGATGGTATAGGAATTGTTCATTGTTCATTTATATATATATATATATATATATATATATATATATATATATATATATATATATACACATAGGGTGTCCCATAAGTCCGGCATCATACGAAAAATTATAAAAAAAGGTAAAACAAAAGCTTTTATTTACAGAACGTGCTCAGTATGTCCACCATTGTTTTCAATATACAAATTCAGACGTGATACCCAGTCAGCAAGCACACGGTGAATGATGTCAGGAGTAATGGTGTTACATGCCCCAATAATGCGCTGCCGCAAATGTTCAACACTCCTAATTTTCTCTGCGTATACCAGCGCTTTCAAGTGGCCCCAGAGATAAAAATCTAGTGGTGTGAGATCCGGGCTTCTAGCTGGCCATTCCACAGGCCCTCGACGTCCTATCCAATGACCAGGGAATTGTTGGTACAGGTATTCCCTTACTTGGGTGCTGTAATGTGCAGGAGCGCCGTCTTGCTGGAACCATGTTGGGAAATTTCCTTCTTCGTTCAAGACACTGGGAAATGCTTCTTCCTTGAGCATACGTAGGTAGGTGCCTCCAGTGACATGTTCATCGAAAAAGAGGGGGGCTATGATGCGATCCTTCCAAATGCCACACCATACCATCACCCGAGATGCACCTTGTTCCTTTGAAGAGGTATACCAGTGAAGGTTGTTTTGAGACCAGTAGCGGGGTGTTCTGTCGATTTACCTCACCATTTCCATAAAAAACAGCCTCGTCAGTGAACAGAATGGTGGACGGGAAATTGGCATCCCGAGCATATTGTCCCGTAGCCCATTCACAAAATTCTATCCGCCGGTCGGGATCATCATCGTTTAATTTCTGTAGGATCTGAATGCGATGGATGCTACTTTTCGACACTCCTGTCTCGGCAGACAATCGCCGAAGAGACTTATTGGGACTTCTGTTAAAATGAGCCAGGATAGCAGTCCCTGTATCATCGTCAGTGGACCTCCTTGAAGGTCCACTGCGTGGTTTATCTTCTATGGATCCTGTTTCCTTAAACTTTGCAACAAGTCTGCTAACACAACTCTGTGTTATTGGCTCGCTGTCTGGATGCAGTCTGTTAAATTCAGCAGCGGCCTCTCTTTGACTCCGATTTCCTATGAGTAGAATTATCTGGATTCGTTCTTCCTTGCTCACAGAAATTATAGCCTGTAGATAACACTGGTATGCATCAATTTTGCTGTCAAGGGTTTGGTAAGTGATTCTTATAGAGTTTTTCCTGCTGATTTCGAATCTGCAATCCGTTTTTCTCAATCAGCTCAGTTTATCCGGCTATGGCCTCATAAGTAAAATAGAATTTTTCGTGATTTTGTCAAAGCGGAATTGGAACAATAACATCTATCATCACTTGTTTCACTTGTATAATATCTTTTTTTACTTTTCAGGCATATAGATAAAATATTTCATAATGAATAGAGCGTGTAAAAATGATCCCAATAGATTCTGCTACATATGTGGGACGGTTACCATGCCAAATAACCAGTCCCAAATCACTAAATTTGTGAAGACAATGTATAGAGCATACTTTGGAATTAAGCTAGTGGACCAGGACAAACATTTCGCCCCTCATATGTGCTGCAAGACGTGCATTGAAAATTTGAGAAGATGGAGCAAAGGCAGAGCGAAATCTTTGCCTTTTGGAATTCCCATGATTTGGAGAGAAGGAAAGGATCACGTGACAGATTGCTATTTCTGCATGACAAACCTCCAAGGTGGGCTTATAAATTTATTTTTCTTAAATATTTTGAAATCCTCGTATGAAACTTGACATAATATTCACCATAATGTAATATTCGCCATATATAGCATAATATTCACCATAATGGTAATCATACATTTACATATACATATTGTTATAGAAAATACATTTACACATACATATTGTTATACAAGTTACATTTACATATACAATGACTGTATATTTTCTTTCTTTTTCATTCATATTGTCCCCGAAGGGACAATATGAATGAAAAAGAAAGAAAATATACAGACTCCATCGACCTATTTCATATCTTACAGACCGCAGCCTTCCCTCACGAGCCGCCACTGTCTGAATGCTTCTTCTATTTCATACAGTATGCAAGTTTTATATCCATGTTTCTATGTTTCTATTTTCAGGAGTTAACAAGAAGAATAAACACATTGTTGTATACCCTGACATTCCTTCTGCTATGAGACCTGTACCCCATGGTCCTGGAATTCCAATACCCGACCCACCTCAAACCCTGGACTTCGATGATTCTGATGATGAATCAATGACCAATGCCAATGACCAGTCCCAGTCGTATATACCTCAAAATACCGCTTCAAATGAGCCGAGGCCTCTCAACCAGGCCAAACTTAATGATCTTACCAGGGATTTAGGACTTTCCAAATTAGCTGCCGAGATCTTGGGCTCACGACTTCGAGAGGACAACTTGCTGGCTCCGGGAACAACATTCTCCTGGTATAGGAAACGAGAGGAAGAATTCCGCAAGTTTTTTGCAGTGCACGAAAATACCTCTTCCTTAGTGTACTGCTGCAATGTTGAGGGGCTAATCGAATCCTTGGGCCTGCCATATAACGCATCAGAATGGAGGCTATTTATAGACTCGTCTAAACGAAGTTTGAAAGCAGTACTTCTCAACATTGGGAATAGGGTTGCATCAGTCCCTGTAGCACATTCCGTACAACTTACTGAGAGCTACGATAACATGAAAATTTTACTGGATGCTCTCGTATACGACCAACATAACTGGAGGATCTGTGGAGATTTGAAGGTAATACTAATATCATAAGTAAACTATTGCTATTGACTATGTTGTTTTTCCAAAGGTTATTTGAGAGCGTATAAGAACACTTAACTTCCCCACAGAAGTGATACAGTCCAATGCATAGATTTTTTTATCTGATAGAACAAATTCTCTAAATTCTTTAAATATTTTCATTTTTTTTTAGATTGTGGCATTTGTATTGGGAATGCAAGGGGGATACACGAAATACCCATGTTTCCTCTGCAAATGGGATAGCCGAGCGGATGAGAAGCACTATGCACAGCGTGAATGGGCATCCAGAGAGAATTTTGAACCTGGGTCGCATAATGTCGTTTCAGTGCCCCTTGTACCACCAACAAAATTTTGCTCCCACCACTTCATATTAAGCTGAGCTTGATGAAAAATTTCATCAAATCAATGAATAAGGGTTCAGCATTCCGATATCTCGAGAGTAAATTTCCTCATATATCTGATGCTAAACTAAATGCTGGGGTTTTTGATGGTCCTCAAATTCGAACTTTGATCAAGGATACTCAGTTCAAAAACGCAATGACTCCAACTGAGAAGAATGCCTGGCAGGCATTCAAATCAGTTGTCACTGATTTTCTTGGCAAGCGTAGAAGTCCAGAATACGAGTCCGTTGTCGAAAACTTGATGGAAGCTTTCAAAGCTCATGGGTCGCGCATGTCCATAAAAATGCACTTTTTGTGGTCCCACTTGGACTATTTTCCTGAAAATTGCGGGGATTATAGTGAGGAACAGGGTGAACGATTTCACCAAGATATCAAAATAATGGAAGAGAGGTACCAGGGAAACTGGGATATCAATATGCTGGCGGACTATTGCTGGTGTTTGAAACGAGACGTGCCCGAAGAAAAACACAGACGGAAAGCCAAAAAAACTTCATTCCTTCCTCAATAAACTTTTTTCCATATTCATTGTATGAATAAAAATATTTATTCACACAATGTTTTCATTTTTCACGAGTGTTCTTATAATATTACTCGTATCTACAGTGTTTAAGCTAAAAAAATCAATAAATTTGGGGATAAAATTGGACTTATAATAAATGGCCAATAGAGAAAAAACCTGACCTGATTGAGGAAAACCAATGTCATTTTCGAATTCAGCATGGTCGAATTATATAATATGAGTTGAAAAAACCCTCACAGCAGACAAAAGAATTTCATATGCATACCAGTGTAATAGAATAACCTCAAGATAATGTGAATTATTTTTAGAAATGTTGCAAAATACACGCGGCGACAGGTTCGCACATGTTTTATCAGGATACAGAATGTCTTAGGCTAGTGTAGGATTAGGCTAATGAATATTTTCGCTGGTGTTTTTCGTACAGTTACAACGCCACCCCTACGATATTACAGTCATTGAAAAAACATGGAGCCCACGAAAGAGCATATTCGACATGTGATGCTGTATGAGTTCCATAAAGAATCTAACGCTAGTGAATCCGGAAGAAACATTCAAAGAGTTTATGGAAATGATGTTGTGGGCGAATGTATGTGTAGGAGATGGTTTGAGAAGTTCAGAAATGGAGACCAGTCTGAAAGATTACACTAATCAACAGCCAAAATGTATCTTCGATGAAACCATCATTTCTTTAGTAATTCGACGTCGCTGAATCCGAAAATGACCTTCATTTTGCATGATTGGTTCGCGTTTAGAAGATACACGGGTGCCCTGTTTTCATTATTTCCCAATTGAAATGAATATATCATTGAAGCATAACATATGGCAACACTGTAGAATAGTGCTTTTGTAGTGTTTCCTCGTAATTTGCACCTGTGGTTAGTTCATGACATATAGAGTGTAGTGCGTGTTAAAGCGTAATCTTGCGATCAGTTTCTCATTGACGTTATAAGCAAAATGCCACGTAAATGCGTTAATGACTCAAATAACTTTTGCTATATTTGCGGCAAAGTAACATTAAATCGCAAAAGAAGACGTTAACACCTGCCATCAAGAAAGCGTACCACCTTTATTTTAAGTGCAAATTAGGAGATCAGGACAAAACGTGGGCGCCGCATATATGCTGCATTACATGTGCAACTACATTACTTGAGTGGTACAATGGGAAACCGAGGTCAATGGGCTTCGGCATCCCCGTGTGGAGGGAACAAAGTAACCACGTGGATTACTGTTTATTCTGCATGGTTCCGCCATTACGTGGAATTAGTAAGAAGAAAAAATGGACCCTCAAGTATCCTAATGTTCCATCCGCCATTCGACCTGTGCCCCATAACGAAGACATACCTGTGCCCAATCCTCCTACCTCCTCAGACACCCTCGATTTGGATGACGAAGAGCATCCTGTAACGAGTACAGATGAAGACATTGCACATCCCACAACATCACAAGATACCGACTTTGTGCCCAGTGAACTGTCTACAGAACCGCATAAAATCACCCAACACGAACTGAATGACCTCATCAGAGATTTGGACTTACCGAAGTCTAAGGCAGAATTGCTCGCCTCACGCCTTCAACAGTGGCATCTTCTTCATGATGATGTCCAAATATCCATGTACCGCACTAGGCAATCCACGTTGGAGACTTTCTTCATCAAACATGGTGACTTCGTGGTGTGTACAGATGTTGTTGGTTTAATGAATGCTCTAAATATAACATACAGAGATGACGAATGGAGGTTGTTCATTGATGCCTCTAAGCTAAGCCTTAAGGCTGTACTACTTCATAACAAAAACGAAAAAGCTGCCATTCCAATTGGATATTCTGTCCACATGAAGGAGACATATGAAAATATGCAATATCTGCTTCACCACATAAACTACAACGCTCACAAATGGAGCATATGTGGTGATTTGAAAGTGGTCGGCATGTTACTTGGTCTCCAGCAGGGTTACACGAAGTACTGCTGCTTCCCTTGCGAGTGGGACAGCCGTGCTAGGTCACAGCATTATGAAAGGAAGGAATGGCCTCTAAGAGAACGTTTAGTGCCAGGTGTGAAAAACGTTTCGTGCGAGCCATTAGTAGAGCCAAGCAAAATACTTCTACCACCGTTACATATTAAGTTAGGGCTTATGAAAAATTTTGTGAAGGCACTCAATAAGGATGGAAAGGCATTTAAGTATCTTTTCCAGAAGTTCCCTCGACTCAGTGAGGCAAAAATCAAGGAAGGCATATTTGTTGGTCCTCATATACGAAATCTGATGAAAGATGAACATTTCGAGACACTTTTGGAGGGCGCAGAAAAAGAAGCTTGGGTCTCGTTCAAGTCAGTGTCGCAAAATTTCCTTGGAAACAACAGAACTCCAAATGCAGATGAATTGGTGGATAATATGTTGAAGGCGTACCAAAGAATGGGATGTAACATGTCTCTAAAAATTCATTTCCTCCATTCCCATTTCGACTTTTTCCCGGCAAACCTTGGTGAAGTAAGTGACGAACATGGGGAACGTTTTCATCAGCAGATTTCAGCTCTTGAGAAACGTTACCAGGGCAAGTGGAATTCATCTATGCTGGCTGATTTCTGCTGGTCAGTAATAAGAGACACTACACAGTCAGAGTACAAGAGACAGGCCAAGAGGAAACGACATTGAAGTGAGTGTGCTCCTTAAAATACATATATGTCGTGGGATAAATTTTTACCAGTACTTACACAATAATTACCATGATATCTTAAAAACGCGAACTAATTAAACAATTTCACTGTCATTTTCAAATTCAGCATGCAAAAATACATGCTGAAAGCAACAGTGGAGCAAAACCCAGTGGTAACTGTAAGAGAACTTGGCCTGCAACTGGGCGTTAGCCATATGATCATTCATCGTTATATGAAGCTGTTAGGAAAAGTAGTGAAGGTTGGAAAATGGGTTCCGCATGATTTGTCACAAGCGAATCTTCAACATCGAATCGATATTTGGACATCACTGCATTCTCGGCAACTGCAGGCACCGTTTTTGAATCGGATCGTCACTAGGGATGAAAAATGGGTCCTCTACAACAATATTAAGCGTCGACATCAATGGCTTAGCCGTAAAACAAAGTCTGAACCTCAACCAAGGAATGGACCCCATCCAAATAAAATTTTGCTATGCGTTTGGTGGGATATGCAAGGAACTATTCATTTTGAACTTCTGCCAGATAACCAAACAATCACAGGTGAAGTCTACTGCCAACAACTCCAACGACTGAAGATGGCATTACAAGAAAAGCGTCCTTCATTAATTAATCGCAGAGGTGTTCTATTCCACCAGGATAACGAGCGCTCACACTGCTCGAATCACCACTGCCCAATTGGAGGCATTTGGTTGGGAAAAAATGCCTCATTCACCTTATTCACCGGATATCGCACCTTCAGACTACGATTTATTCAGAAGTCTGCAACACCACCTAGAATCCTAGATGGACGAAAGTTGCAATCCAAGGAAGCTATCGAAAACGAAGTGATCGCTTTTTTTTTTTAACTCGAAACCAAAGGATTTCTTCGAACGTGGCATAAGAAGCTTTTCTACAGGTGGGAGGTTATAGAAAAAGAAGGGAATTATATTGATGATTAATTTGTCATTGTCATTTAATTTTTGTGAATAAACTAAAATTCGAGCAAATTTGTCCTTATAAATCATTTAATTTTTGTTCTGAATGAATTAAAAACTCGAGCAGAATATGTTACAACCTTATATATATATATATATATATATATATATATATATATATATATATAGAGGGTGGTGCAAATGTAGTTATACATTAGTAGTAATAGTTAACTGTACGTTGGTTACCTTGGTTTTCCTTCACCCCGACTTGTTCATTTTGACTAAGTTCAAGCTTGTCACTCCACCTTAGACCTACAGTTTAACGTTGAATCCGAACTACGCTCCAGCACGGGCGGTCAGAAATTACAAAGTCATCGTCCGGACTCGATCGCTCAACCTCCCGATCAGCACCCAGCGTCTTAACCACTAGGATACCTAGGGTACCCATTTATCTACCAACCCAACCAGACATTTTCGTGCATTTTCACGAACTAAACACATTTTATTCACACTCCGGCGCACTATTTAAGAGAAACATGTGCCCATATTTTTCATTTTTGCTTAGCAAATGACACTCGTCTCTAAATTCTATTAAAAACTCACGTAGGCCTTTAGCCACAACCTTACTACAACCTCGTCATTATATATATATTAATGTAGTGGTAAAAACACTTCAGATTCTCCATTATGACAAGATTTTCATTCTCAGCCGCAGGGTACGAGTACTCGGTATGATGCAGCATGACATAATACCGCTTGTCACGCCACTCATCAACAAGATTCACTAACCATAACCGTTGCTTCTCTTCTGCACGTGTTGTTTCTTCCACTTCACGGTATATGTAACCCATACTGACGATCTGAAAGAAGACTGTGAGAAGAGAGGTGATTAAGAGTTTTCGTATTAAGGATTGATTCAAAAACATTACAAAGGCAAGAAATCAAAGTAATTGGATGATAGTTGGAGGGTTGAGAGTGGTCACCCTTCTTTGGGACATGCTGAATGAAAGCGAACTTCCAGCAGGAAGGAAAAGCATCAGACAAAGACGAAAGAGTTTGCCTAGGCAGGGTGTCAGCACAGAAGGACAGTTCTTGAGAACAACAGGAGGGACACCATCACGACCGTACGCCTTCCTGGAGTTGTGCCCAGATAAGTCAGAAAGAACATCACTGGAAGAGATTCTAATTTCAGACATAATTATGTCGGAGGAATAGCACTGGAATCGTTCAGGGTTGAGTTGGAAGCGAAAGTTCGAGCGAAGAGTTCAGCTTTGTGAAGAGAAGAGATGGCAACTGAGCCAGATTGGAAAAGGGGAGGAGAGGAAGAACATGTAAAATTGTTGGAGAGTTTCTTAGCTAGACGCCAGAAAGAGCGAGAAGACTTAGAATTGTATAGAACTTCACGAAGGAAATTTTAGCGACTCGAAGAACAGATTTTGCACGATTCCGGGCACAAATATGAACCAGGAGATGGATGGCGACGGTACTTTCTGAAAAAATCCTCTCTGTTGCTGCTAGCATTAGAACAAGTAAAGTCAAACCAAGGTTTCTTTCCCCTTAGTAGTAGGAATAGAATATGGAATGTATAAAATTAACAATATCTTGTTAAAATGTCTTTCGCTTTTAATCAATGCTTGTTAAGTGTTAACCATGTGCTAATCTCTTTTTATTTCTCTGCTCCGTTGCACATATATATATATTTTCGTCACTCGCCTTCTCCATTCCCTGACGAGGTGTACTGCTGAATACAAGAAAGGACTTGCAATCATTTCTTCTTTTTCCTTGTGGGTTTGCATCATTCATTCATTTCATGTGTTTAAGTGTGAAATTCATCCTAAAGAAATGCAAGTTAAGTTAGGTTCATTTAAGTTACATTGGGAATTAGATATTTCCTTAAGATAATATTGGTATGTCTACGATATTAGGTCCCTGTACCTTTGTTCCTTCCACAATGATCTCACCTGTATCGGTCCACTGTATGTTGGGGTCCTCAACAATGACCTCTTTTGTCTCTCGAACCTGCTTCTCTTTCCTCTTTGTTGTATTTTTGGGACATGTCTTTCCACAATTTCCAGCGTCTTCTCCTCTAAGGTCATTATCATCTCTTCCGTTGACTTGGCCACGAAGATGGATTTCCAATCTATTACTTCCATGCTGGATGCAACATCTTCCCAGTTTATAGCTTTGGAGTGAAAATTAAAAATTTCGAATTTGCTTCTTTCTGTTGTTCGTGTTCTTTCCTTTCTTGTTGATTTTATATTGGTTGTTATTTCAATAATGTTTTGATCCGATATTATAGTTGGGGATATTTCTACATTATCTATTAGGTTGCTGTTGTTTGTGAACACCAAATCTATGCAGAGCTAGTAGCATTATATATATATCAATCTGGAGAAGTTACGCTAATGTTACACATCGAATTCGGTGTTGCAAAAACGTTTCATTCAAATGCCTAACTGACATACAACTTATATGTACAAATTTTAGCAGTGATAAGATTTCACTCAAGAATTGATTACTATAAAAGTAGGATTTGTAAGAGAAGACCTACTCTCTCCTTCACCAGCTCAATACTCCTCTAAAGAAACTTAACTCCTTTCATTTGAGAATAAAGTTATCACAGTAAGAATTCATTTCTACGTCCTATCCTTTAAAAGACAACATTAATAAATACGACTGAAAACCTTAAGGACCACAGAGTGAAGAACATTCAGATAACAGAGCTCGAAAGAGGAAGAACTATCAAACCTCAAATAAGTAATTGGTTTTAATACATAACAAAAAGCAAGTTTAAAGTTAACTAAACATTATGTAAGCTTAAGTATTAAACTGACTTAACATCAGTTTTGAAGAAAACTTACGCCTATGTTTAACTATGAACAGAGAAGTGCGTAAAACCTTGAAATCGTAGTATCAAAATTATTACGAGTTTTTTGTAAGTTCAACCCTTACACTCTACCCTCGGTACTATTCTGCCCCAGTACCCCAGGAATTCCTAGCATAACTTTTATAATGGGTTGTCTCGCGCTTATTCTTTCTCCCAGAAATTAACAGGTGGTAAGATATTAATAAATTCATTCATTTGAATTATCTGTCCTAAGCTTCGCCCCTGTATGATCGATCAATGGTCACGTGACTCCTGCTATTACCTGGGCCTATCTCTACCCCTGCTTGCTCAGTTGACCGCTGCAAGCCCTGGATCTCAGACGTGTATTTGAAAAAATCTCACGTAGATGAAAAATAGTGATGGCTACCTTTAATATTGCGTGCTCGAGTTTTATGAAGTGATATTCGGTAAAGTGTGAAGATGTGGTGAACACTGAAAGACTCCCTATTCCACCCTCCTTTGATACTTTTAAGGCTACATTGAACCGTGCGAAGCTTGAGAAACAAGAAGTTCAAATACCCTACGGCTATTCTGGTGAGAGCATTGCAGGATTTCCTGGTATAAACGATGTAATGGACTATGTTGTAGGACTAAACTGTATAAAAGCCTACATATATCGTGAAGTGGAAGAAACAACACGTGCAGAAGAGAAGCAACGGTTATGGTTAGTGAATCTTGTTGATGAGTGGTGTGACAAGCGGTATTATGTCATGCTGCATCATACCGAGTACTCGTACCCTGCGGCTGAGAATGAAAATCTTGTCATAATGGAGAATCTGAAGTGTTTTTACCACTACATTTATATATATATTATATATATATACGGTATATATAATGACGAGGTTTGTAGTGAGGTTGTGGCTAAAGGCCTACGTGAGTTTTTAATAGAATTTAGAGACGAGTGTCATTTGCTAAGCAAAAAGGAAAAATATGGCCACATGTTTCTTTCAAATAGTGCGCCGGAGTGTGAATAAAATGTGTTTAGTTCGTGAAAATGCACAAAAATGCCTGGTTGGGTTGGTAGATAAATGGATACCCTAGGTATCCTAGGTATCCTAGTGGGTGCTGATCGGGAGGTTGAGAGATCGAGTCCAGACGATGACTTTGTAATTTCTGACCGCCTGTGCTGGAGCGTAGTTCGGATTCAACGTTAACCCTTTAATGACGGATGGTACCTTAAGGTCCACCAGAAATAATAATATAAATTGTACTACAATGCTTCGTCTCTATAAATGTTTCTACATGTTTATATATAGATGTCATTTAGTTGTTGAGAAAGGAACCCAAAATGTGTATCATTTCAGTGACTAGTTACTAAAATATTTAGTTTTGAATAACAATAAAACCTATACGATCTGGTAACAAGAGTGACCGCATATGCTGCGGACTAGTCCTTAAAGGGTTAAACTGTAGGTCTAAGGTGGAGTGACAAGCTTGACCTTAGTCAAAATGAACAATTCAGGGTGAAGGAAAACAAAGGTAACCAACGTACAGTTAACTATTACTACTAATGTATAACTACATTTGCGCCACACTATATATTTATATATCTATCTATATATATATATATATTGTTACATGTGGGAATAGAATATGATAAGGAAATTCATTACTTAATCAAAGACTAATTTAGCCTATAAATAAATTGTTTATGGGAAACAATCATGTCACTGCTAAAATGGCGATGGGCATTTTTGTATAGACGGAAACATTTTCGGATGTAAATGGAACAATTTGAAAAATAAGTGCAACCCAATTCCCATGCAAATTACGACGTATGATAATGAATACGAAACAATTTGAAAAATCTTAAGTACAACCCTATTCCCATGTAAATTAGGACGTATGATAATGAATTTCATTGTCTGCTTAATTCTATATAATTTCAAATAAGTTATGAAGACGGCGAACACACAAACAGTAGATAGAGTTAACAAGGAAAATAAAACCCAAAATAACATTAGACTTTGAGCGTAGCTGTCTGGGCTCTCCTTGAGACGCACTTCGCCCCCAAAACTGAGATTCCACATACAAGTATACTTTTATATAAAACGGGAAAATTCCGGTAGTTAGATTGTTAACCTATCAGACTACTACTTGCTGACAAGCTGGTCGTTTTTATTCCTATGAAAGAATTACAGAATGAATTAATTATGAAGTTGATATCGAAAGCTAAGCAAATTTTATGCCCGGCATCCTCACACGGCAACGGAGTATCACAGACCGAAAAAAAAATTATCGTACAAAATACATTAAATATATATATATATATATATATATATATATATATATATATATATATATATAAGAAATTTTATACCAAATTAATCGTGTTATATTACCGATTAACGTAGCATAAGATTATGTGTTAAGATATGGTATTAATAGTTTAGTAAAATGTAACATTCGAAACAAAAGGAACCAAACTGCAACAAAGCAAAAAAGAGCAAAAACTACCACCCTTGCGGAATAGGATCAGTACACTCCCGCATGTGCTCACACAAAATTTTTGTTTAGAATTCTTACCATCAAATGGGAGCTGGTTCATCCAAAAATTAAACGAAGTTGGATTAAATTCCTTTTTTGAAAATAAATCCCATTTTAAAATTTAATTTGATTAGTTCATACATTTTTCCTGAATCTGTTTTAATAAATATCCACTTGTTTTTCCTCAAGATACAGATAGCGTATATATATATATATATATTATATAATATATATATATTATATATATATATATACTCATAAATATCAACTTTTATAGTTCTAAAAGAGATACTTTAATTTGCATGGATCCGTCAACTTTCCCATTTTGGTGGGTTAGGTTAGGTTAGGTTAAGTTCAGGAGCCTGAATGCTGGAGCGAACCAGAGCCTCACCGCCAAAGTCAGCCACAGAAATGATGAGTTGCAACATTAAATGTACATGGGTCCTGCATATTTTAGCTGTCAATTGTCACACTTATTTGCATCTGTATAAGTTTGTTTCCTGTTTTCAAGAGATCATCTGTAAATATGTCATTATCAAATTTGGTTTATTCTCTCCACAGATTTAATTTCAATGTTCACATCTCAAGGTGAATGAGTGAATTGCCCACTCGCGCGCTCTGTCACGGTGCTTTCAAATATTTTGCATTATTATTATATATTTGCAAGCATACTATCTCAGCTTGATCCTCAACGTTCCCCACTTTGGATAGGGTAATGAGCATATAATTCCTTAGTGAGCGGTGGCAAGTCGTTTCAGTATAAATAATATCTTCATCAGAGGCCCTCAGCTCAGTACCACAGGAAACAGTATTAGCGCCACTACCCTTCATAATCATGCTAACTGACATAGATGAGGACATTCCCAGAGACAGCACAGTAACATCCTTTGCCGATGACACAAAGATCAGTAGAAAAATAAGAAACCTAGAGGTTATAAGATCTCTACAAACAGAATTAGACGGAAGACAACACTATGAAGTTTAACACTGAGAAATTTCAACTGTTATGGTACGGAAAAAGGGGAGGACCTAAAATTCTTAGACGTATGGCACAAGTGTACCTGGCTATGTGAGGTGGAGAGTACAAGAAGCCAACTCACTACTTCACCAGGCCAACGCGAGAGGAGGGGCGACAAGCTTGATCTTCGTGAAATGAGGAATCATCGCACGTAATAATAATAATAATAATAATAATAAAAGAATTAGGACAATTGGCGCATCATCTGGGCTGTGCGCTGTGCCAGATCCTGACTGATTGTCTGTTAAGCTGATGCAAGTAGAAAATCCTTTAAGTTTTCATATAATTATTTTTTAACAGTGATTCCGAAATAAAATCAATAATGTGTGTGTGTGTGCTCTCTTTCTCTGTGTATATATATATATATATATATATAACGTAAAGAACGACGCTTGTATAGGAGATATTCCGCGCAAGACGAGAAAGAGAAAACAACAAATGAAAAAATGAAGTACCACCTGGGAATCGAACCCGGGATCTTCCGATTGCCGGTCAGACGCGATAACCACTACACCATGGACTTCACTCTTCCAAATGCCGTAATTCCTCTACATACTCGCAGAAACCAATGCCCCAAGGGGGCACCTCCCGCTTGCCGTAACATTATATACATTCAACTGCAAAGAACACGCAGTATAAATAACGTAAAGAACGACGCTTGTATAGGAGATATTCCGCGCAAGACGAGAAAGAGAA
Source organism: Bathynomus jamesi (assembly GCA_023014485.1). Lineage (NCBI taxonomy): Eukaryota > Metazoa > Arthropoda > Malacostraca > Isopoda > Cirolanidae > Bathynomus > Bathynomus jamesi. Next base: position 945,484 of record JAJOZX010000211.1, on the reverse strand, counting down.
AACAACAAATGAAAAAATGAAGTACCACCTGGGAATCGAACCCGGGATCTTCCGATTGCCGGTCAGACGCGATAACCACTACACCATGGACTTCACTCTTCCAAATGCCGTAATTCCTCTACATACTCGCAGAAACCAATGCCCCAAGGGGGCACCTCCCGCTTGCCGTAACATTATATACATTCAACTGCAAAGAACACGCAGTATAAATAACGTAAAGAACGACGCTTGTATAGGAGATATTCCGCGCAAGACGAGAAAGAGAAAACAACAAATGAAAAAATGAAGTACCACCTGGGAATCGAACCCGGGATCTTCCGATTGCCGGTCAGACGCGATAACCACTACACCATGGACTTCACTCTTCCAAATGCCGTAATTCCTCTACATACTCGCAGAAACCAATGCCCCAAGGGGGCACCTCCCGCTTGCCGTAACATTATATACATTCAACTGCAAAGAACACGCAGTATAAATAACGTAA